>OX276368.1:111550-711550 GCA_946251885.1 Cosmia pyralina
AAATCGGGGTAATTTAACGTAATTTTAGGGGAAATCTCCCCACTTTTGTTTTCTCCCCATTTTGTTTACACAATAGTTTACTGTTTTTATTAATTATATTATAGAGTAGTTTCATTCTAAGGATCAGTTTAATCCATCCCATTTAATCACTTTTATATTTTTGCACAAAATTTATAAAATTTTCACCAACCGGGAATCGAACCCGGAACTTTCAAAAACCTAAAAACGCTCATATCTCTTGAACGGAGCCAGTTAGCCCATTTTTAACGCCAGCCTGGATATCTATACTACGTATAGATATACAGTGACACTCTACTGGCCACCCTCCTTCGAACCCCCACCCTTCCTTTAATTAATCTATTAGTATATTTAATATTCCCCCCCCCCCCCCCTCACCTAAAGTATCCTCCGCGGATCATTTATATCATCATTTTATATTTACGTATATACTATTACCTCCCAAAGCGAAATACCCCCCCCCCATCCCTTCCTCTGACCATCACCTAATCCCCCCCCCCCCCCTATCCACTCACCTTCGACCATTTATATGAATGCTGCAGATCCCAGTCGCCTAGTTGGTACCGCTTACCTCCCTTCCCCCTAAAATTTTAGATCCCCAATTATCTCAGAAACGGCTGGGAATTTCAAAATTTTAACAAAATTTCCCCCCCCCCACTAACTCCCCTCTCAGCTCGAACCTAGAACCAGTTAAGACCCCAAGACCCCCATTTTATGACCCCAAGTACCCATATCTGTATACATTTATAGAATTTATATAACCCGTTAATATTACTAAAACCCCTGGGGTCCTCTCTCAGGTGACCCCTTGTGACCCCCAAGACCCCATTTTTGACCCCCGCCTTGTGACCCCAAATACTGAGTAGTACCCAAATTTATTAATAATAATACTTATTCATTTGTCCCCTCCTCTGATACCCACGAAGACTCCCCCCCCCCCCCTCCCTTCCGATTACCTCACCCCCCGGGCCTTAGCTTCACAACCGGAGGTCGTAGACCATCCGAGTTTGGGGTCGTTGAAATCAGGACGACAAGATCTCCCACTTGGCTCCAAAGGAATCCCAAAAACCTAAACCTATACCTTTCCTAAGTTAATTTAATAATATAATATTTATATATTTACTCCTCTGACTCCTTCTGGCTTCCGCGGTACGATTAGAATAGATAATAGGCACCTTACAAGGAGAAAACGTCTGCGGTTTTCCTCTTTACAGTCAGACTTATTTTAATTAGGTTAATTGTTTTAATAGTTTTTAAGCTTAAAATCAAAATTTCCTTATTTTTATAGGCATTTTAGCGGCCAAGATTTTTAGGATCCCAAAACCATTTTATACGACGGTGGGGGACGAGCCAAGCCAAATAAGTACAAACTCGGGCATTCTGCGACCACTGGAAGGGAAGTTATACCGGGTTGAAGATTGACTTTGACAGTTCTTGAACTGTCAAACCAAATTTAAGACTCGGATAGCTCCCGAACCGGGGGTCGTAGAAGGTTGGGGTTTTCTTTGGGGACGTTGGCTGGCCCGTCTTCACCCGAACAGCATAATTTCAGGGGCTCTCGGGACCCGAGTTATTTTAGGCCTGAAACTTAATCTGCGGGATAGGGCTCGTCGGGCCCGTTCTGGGAAGCCCGAACACGGTGGTATTCGGACGAACGGTCTCGGAGAAAACCACTGGTAACCGGATTCCGGGAGCCATCTTTGATTGGAAACCGGAATTTTGGGCAGGGTTATCTCCGGAACCCTTTGGGCTAGCGCAGCCGTGTTTGGGCTCATGGGAGAGGGCTCGGGCAGGCCAGTCCGGTGAACGATAAAAATTGGCTCTACGTAGAGTATACAATTTTTTCGACTCTACTTTTTAAAAAACTTTTTGACGGAGAACGGTTCCTGAGGGTTCCTCGACACCAGACTTAGGTTTGTAACCTATCAATTGATAAGGTAGAGCAAGACTCTACATATTTTATTTTTTTAGTTTAGTCTTAGTAGAAACAGATTTACAACTATATTACATTTGTAACTCCATTATAGTTTTAGGACTCTTGTGCGGATTCGTTTTCGTTTCTGCGCATTTATTATACACTTTTGTTTCTTTTTATTATTCTTTATATTTTTATTTTTACTGACGCATACCTCTAATATGCTTGGAATGAGGACCCCAGTAAAGAAGGTGGATGGCGAGAAACAAACACCAAATACCAAAACGCCACCCCCCAATGGTCAACAAAGCGTGGAGTTCGGGAAGCTGCTAAATCTACAAACACAGATCCAACACCCCCCCTGAGCACTAAGACGATACAGGCTGGCCCTGCAAAATCGAACCAAAAAACCACCAGAGTCGCAGGAGAGTAAAACTCTTCCAGTGCGTACCAAACTTATAGAGGTCCATACGCCGCCAAAGGTACAGTACGCGGATCGGACAACAGAAGCTAGGGCCTGCTTGAACAAAGCTAAAATTAACTTGAATAATTCAAAGAACACAAAGAACGAAATTAAATGCACCGTTCTTCAAGTGCTGGATCGGTTATATCAGCTAGTGAAGGAAGCTGAAAAGGAAGCTAAAACCAAAAGCTCAGGAGGGGTGAAGGAAACTATAGAGCCCGTAGCTGCCACTATCGACGCTACCTTCTCGATCGGTACAGAACAAAACACGCTAGCAACACAAATAGAAGAACACTCGAAGTTGCTACAGGAAAGTAATAAAAGAATGATGGAACTAAAAGCCGCAATAGAACAGGGAGTATCCATCCATCCAACGTATGCGAGTGTAACAGCGACGCAAAGCGGAAAAGCGAACCCTATGCGGAGTACGCTTCACTCCATCGTTGTTACCTCCAAAGATGAGACAGAGACTGGGGACGAAGTACTGGAGAAAGTGCGAAAGACGGTAGACGCAAAGGAAGGCTGGGTGAAAGTGGAGAAGGTTAGGAAGGCGAAAGACAGAAAGATAATTATGGGCTTCCAAAATACCGAAGAAAGGGACAAGCTAAAGGGAAAGTTGGCAAGAGAAAATCAGGACCTCCATGTCGAGGAGGTGAAAAACAAGGACCCGCTGCTGATTCTAAAGAGCGTCCTCTCTGTTAACTCAGATGAGGACATTCTCAAAGCATTGAGAAATCAGAACCGAGACGTTTTTCACAACCTCGACAAGGAGGAGGACAGAGTGGTGGTTAAGTTCCGGAGGAGGACCAGGAACCCACACACTTGTCACGTGGTGGTCGGCGTCTCGCCAATTATATGGATACGGGCAATAGAATTCGGATGCCTGCACGTGGACCTTCAGCGCGTGAGAGTGGAAGATCAAACCCCACTGGTGCAGTGCACGCGCTGCCTGGGCTACGGGCATGGCAGACGTTTCTGTAAGGAACCAGCTGACTTGTGCAGTCACTGCGGCGGGCCGCACCTGAAGTCAGAATGCACCGACTTTTTAACAGATGCCCCCCCGAAGTGCCGAAACTGCACAAGAGCCAAGCTCGGGGTCGTCAACCACAACGCTTTTAGCTCGGAATGTCCGATACGCCACAAGTGGGACGAAATAGCAAGGTCTACTGTGGCATATTGCTAAGGGCACCCAAGGCCACCCAAAACCCTACAGACTAATACAGGCAAACCTCCAGCGGAAAAGACTGGCGACCAACGAGCTTTTGATCAAGGCGGAGGAGCGCGGGGTCGCCATTGCTCTCCTCCAGGAACCTTACGTTGGCGGGGCAAAGACGATGAGGAGCCACAGGGGCGTACGGGTCTTCCAGAGCACTGACACCGGAGATGGGAATGTTAAGGCCGCAATAGTGGTATTCGATAAAGACCTTACCGTAGAACAATACCCGAAACTCACCACGAACAACATCACCGTGGTGGGGATCCAAACCAGTGCCTGGAAGATCACGCTCGTCTCCTTCTATTTTGAGCCGGACCAGCCAATTGGACCATACCTCGAGCACCTCAAACGCGTCAAGGAAGAGGTAGGCTCCAGAATGTTTGTTCTTGGAGGAGATGCAAATGCCAAAAGTACCTGGTGGGGAAGCCTGACCATCGATCGCAGAGGCGAAGATGTGCTCGGAGTTCTCAACGAGCTGGATCTGAACATCCTCAACAGAGGGGAAATTCCGACCTTCGACACAATCAGAGGGGGGATACGGTACTGCAGCCACGTTGATATTACGGCATGCTCGACGGATATCCTGGATCTAGTGGACGACTGGAGAATAGACGAAGGCCTCACGAGCTCGGACCACAACGGCATTGTTTTTAATATAAAATTAAAAAAGTCTAAAGGAATACAAATCCATAGAACAACCAGAATTTTTAACACAAAAAAAGCAAATTGGACCGAATTTCGTGAGAAACTCGGTCAATTAATGCAAGAGAATAAATTAAACAAAATAGAAATAGACAAATTAAATACAGCAGACCAATTAGAATCAAATACTAATTTATACATCAATTTAATTAAAGACGCATGCACTTCATCAATGCCGATGAAGAAAACAAATGAAGTGTTTACTTTGCCGTGGTGGTCTGAGAAACTCGAGGGTATGAAGAAAAAGGTCGCCACCTTCAAACGTAGAGTCAGGAATGCTGCACCGGTCCGGAGATCGAAGGTCGTTGAAGAGTACCTGAAACTGAAAGCTGAGTATGAGACGGAGGCAGCCAAAGATGAGATCGAGAGCTGGAAGAACTTCTGCACAAGACAGGACAGAGAGGGCGTTTGGGAAGGCATCTACCGGGTGATAGGGAGGACCAAGGGAAGAGGAGAGGACCAGCCATTGGTGAAGGATGGGGAGGTTCTGGACGCAAAAGGATCGGTTGAGCTATTGGCGAAAACCTTCTACCCAGAAGATCACTCAAATACCGACAGCACCTACCACCGCCTTATAAGAGAAAAAGCTGATGTAGTGAATGCTGGAGGGCAAGATGAATCATGCGATCCACCATTTACGATGGCCGAGCTGATGGCAGCGTGCGGGTCGTTTAACGCCAAAAAAGCGCCAGGAGCAGACGGCTTTACGGCCGATATTTGCTGCCAGGCTATTAGAAGTGCCCCTGAGACAGCCTTGGCTCTCCTAAATGGCTGCATGAGAACCTACCTCTTTCCCAAGATTTGGAAAGAAGCAACGGTAATCGTTTTAAAGAAGCCGGGGAAAACAGACTTCAGCACCCCGAAGGCGTACAGACCAATCGGCCTATTACCTATATTCGGTAAAATTTACGAGAAGATGCTGGTGGCCCGCCTCAAGTTCCATCTGATTCCCAGGATGAGTACCCGTCAGTATGGATTCATGCCCCAGAAGAGCACCGAGGACTCCCTCTATGTACTAATGAAACACATACGCGGCAAGCTGGAACTAAAGAAAATAGTAGTCCTTGTATCGTTGGACATAGAGGGAGCTTTTGACAGCGCATGGTGGCCAGCTATAAGGGTCCGTCTGGCCGAGGAACAGTGTCCGATCGGACTGAGGAGGGTCATCGATAGCTATCTCGAAAACCGAAGGGTCAGAGTCAGGTACGCAGGTGAAGAGTACTGCAAAGCCACAAGCAAGGGCTGCGTCCAAGGCTCCATTGGAGGACCAATATTCTGGAACTTGTTGCTGGACCCGCTCCTAAAGAGCTTGGAAGCTAGGGAGGTATATTGCCAGGCCTTTGCTGACGACGTTGTGCTGATCTTCGATGGTGACACTGCATTGGAGATCGAGGGGCGTGCCAGTGCCGCTCTCGAACATGTTCGGGCGTGGGGCGTTCAAAATAAACTAAAATTTGCCCCGCAGAAAACTAACGCGATGGTCATAACGCGCAAATTAAAATACGATACCCCGCGCCTCAGCATGGGCGGGATCGACATTGCCATGTCCAATGAGATAAAAATCCTGGGTGTCACCATCGACAGACAGCTAACATTCAACGCACACGTCGCAAACGTATGCAGAAAGGCGATTGGAATTAATAAACAGCTAACCAGGGCAGCAAAGACCAGTTGGGGGCTTCACCCAGAAGTCTTACGGATAATATATGTGGCTACCGTAGAACCGGTCATCCTGTACGCCGCCAGCGTATGGGCCCCAGCCGTTGGGAAGCTGGGAGTCGCGAAGCAGTTGGGTGCAGTCCAGCGGGGTATTGCGCAAAAGCTTTGCAAGGCATACCGGACGGTCTCCTTGAACTCGGCGCTGGTGCTGGCTGGGATACTACCTCTCGACCTGCGAGTCCGCGAAGCGGCTTCGCTATACGAGGCCAGGAGAGGGGTGCCTCAGCCAGCACTCTGCGACAGGAGCGTCGAGCAGACCGCCTCGGCTATGGAGGCTCCACACCCCGCAGAGCGCGCTGAGCTGAAGCTCGTAAGCCTGGTAAACCAAGAGCAACTAATGAATGCTCAGAGCGAAACTGAGATTCGCATCTTCACGGACGGGAGCAAGATTGGGGGCAAGGTTGGAGCGGCGCTATCCGTATGGAGCGGTGACGCCGAAACCAAGGCTCTCAAACTTGCTCTCCCACACTACTCCACGGTTTACCAGGCTGAGCTTTTGGCGATATGCGTCGCGACCAGGGAGATTCGGAAGCACAGTGCGCAATCGTTTGGAATTTTCAGCGACTCCATGGCGGCCCTCCAAACAATCCAAAACCACGACCGACATCACCCACTGGCAGTAGAGGCCAGAGCTAACATCAGATCCCTGGCTAACCAGAACAAGGATGTTAGCTTGTTCTGGGTAAAGGCTCATGCCGGGTTGGAGGGGAATGAGAGGGCCGACGAGTTAGCCAAGAGTGCCGCTGAGAATTCCAAACGGAAGCCGGACTATGACCTGTGTCCGGTTTCATACGTCAAGCGATGCATTCGAATGGCAACTCTTGACGTGTGGAACCAAAGATACAGCACCGGAGAAACTGCTTCGGTGACGAAATTGTTTTTCCCGGATGCGGTGGCGGCGTACAGGACCATCAGGAAGTGTAAAGTAAGTAACGTTGTCACGCAAATCATGACGGGGCACGGTGGGTTCTCAGAATACTTGAATCGTTTCAAGTGTAAGGGGAGCCCATCGTGCATCTGCGACCCTGAGGCTGAGGAAACGGTGCCACATATATTGTTCAGCTGCCCTGTTTTTGCCAGAGAGAGACTTGAAGTCGAACAATTGCTCGATACTAAACTAGAAAAAGAAACCATGTGGCAAATTATAGCGGGGAAAAAAAGAGACATTTTAATGAATTTTTGCATCAAAATCTGTGAAAGGGTCATAAAGAGAAACAGAGGTGTGTAAGCAAGAAATGTTTTCATAATATTATGTAGAATATTAATGATAAGCATTTACTAATAAGAATGTAATAAAATTAGTGTAAGCAAAACATTAAAATATAAAATTATGCAGTAGTTTTAAGTAACTGATGTAAGCAACATGACAATAAGTCGATAAGGCAATAAGACTTCAAACAAGATGTAAGATGAAAGTCATTTATTAAAAAATGTGTCTCTACTTATTTTGTTATACCTAATAATAAATTGAAGAATAAAATAAAAAGATAGTAAAGATAGTTGGGAATCCCACCCAAAGAATACAAATGTGGAAGAATGAAAGAAAGATCAAGTATGAGGAATGAAATTACGAGAAGAATATTAGCGAGAACTGGTATGAACGTAAATAGACAAGCATAGGCACCGACTATGTTGGAGGTACTGGAAAAAAAAAAAAAAAAAAAAAAAAAAAAAAAAAAAAAAAAAAACCTAACCTAACCTAACCTAACCTAACCTTTTTTTTTTTTTTTTTGTTGACGCTGGGAAAAATGCATTACGCATGCCCACCCGTCGGGGGACGGGTGGGGTATGTGGGACTCCCCGGTAAATCCGGTATACCCACTAAACGACCCAGCGGCGCTCCCGCATCGCCGTGACGGGAGGGTCATGGGAAACTGGCTCAGCCTTTACATCCACAACCCTCCCGGCGCATGCCCGCCTAGCTGGCGGGCCCCGCTTGCCCCCCAGCAGGTTGAGGGGCTACGGGAATGGCCGGGAGCACCTGACCATTCCCGTCCGGCACTGGTGGAGGTCCGTGCGATACAGGCAAGGGTGCCCCCGCACCCGTTGCCTGCTGGCCTCCACCTGGGAGGAGTCGGAGATGAGTATCAAACTCACGTCTTCTTCGACCCCTCCTCCGCCTTCGGAGCGGCGCCGCGTGAGGATCATCCTCCCGCGCCCGCTCCGCCGCCTCCTTCTGGGACATGACGTGTTCGCAGAAGGAGGCGACCGCCGCCCAGGACCTCTCATCCACCAGCATGGCGTTAACCACGCCGGGGAGCGAGAGGTCCGATCCTATCACCGCGACCAGATCGCGGCGCGTCTCGGACCACGACGGGCACGACCCGAGGGTGTGCTGCGCCGTGTCCTCCGCCGCGCCGCAACCGTGGCACGACGGCGTCTCCTCCCGTCCGATTCGGTGCAGGTACGACCCGAAACAGCCGTGTCCGGACAGCACCTGGGTCAGACGGAAGGAGAGGAACCCGTGCGACCGCTCGAGCCAGTCTCGCAGCACTGGCCCGAGCGCATCGAGGGTCCGGCGGCCAAAGACTGCAGTGGCGAGTTCTCCCGTCCAGTGGACGACGATGGCGTCTCGCGACTCCCGTCGGAGGGCCTCGCGCTCTTCCGGGGCCGGGCGTTCTCCTCTCGCCCTCCGCCCCGCCGTCCACTCGTATACTCTGGCGAGCACCCACGCCTCGAGTTCCCAAGGGGGGGTGCCGGCCAGAGCACAGGCCGCCGCAAAACCCACCGTCCGGTAGGCCCGCGCGACCCGCTGGGCTATGGCCCTCTGAGGCGCCCGCAATGCGGCGGCGTTCTCCCTCCTTCGGAGGGAGTCTTCCCAGATGGGGGCACCGTAGAGGGCCATGCTCCTCAAGATGCCGGCGTAGAGCTGCCGGCATCGCGCGCTGGGCCCGCCCGAGTTGGGCAGCAGCCACGAGAGCGCCCCTGCAGTCTTCAGCAGGCGCGACGACAACCCGCTAAAATGCGGGCCGAAGCGCCACCTGCTGTCGAGTACGAGGCCCAGATATTTCATCTGGGCCTTTACCTCGATTCTGACGCCCTCCACGAAGATGTGGGCGTCAGATGGGGGGCGCTGCCGAGGTCCGTGGAAAAACACGGCCTCGGTCTTGTGCAGCGCCGCCGTCAAACCCAGGCGGCGGATCCTCCCTGCCACCAAGGATCCGCCCGCCGAGGCCAAGTTGGCCGCCTCCCGGAAACTCCCTCCCCGGGCAGTGAGGAGAGTGTCGTCCGCGTAGCAGACGACACTCGTGCCTCGGAGGAGAGTTCCCCTCAAGAGCCAGTCGTAACCGACGTTCCACAGGAGAGGTCCCACGACCGAGCCCTGCGGAACGCCGGCCCCGACGGCGTATCGCCGGACTTGGCCAGTCCTGTCCACCAGGACGATCGCCCGGTCGTCCAGGTAGCTGGCCAGCAGACGCCGCATGTACCGAGGCACTCCGTGGAATCGGAGCGCCTCCAGGATCGTGGAGTGGGGAACAGAGTTGAAGGCGTTGGCTATGTCGAATGACACGGCCAACAACCCGTCCCCCGCCTCCATCGCCTCCTTCGCCCGGTCCTTCAGGCGGGTCAGCGCGTCCACCGTCGAGCGCTCAGCCCGAAAACCGAACTGAGCGTCCGACAAGTCCGGCCCGATGGTCCGCAGATGGCTCTTGAGGCGGGCAGCGATTATCCCCTCGAACATTTTCCCGACCTCATCGAGCAGAACGATGGGCCGGTATGCCGAGGGGGAGTCCGCTGGGCGGCCCTCCTTGCGGAGGAGGCACAACTGCCCCTCCTTCCACGGTTTCGGGAACCTCCCGCACGCAAGACACGCGCTGAAGAGGTCCCGAAACCGCTCCTCCATTTCAGTGGCGGCAATCGCCACCACTCTGGCTGGAACCCCGTCGGGGCCCGGAGCCGTCTTCTTGGCGCGGATGCGGAGAATCGCCGCACCAAGCTCCGGCTCCGTGACAGGAGGGGGGGCCTGCTCCTCCTCCTCCTCAGCCGACAGATCCGCACTGCCCCGCGGCGGGTCCATCACTGGTGGGGTGAAGCTGTCCCTGCACGGAAACAGGGACCGAACCACCCCATCCAGAAACGAGGGCTCCAGGGTCTCGGCAACCGGGGGGCCAAAGGGGCGCAGCTTGTTGCGCGCCGCCTTATATGGCCTCCCGTAAGGGTCGTTGTTGAGACCCTCCAGCATCTCGGCTCTCGCCGAGTCCTTGGCGGCGGCGATGGCACTGCCGAGGACCGCCTTCGCCTCCGTGTAGACCTCATAGAGGCGGTCCTCGTTGGCGCGGTCTCGTCGACGCCGCCGCCGGCTCCGTGTGTAGGCCCTCCTTGCCTCCACACACGTCGCCCGCAGCCCCGCCAGCTCCACCGACCACCAGTACACGGCGCGCCCGGGTGACGGTCGGCCAGACCGAGGCATGCTAGAGTTGCATACCTCGGTCAGAGACCCCCTCAGGCGCTCCGCCGCTGCGTCCACGTCCAGGCCGACAAACGGTGGCGAAAGCCAGTCCTGGACGAATGCCGCCTCCACCGCAGCCTCCCTGTCCAGGCGGGTGAGAGCCCACCGCGGGAACGATGATCGCCCCGAGGTGGTCCGCGTCTCTCCGGGAGCACCGATGGAGATGTCGAACCGCACGTAGCGGTGGTCCGACATGGTCTCCACCAGGTCCACCCGCCAGTTCAGCACGCGCGCGGCCAATGCGGGGGTGGCGAATGTGACGTCCACTATTGAGCCACCCCGCCGCCGCACGCATGTCTGGACGCTTCCTCTGTTTAGGAGAGAGAGTCCAGAGGAGGCTGCCCACAACTCCAACGCCCGCCCGCGAGCGTCGGTGGCCGGGTTGCCCCAGCTCACCGACTTGGCGTTCAGGTCTCCCAATACGGAGACCTGACGCGGCGCCACCCTGCCGACCACGGCGGCCAGGACTCCGAGAAAATTCTCAAAATCCTGAAGAGGGCGGTTTGGGGAGAAATAGACGCCCACAAGGGCTAATTCTCCCCACGCGGCGGCCACGTATCCCGGTCCCCTCTCTAATAGCGAGAGGGGAGGGGAATCTGTGAAAGACCGCGCCGCTAGGGCCACCAAGCCGTCCTCGTCACCCAGCCAGCTGCCGGGGATCGAGTAGGGCTCGGCGACCACCGCAACGTTCACCAACCACTCGGCCATGACCTGCACCATCAGGTCCTGGGCCGCTCTGCAGTGGTTGGTGTTCGCCTGGAGGATGCGGTAGTCGGAGACCATTATTCCAGCATCGCATCCCCCACCTCTGATACCGCCGCTGGAGCTACAGCGGCGACGTCGGCGCCGGCGGTGGCAGCGACAGGTCGCACCTGCGCCGGCACCACGCCCTTCCTCGCGGGAGCCTTGCAGCCCTTGCCCGCCATCCTGTGGTCTGCGGGGCGACCACTGGCGGCACATGCCGCGCAGCGCAGCGTGGTGGCGCCGCAGGCGGCGCTCCTGTGTCCCTCCTGCCCGCATCGGTAACAACAGTTACCCAAGTCGGACTTGGAGGGACACGTGGCCCGGGTGTGGCCGGGCGCGAAGCACTTGAAGCAGCGCTGCGGCTGTTCTTCAAGCGGCCGGACCACAGCCGAGCTGAGCCCCACAGGCAGTCTCCCTTTGGTCGCGGCAAGGACGGCCCCAGCCACGGCCACTGGGCACTCGACGCGGATGGTGCCCATGCCGCGGCGACCGAGCCTGATGGCTCCGCCCCTCACCGCGCCAGCGACGCAGCCTCCAGCCGCCGCAACGGCCGCCACCACATCCTCTTTGGTGACCGAGTCCTCCAAATCGGCCACCTCCAAGGCTGCGGTCTTAACGGGCCTGACGACCGCTGCCGCATCCGCGATGACCTCTTGCAACTTTGTTGCGAAGAGGTCCGCGCTGGTGTTGCGCTTCTCCCCCGAGAACTCGAAGATTCGAGCCCCGGCCAGCGTTCGTCGGCAAGTAATTTTGCCCAGCCCCAGCTGGGTGGGGTCGACGGTGGCACGAGCCCGTCTCAGGACGGACTCGTACGTCTCCCCCCGCTCCATGGCCTCCGCGGTGTGTGGGCCGAAGCGCCACCTGCTGTCGAGTACAAGGCCCAAGTATTTCATCTGGGCCTTGACCCCGATCCTGACGCCCTCCACGACAATGTGGCCGTCAGCAGGGATGCGCTGCCGTGGCCCGTGGAAATACACGGCCTCGGTTTTATGCAGCGCCACCTTCAACCCTAGGCGGCGGATCCTTCCTGCCACTAAGGATCCGCCAGCAGAGGCCAGACTGGCCGCCTCCCTGAAGTCCCTCCCCCGGGCAATGAGGAGGGTATCATCCGCGTAACAGATGATGCTCGTGCCACGGAGGAGGGTCCCCCGCAGGAGCCAGTCGAATCCAATGTTCCACAGCGGTGGTCCTAGGACCGACCCCTGTGGAACACCGGACTCTGCGCCATATCGCCTCACTCTGGCCGTCTTGTCTGCAAGGAGGACCACACGGTCCTCCAAGTAGCTGGCCAAGAGTTGGCGCAAGTACTGGGGCACTCCGTGGTACCGTAGTGCCTCCAAGATTGTCGAGTGGGGGACAGAGTTGAAGGCGTTTGCTATGTCGAATGACACCGCCAACACTCCGTCACCCGCCTCCACGGCCTCCCTCACCTGGCCCTTGAGTAGGGCCAAGGCGTCCACCGTCGAACGACCCTGTCGGAAACCGAATTGGGCGTCCGACAGGTCCGGCCCCACCGTCCCCAGCAGGCTATTTAGCCGGTCGGCGATTATCCCCTCGAACAACTTACCGACCTCATCGAGCAAAACGATGGGCCGGTAAGCCGAGGGGGAGTCCGCCGGGCGTCCCTCCTTTCGGAGGAGGCACAGCCGCCCCTCCTTCCAAGGTTTCGGGAACCTCCCAGTCGTGAAACACGCGCTAAAGAGGTCCCGAAACCTCTCCTCCATCTGTGTGGCGGCGATGGCCACCACCCGTGCGGGAACGCCGTCCGGCCCTGGGGCTGTGTTCTTCGCGCGGAGGCGTAGAGTCCCCGCGTAAAGTTCCGACGTCGTTACCGGGGGAACCTCCTCCTCCGGCGGTACCGCCTCCCGCGGGGGGTTCATCACTGGCGGGGTGAAGTTGGCCCTGGGCGGAAACAGGGACCGGACCACCCCATCCAGCAATGCCGGCTCGAGGGTCTCCGTCAGTGGAGGACCACAGGGGCGCAGTTTATTCCGCGCTGCCTTGTATGGTCTTCCATACGGGTCCCTGTCGAGACCCTCCAGCATCTCGGCTCTAGCCGACTCTTCGGCCGCGCGCATTGCCGACTTGAGGACCGTCTTCGCGTCGACGTACGAGGCATAGAGGCCCTCCTCGTTGGTGGGGTCCCGCGGTCTGCGCCTTCGACTCCGCGTGTAGGCCCTCCTGGCCGCTACGCAGACGGTTCGGAGCCCCGCCAGTTCCTCCGACCACCAATAGACGGCGCGGCGGGGAGGTGGGCGGCGAGACCGGGGCATGCTGGAGTTGCACACCTCGGTCAGGGACCCCCTCAGCTGGACCGCTGCGGCGTCCACGTCCAGGACCTGGACAGGAGGCGCGAGCCAGTCCTGGACGAATGCCGCCTCCTCCGCGGCCTCTCGGTCCAGGCGGGCGAGAGCCCACCGTGGGAACCCAGATTGGCCCGAGCGGACCATCCCCTGGGAGCTCTGGGTGGAGATGTCGAACCGCACATATCGGTGGTCCGACAAGGTCTCCACCATCTCCACCCGCCAGTTCACGACGTGGGCGGCCAGCACGGGGGTGGCAAACGAGACGTCAACCACCGACCCTCCCCGTTGCCGCACACACGTGTGGACAGTCCCTCTATTTAGGAGGGACACACCGCACGACGTCGCCCAAAATTCTGCGGCGCGTCCCCGGACGTTGCAGGAAGCGGCCGGGTTGCCCCAGGCCGTCGACCTGGCGTTCAGGTCGCCCAATATGGTGACCTGGCGTGGCGCCGCCCTCCCGACCACTGCGGTGAGGATTTCGAGAAAGTTCTCGAAATCCGAGAGAGGGCGGTTTGGTGAGAAATATACTCCCACCAGTGCCATATCTGCCCACGCGGCGGCCACGTATCCCGGTCCCCTCTCTAAGAGCGAGAGGGGAGGGGAGTCCGTGGAAGACCGCGACACCAATGCCACCGAGCCGTCCCGATCACCCAGCCAACGGCCAGGGACTGAGTATGGTTCGGCAACCACCGCCACGTCCACCAACCACTCAGCCATGGTCTGCATCAGCAGATCCTGGGCTGCTCTGCAGTGGTTGGTGTTCGCCTGGAGGATGCGATGCTTGACCCTATCCATCAATCAGACATCGCATCCCCCTCCACAGCTGCCGAAGTCCCAGCCTCAGGGACGGCGGTGGCAGCGACAGTCCGGATCGGCGCCTGCCCTTTGCCCTTCTTAGGGGGAGGATTGCACTTCCTCCCCATCATCACATGAACCTAACCTTTTTTTTTTTTTTTTTTTTTTTTTTTTTTTTTTTTTTGACGCTGAGAAATGCTTTATGCATCCCCGCTCGTGGGGGACGAGACAGGGTATGTGGGACTCCTGTCGGAATGACAGTATACCCACTAAAACTCAGCAGTGTTCCCACATCGCCGTGATGGGAGGGCCATGGGAAACCGGCTCAGCCTTTACGTCCACAACCCTCCCGGCGCATGCCCGCCTAGCTGGCGGGCCCCGCATGCCCCCTGGGATGGGGGGCTACGGGAATGACCGGGAACACCTGGCCATTCCCGTCCGACACTGGTGGGGGCCTGTGCAATACAGGCAAGGATGCCCCCACACCCGTTGCCTGCTGGCCCCCACCTGGGAGGAGTCGTCTGCTTCGACCCCTCCTCCGCCTTCGGAGCGGCGCCGCGTGAGGGTCGTCCTCCCGCGCGCGCTCCGCCGCCATTTCGGCCGCAGAGGATAGGGAGAGCGCCCGACGTCATACCGACACTCCTCTTCCCCTGCGGCCCCACCGCGTCCGCCATCAAACGGTGGCGGCCCCGTCAAGGCCGCGGAAGGTAGGGAGAGCGGCGCACCGCAATACCGGCACTCCTCTCCCGCCGCGGCCTCCAATCCTCAGCCGCGATGCCTCCCATAAGACACCGCGGCCCGCCTCAGTTGCGGTGTCGCCCATACGGCCACCGCAACCTACCCGCTGGCCGCTACGTCGTCGGCTTATCGGCAAAAGCCCTGACGAGCGGCCCCCGCATGGGTTCCTCTTCGCTTCACCGTGGGTGACCAAGCCACGGCTACTGAGCCCCCCCGCCTCGACAATGCGGGAACCCTCCGGGGGGGACATGAACCTAACCTAACCTAACCTTTTTTTTTTTTTTTTTTTTTTTTTTTTTTTTTTTTTTTGTTGACGCTGGGAAAAATGCATTACGCATGCCCACCCGTCGGGGGACGGGTGGGGTATGTGGGACTCCCCGGTAAATCCGGTATACCCACTAAACGACCCAGCGGCGCTCCCGCATCGCCGTGACGGGAGGGTCATGGGAAACTGGCTCAGCCTTTACATCCACAACCCTCCCGGCGCATGCCCGCCTAGCTGGCGGGCCCCGCTTGCCCCCCAGCAGGTTGAGGGGCTACGGGAATGGCCGGGAGCACCTGACCATTCCCGTCCGGCACTGGTGGAGGTCCGTGCGATACAGGCAAGGGTGCCCCCGCACCCGTTGCCTGCTGGCCTCCACCTGGGAGGAGTCGGAGATGAGTATCAAACTCACGTCTTCTTCGACCCCTCCTCCGTCTTCGGAGCGGCGGCGCGTGAGGATCATCCTCCCGCGCGCGCTCCGCCGCCTCCTTCTGGGACATTACTTGCTCGCAGAAGGAGGCGACCGCAGTCCAGGCCCCCTCGCTTTCCAGCATGGAGTTGACGACGCTGGGAAGCGAGAGGTCCCGCCCAACCGCTGCGATCACAGTACGGCGCAGCTCGGACCAGGCCGGGCACACCTCGAGCGTGTGCTGTGCCGTGTCCTCCGCCGCGCCACAGTCGTGGCACGACGAGGTCTCCTCCCTTTGAATCCGGTGCAGGTGCGATCCGAAGCACCCATGGCCGGACAACACCTGCACCAGACGGAAAGAGAGGAAACCGTGAGACCGCTCAAGCCAATCCTTCAGGACTGGCCCGAGCGCGTCCAGAGTTCGGCGGCCAAAAGCGGCAGTGGCGAGGTCCTCCATCCAATGATGGACGATTGCGGCCTTCGCCTCTTGCCGCACGGCCTCCCGCTCTTCTGTGGCGGGGAGCTCCCCGAGCGCCTTACGCCGCGCCGTCCATTCGTACACTTTGGTCAGCACCCATGCCTCGAGCTCCCAAGGAGGGGTGCCGGCCAGAGCGCACGCCGCCGAGAAGCCCACCGATCGGTAGGCCCTCGCCACCCGCAGTGCAATGGCCCTTTGGGGCCTGCGGATGAACCTAACCTAACCTAACCTAACCTAACCTAACCTAACCTAACCTTTTTTTTTTTTTTTTTGACGCTGAGAAATGCTTTATGCATCCCCGCTCGTGGGGGACGAGACGGGGTATGTGGGACTCCTGTCGGAATGACAGTATACCCACTAAAACTCAGCAGTGTTCCCACATCGCCGTGATGGGAGGGCCATGGGAAACCGGCACAGCCTTTACGTCCACAACCCTCCCGGCGCATGCCCGCCTAGCTGGCGGGCCCCGCGTGCCCCCCCGGATGGAGGGCTACGGGAATGACCGGGAACACCTGGCCATTCCCGTCCGACACTGGTGGGGGCCTGTGCAATACAGGCAAGGATGCCCCCACACCCGTTGCCTGCTGGCCCCCACCTGGGAGGAGTCGTCTGCTCCGACCCCTCCTCCGCCTTCGGAGCGGCGCCGCGTGAGGGTCGTCCTCCCGCGCGCGCTCCGCCGCCATTTCGGCCGCAGAGGATAGGGAGAGCGGCCGACGTCATACCGACACTCCTCTTCCCCTGCGGCCCCACCGCGTCCGCCATCAAACGGTGGCGGCCCCGTCAAGGCCGCGGAAGGTAGGGAGAGCGGCGCACCGCAATACCGGCACTCCTCTCCCGCCGCGGCCTCCAATCCTCAGCCGCGATGCCTCCCATAAGACACCGCGGCCCGCCTCAGTTGCGGTGTCGCCCATACGGCCACCGCAACCTACCCGCTGGCCGCTACGTCGTCGGCTTTCCCGTAAAAGCCCTGACGAGCGGCCCCCGCTCGGGTTCCTCTTCGCTTCACCGTGGGTGACCAAGCCACGGCTACTGAGCCCCCCCGCCTCGACAATGCGGGAACCCTCCGGGGGGGAACCTAACCTAACCTTTTTTTTTTTTTTTTTTTTTTTTGACGCTGAGAAATGCTTTATGCATCCCCGCTCGTGGGGGACGAGACGGGGTATGTGGGACTCCTGTCGGAATGACAGTATACCCACTAAAACTCAGCAGTGTTCCCACATCGCCGTGATGGGAGGGCCATGGGAAACCGGCTCAGCCTTTACGTCCACAACCCTCCCGGCGCATGCCCGCCTGACTGGCGGGCCCCGCATGCCCCCCCGGATGGGGGGCTACGGGAATGGCCGGGAACACCTGGCCATTCCCGTCCGACACTGGTGGGGGCCTGTGCAATACAGGCAAGGATGCCCCCACACCCGTTTCCTGCTGGCCCCCACCTGGGAGGAGTCGTCTGCTCCGACCCCTCCTCCGCCTTCGGAGCGGCGCCGCGTGAGGGTCGTCCTCCCGCGCGCGCTCCGCCGCCATTTCGGCCGCAGAGGATAGGGAGAGCGGCCGACGTCATACCGACACTCCTCTTCCCCTGCGGCCCCACCGCGTCCGCCATCAAACGGTGGCGGCCCCGTCAAGGCCGCGGAAGGTAGGGAGAGCGGCGCACCGCAATACCGGCACTCCTCTCCCGCCGCGGCCTCCAATCCTCAGCCGCGATGCCTCCCATAAGACACCGCGGCCCGCCTCAGTTGCGGTGTCGCCCATACGGCCACCGCAACCTACCCGCTGGCCGCTACGTCGTCGGCTTATCGGCAAAAGCCCTGACGAGCGGCCCCCGCATGGGTTCCTCTTCGCTTCACCGTGGGTGACCAAGCCACGGCTACTGAGCCCCCCCGCCTCGACAATGCGGGAACCCTCCGGGGGGGGGGGGGGGGGGACCTAACCTAACCTAACCTTTTTTTTTTTTTTTTTTTTTTTTTTTTTGTTGACGCTGGGAAAAATGCATTACGCATGCCCACCCGTCGGGGGACGGGTGGGGTATGTGGGACTCCCCGGTAAATCCGGTATACCCACTAAACGACCCAGCGGCGCTCCCGCATCGCCGTGACGGGAGGGTCATGGGAAACTGGCTCAGCCTTTACATCCACAACCCTCCCGGCGCATGCCCGCCTAGCTGGCGGGCCCCGCTTGTCCCCCAGCAAGTTGAGGGGCTACGGGAATGGCCGGGAGCACCTGACCATTCCCGTCCGGCACTGGTGGAGGTCCGTGCGATACAGGCAAGGGTGCCCCCGCACCCGTTGCCTGCTGGCCTCCACCTGGGAGGAGTCGGAGATGAGTATCAAACTCACGTCTTCTTCGACCCCTCCTCCGTCTTCGGAGCGGCGCCGCGTGAGGATCATCCTCCCGCGCGCGCTCCGCCGCCTCCTTCTGGGACATTACTTGCTCGCAGAAGGAGGCGACCGCAGTCCAGGCCCCCTCGCTTTCCAGCATGGAGTTGACGACGCTGGGAAGCGAGAGGTCCCGCCCAACCGCTGCGATCACAGTACGGCGCAGCTCGGACCAGGCCGGGCACACCTCGAGCGTGTGCTGTGCCGTGTCCTCCGCCGCGCCACAGTCGTGGCACGACGAGGTCTCCTCCCTTTGGATCCGGTGCAGGTGCGATCCGAAGCACCCATGGCCGGACAACACCTGCACCAGACGGAAGGAGAGGAAACCGTGAGACCGCTCAAGCCAATCCTTCAGGACTGGCCCGAGCGCGTCCAGAGTTCGGCGGCCAAAAGCGGCAGTGGCGAGGTCCTCCATCCAATGATGGACGATTGCGGCCTTCGCCTCTTGCCGCACGGCCTCCCGCTCTTCTGTGGCGGGGAGCTCCCCGAGCGCCTTACGCCGCGCCGTCCATTCGTACACTTTGGTCAGCACCCATGCCTCGAGCTCCCAAGGAGGGGTGCCGGCCAGAGCGCACGCCGCCGAGAAGCCCACCGATCGGTAGGCCCTCGCCACCCGCAGTGCAATGGCCCTTTGGGGCCTGCGGATGGCAGTGGCGTTCTCCCTCCTGTGGAGGGAGTCCGCCCAGATTGGGGCCCCGTAAAGGGCCATGCTCTTGAGGATGCCGGCGTACAAGCGCCGGCATCGCACCTTCGGACCCCCCAGGTTCGGGAGGAGCCACGACAGGGCGTTCGCGGCCTTCAGCAGGCGCGTCGACAGCCCGCTGAAGTGTGGGCCGAAGCGCCACCTGCTGTCGAGTACAAGGCCCAAGTATTTCATCTGGGCCTTGACCCCGATCCTGACGCCCTCCACGACAATGTGGCCGTCAGCAGGGATGCGCTGCCGTGGCCCGTGGAAATACACGGCCTCGGTTTTATGGAGCGCCACCTTCAACCCTAGGCGGCGGATCCTTCCTGCCACTAAGGATCCGCCAGCAGAGGCCAGACTGGCCGCCTCCCTGAAGTCCCTCCCCCGGGCAATGAGGAGGGTATCATCCGCGTAACAGATGATGCTCGTGCCACGGAGGAGAACCTAACCTAACCTAACCTAACCTAACCTAACCTTTTTTTTTTTTTTTTTTTTTTGTTGCCGGGGTGGAAAATCCTCATGGATGTCCCCCGCCCTGGGGTGAGCGGAGGGGTCTGTCAGACTCTTACTGACTAAAAACCACCCCGGTGTTCCCTTCCCACACCTGGACCGGGGATCATGGGAACTTGGGCGCCTTCCACGATCCCCGGCTAGTGCCGGCCCGCGTTTGCGGGCCTCCTCAGGCCTGCGAGTGAGGTGCAGGACTCCCCCCGCAACGTCCAATAGGGGCGCGCGCGGAACACTACGCACCGCCGCCTCGGGTCTAGCTGGATGGGGGCCGGCGGACGTCCCCGAGTCCACCGTCCCTCCGGACCTGTTTACGGGGGCTGGAAGAGGGCGTTGTCCGCCCTCCGCCGACGCCCGGGCCGCCTTCTGCGGGTCGGGAGAGTCGTCTCGATCTCCCTCTCCCTTTCCGCAGCCTCCTTCCGCGAAATGACGGTTTCACAGAAGGAGATCACCGCATCCCACGACTCGGCGCTCCCGACCATCGAACGAGCGACGGCCGGCAGCGACAGGTCGGCTCCGACCTCTGCCACGAGGGCACGGCGCGGCCCCTCCCATGCGGCACACTCTGCCACTGTATGCCACGCCGTGTCCTCCCGACAGTGGACGCAGTGATGGCACCGAGCGTCCGGCTCCCTGTTTATGCGACACAGGTACTTCCCGAAGCAACCATGCCCCGAGAGCACCTGGGTCGCTCGAAACGACAGGGAGCCGTGCCTCCTTCCGACCCATTCGCCGAGCACTGGTCGGATCGCCTCGACGGTGGCGAGGCCGGCAGTAGGGCGCAGAAGCCTGTCGCGCCATTCCGTCAACAGGACCTCGCGGAGCTGTGACCGGCGATGCTCGACCTCGCGCTGCATCGGTTCACCGCCCCGCGCCCGCGCCTCCTCACGCCATCGGTACAGTGACGCGAGGGCTCTCGCCTCTAGGTCCCAGGGCGGGGATCCGGCCAGTGCGCAAGCCGCCTCGTAGGAGATCGTGCGATACCCCCTGATAGCTCTGACGGCCATCGCCCTCTGCGGTTTTCGCAGTATTGCGATGCTGCCAGCCGTCAGGTCAGAAGCCCACACCGGGGCTCCGTACAGGGCCATGGATCGCACGATCCCCAAGTACAACCGCCTACAGGCGGTGCTTGGCCCCCCCAGATTGGGAAGCAGCGTTGCGAGCGCGCCCGCCGCACCCATCAACTTGGGCGTCAGCCGCCGAAAGTGAGGGCCGAAGTCCCACCGGCTGTCGAGCACCAGTCCCAAGTACTTCATGGTTGACTCGACAGCAATTCGAGCCCCTCCGACCACAATATGCAATCCCGGCGGCGGCGCTCGTCGGGGGCCATGAAATGCAATGGCCTCCGACTTGTTGAGGGCCACTTCCAGGCCCAGGCGCCGGATGCGACTCACGACCTGTGAGACCGCAGCCGTAGCCAGCAACGCTGCCTCCCTGTACGAGCTCCCCCGGGCAGTGACCAGCGTGTCGTCCGCGTAACACGTCAGGTCCACTCCCGATTGGAGGTCGCCCCTCAGCACCCAGTCGTATCCGATGTTCCACAGTAGAGGACCCACAACCGATCCCTGTGGAACACCGCACGACATATCGCGCTGGCCCCCATCGTCGCGTCCCCTATAGGTGACACTTCTTTCCGCCAAGTAAGCCCCAACGATGTCGTGGAGGTAGGCAGGCACCCTGTGATAACGCAGTGCCTCCCGAATACAACTCCAGGGCAGGGTATTGAACGCGTTGGAGATGTCTAAGGACACCGCCAGCATCACCCCGCCCCGGGACACCGCTTCCTCCGCCAGGACTCTTACCCGCATAATCGCGTCGACAGTGGAGCGCCCATGCCGAAAGCCGAATTGGCTGTCGTCCAGATCCGGCCCCTCTCTGCACAAGTGGCCGACGAGGCGGGCTGCAATTATCCGCTCGAAAAGTTTACCCACCTCGTCTAACAGCACTATAGGCCGGTATGCGGACGGCGAGTCTGCTGGGCGCCCCACTTTCCTGAGCAGGACCAGACGACCTGTTTTCCACTGAGTAGGGAACCGGCCCTGCTCAAGGCAAGCTGAGTAGAGTCCTCTCAGCTGGGGCTCCAGCTCTCTCAGAGCCAGAACAAGCGCGCGGCCGGGAACACCATCGGGCCCCGGGGCAACGGTTTTGGCCCGGAGCCGCGTTACGGCTGCAGTCATCTCCGGCTGTGTCACCTCAGGGACCTCCTCACTCTCCTCAGGCTCTGCGGCTGTGGGCAAAGCCATCGGCGGCGGCACATGCTCCCGTCTAGCAGGGAAGAGGGCTGCGACCACCTCGTCCAGCAACTGAGGCTCCAGACTCTCAGTGAGTGGGGGCGCCCAGGCACGAAGTTTCCCTCGGACCGCACGATAAGGGCGCCCCCACGGATCTCCATCTAGGGTTGCCAACATCTCTTCCCTGGCTCGAGTCTTCGCCTCGCTGACGGCCAGCCACAGAGCTTTCTTTGCCGCGCGGTACACTTCATACAGCGCGGCTTCTTCTTCCGGAACCCGCCGACGTCTCCTCCGATATCGGGTGTACTGGCGCCTTACATCCACGCAGGTCACGCGCAACTGCGCGATTTCGGCGGACCACCAGTACAACTGGCGCCGTGTGGGCTGTGCGCGGACACGGGGCATGGACGCGTCGCAGATTTGCGTCATCGCCCCACGGAACCACTGCGCCTCTACTTCGACGTCAACGGGTTCGTTCGTCGGTGACTCCCGGACCCAGGCTTGGATTATGGCGGCTTCCTCGAGTAGCTCCCTGTCGATTCGCTTATGCGACCAGCGAGGACCATCCATTTGCGGGGCCGACGGGCGGCCGCCACCCGCAGTCTGGGTGGAGACATCGAAACGAATGTACCGATGATCCGACAACATCTCCACCTCTACGGCAACTCGCCAGCCGTGGACACGGCCCGCAACAGCGGAGCTAGCAAACGAGATGTCCACTATAGACCCACCCCACTGCCGCACGCACGTGTAGACCGAGCCCCGATTCAGGATGGTCAGGCCAGTCGCGATCGCCCATTCCTCCAACACCTCGCCTTTAGGATCAGTTACCGGGGATCCCCATGCCGCAGACTTGGCGTTGAGATCCCCGAGCAACAGCACTGGGCGAGGGTGGAATCGGCCTGCGACGGCACCCACCTCGACAAGGAACCTCTCGAAGTCAGCAAGACTCTTGTTGGGTGAGAAGTACGCCCCAATCGTAACAATTCCCTCCGAGAGGGCGGCCACCCAGCCGTGTCCTCGGGAGGGACTGACAAGAGTCCCGCCAATGATGGCCACTAAACCGTCTAGGTCACCTGCCCAGTTATCGCGGGGGGGGACAAAATACGGCTCAGCGACCACAGCCACGTGGATCGACCACTCCGCCATGCTCTGGAGTAATAGATCCTGAGCTCTAGCAGAGTGATTGATATTCGCCTGAAGGAAATGAAATTGCGCCATCACTGACATTGCATTTCCTCGGCATCTCCTTCTTCCCTGGGTCGGGAGTCAGCTGATGGGTTGCCAGGCTGTGGGCTGTGGGGGGGTCCTCCGACAGCCCTTGTCTTCCTGCCAACATTTTTGGGCGCCTTGCAAGCTTTCCCGCCAAGTCTGTGCTCCGCGGGCTTTCCTGCAGTTGCGCAAAGACTGCAATTCGGTGCCGCGGAGCACTTGGCCGCCTTGTGGCCGGGTTGACTGCAGCGATAGCACAAATCACTGCGATCGATTTGTGCAGTGCATTGTGCCCGGACATGCCCCTTTTCCAGGCACCTGAAGCACTGCAAAGCCCTTGTTGGCAGGAGTTTCGCCCTGACAGAAACCCATCCCACCCGGAACCGTCTACCGTCTGCAACCTTGTTTGCAGCTGCTACTGGGCACTGCACCCAAATCGTGCCCAGCCCGGCCGCGCTGCAGCGAATTTCACCCGCCTTCACATTTTCGGGTGGACATCCGCCATTTTCGGCAATGGCCGCCACTACTGCCTCCGGGGTCGCGGTGTCGTCCAGCCCATCTATGCGCAATTCAGCTGTTTTAGTGGGCCTGGACACCCGGGCATCCTCTGGCTTGAGGACCTCTCGAAGTTTGGCGGCCAGAACGTCCGCCCTCTCCTGCCTTGCAGCACCTGACACCTCAAATACCTTGGCACCCGTAGCTGCCGTTCTAAAAACAAAGCCATCCGGGGTGCCAAATTCGCTGAACTTCAGCTGCTCCTTGATCTCCGCCAGGACCGACTTATAAGTCACACCCCTGCTTGACGCCTCAGGCTGCAGTGTTATTACTACAGCCTCGGAGCGTGGGGTCATGAGCTTGGGCAGCCTCGTGCCCTCTTCTAGAGACGGGCCCTTGGCGGGTGCCGGTGGTGCTGCCTTCTTCTTGCGGCTCCTTTTTACCACTGTCGTCCAGGTCTCTTGGGTGGAGGGCGCGGTCGTCGGAAGCGCGGTTGAGTGGGAAAGGGGTGCGGACGCACCTGCCGCGGGCATTTCGGGGCCCTCCGAGGGCTTTTTGCCCCTCTCCGCAGGTTCCTTGGCCACCTGCACGGGCTTCGTCGTGGTGGACTTCCCTTGCCTCCGCTTATCTGCCGCTAGCGGCGGGCGGAGGATTTCAGCCGGAGGGAGTCGCATCTCCATGACCTCCAGGCGGGCATTCACCATACTCCCACACTGCAGCATGCAAATACGGACCACCCTCTCAATGTCGTGGTCCGACAGGCCAAGTGCAGGCGGTGGAACAGGTGTAGGGGCCGACGAAGGCGTGGCAGGAGGGGGGCCGGTGGCCGTGGGAGCTGCCTGCCGCTGCCAGTCATTCCTCTGAGCGGCAAACTCCCGCTTGAGGTCCTCCAGCTCGGATCGGAGACGGCTATTCTCCTCCCACAATTTCGCCGTCTCCTCCGAGGTCGTGCGATCAAGGAGACTCTCCACAGCCTCCCTGATCCCTTCTGCCGCTTCTTTAAGGGCGCGTATGAATGAACCCTTCAGGTTGCCGGATTTAGTAGCAACCTTCAGAATTACATCCACACCGTCCAACACCTGACGGTTGAGAGCCTCTGCTGTTAAGCTCTCCCCTGTAGCCGCTTGGGCAAATCGCCACTCCCGAGCCAGACGGGCCATTTCAGCGACCTCGTCGGCCGCGACAGCTCTACTTTGAGCACGCTTCGTGGCGTTATTCTCCCCTTTTGTGCCCACAAGAGAGACAGTCACCCCTTCGGGCTCTGCAGTTGAGACCTCTGATGAGACTCCGGGGTCACTCTCCCCGCTGATACCCGGTGTATCAGGCCGCTTGAAGTGACCCCGACCGTAGGAAGCTCCACCCGCCACCGCGCGACCACGGCCTCTCCTCACCTTCGCCTCTTTCGCAGCCGGCAGGTTTTCCTCGCTTGAGGAAAGACCCATCGACCCCACTCGGTCCGAAATTGCTTTATCGCGCGAACGTTTCGACGATTTGGAATGCCCGCGCGAGTCCTGGTCGGACATACTTGTGTTCCCTGAGGAACGAGAGCCTCCTCGACTCTTTTTGCCGTCGCCGGCAAGCGGTACCTCCGCCAGTAAATTTGGCACGTTTTCCTCTGTACTTTTTTTATTCTTGGTTTCCATTTTGTTCCCACGAGTAGTGAGGAAATAAATGTCCGCCTAGGCAGAGCCTCTTGCACTAGGTAAGCCTATATACTGTAGAGTGCGGCAGGTATCTACAGGGGAAGCGCTAGCGACTGGTCCCCCACCAGCCACTCATCCTCTCGCCACGCTTCAAAGCTTAGGATCAGGTGGTTTTTTATCTTAGAGGTGTCCTTCCTCTGGGCCGGGCGGTTAAGCCGAGCCCCCGACGGCGGCATTATACATGCCTTCGTTCGCAGTCCGGTTAACGTGACTCAGCGAACCCGCCGAAAGTTCTCTCCTCAAAATTTCTCTTTGAGAGAGAATCAACAGCCGCGTTGGTGCGCCTGCACCGTAGCGGCAGGGTCACATCCAGTGTCAATCGAAGAACGTCGATCGATCAGGAGTGACCCACATCCCTTGTTCCTCCAATGTGCCCTCTGAAAGTCAGAGGGATACATGGAAGAACGACGTGGAGCATACTACTCCCCCGCCCGCAGAAATTTGCCACAAACAATACCCTCTTCGAAAAACCCCAACACCCTTTTCTAGAAGAGACCATTGTCCATGCCCAGGGTGCACCGGCCCGACAACTGCTCTTCCCCTCGAACTTATCCATAAGGGACCAGCAGGTATCAGGCACACGAGGAGGTTTTCTGCACGCACCCAACCTAACCTAACCTAACCTAACCTGTACGCCGCCAGCGTATGGGCCCCAGCTGTTGGAAAGCTGGGCGTCATGAAGCAGTTGGGTGCAGTCCAGCGGGGTATTGCACAAAAGCTGTGCAAGGCATATCGGACGGTCTCCTTGAACTCGGCGCTAGTGCTGGCTGGGATACTACCTCTCGACCTCCGGGTCCGCGAAGCGGCATCGCTATACGAGGCCAGGAGGGGAGTGCCTCAGCCAGCACTTGGCGGCAGGAGCGTCGAGCAGACCGCCTCGGCAATGGAAGCTCCACACCCTGCAGAGCGCGCTGAGCTAGAACTAGTAAGCCTTGTAAACCAAGAGCAACTTGATGCTCAGAACGAACTTGAGGTTCGTATCTTTACGGACGGGAGCAGGATTGGGGGCAAGGTCGGGGCGGCACTCTCCATGTGGAGCGGCGATGCCGAAACGAAGGCTCTCAAGCTTGCTCTCCCACATTACTCCACTGTTTACCAGGCTGAGCTTCTGGCGATATGCGTTGCAACCAGGGAGATTCTAAAACACAGTGCGCAATCGTTTGGAATTTTCAGTGACTCCATGGCGGCTCTCCAAACCGTTAAAAACTACGACCGCCATCACCCGCTGGCTGTGGAGGCCAGGGCTAATATTAGGTCCTTGTCTGTCCAGAACAAGGCAGTTACCTTGTTTTGGATCAAAGCTCATGCGGGGCTGGAAGGAAATGAGAGGGCCGACGAATTAGCCAAAAGTGCCGCTGAGAGTTCCAAACGAAAGCCTGATTATGACTTGTGCCCGGTTTCGTACGTCAAGAGATGTATTCGCACGGCAACGCTGGCTGAGTGGTGGTAGGTGGTGTGAGTGGCGGGGAAACTGCTTCAGTGACCAAATTGTTTTTCCCGGATGCGGTGGCGGCTTACAGAATAATCAGGAAGTGCAAAGTGAGTAACGTAGTGACACAAATTATGACGGGGCATGGTGGGTTCTCAGAATACTTGAACCGTTTCAAGTGTAAGGGGAGCCCATCGTGCATCTGCGACCCTGAAACTGATGAAACGGTGCCACATATATTGTTCAGCTGCCCCGTCTTCGACAAAGACAGACATGAGGCTGAGCACGTACTCGACACCAAACTCGATGCTGAAAATATGTGGCTTATAATGGAGAGCAAAAAGAGAGAGTTGTTTTTAGAATTTTGCGTTAAAATTTGTGAAAGAGTGATAAAGAGGAACAAAAGTGCATAAGCAAAGATGTTTGCATAATATTGTATTTAATATTAGGGTCAAGCATTGAAAACAGACGTATAAAAATTGTTAGAAACGCCAGATAAAATTATTAATACATAGGTAGCCCATATTGATAAACTAGAGTCTAAGTAGTTGTAAGAAACTGTCCTAGAAATAAGAATGGGAAAGTAAGATGGCTGTTTGAACTGAAATCCAAAAATGTATTAGTATTAAGACATATAAAATAGAAAAAGTCCTAAGAAATGTATAACTAGAAATAAAAATAGAAATATAAGATGAAAAAACTGTTGCAAATAAACATGTAATAGTTGTAAGAAATAGAAATAAGAATTACTGTAAAGATTAATAAAAACATTGTGTCCATGTGTTATCCCTGAAATAAATAACAAAAGAGGAATAGAGAATAGAATAGGGAAATGTAGAAGGGCGTCCTACCCTTAAAGATAGAAAGAGGAAAGAATAGAAGAAAGATAAAGTATGTTGAATGCAAGTACGAGAGGAATAAATGCGAGAACTAGTATGATTGATAAGCCTAGCACAGGCTCCGATTATGTTGGAGGTAGAAGTATTAAAAAAAAAAAAAAAAAAAAACCTAACCTAACCTAACCTTTTTTTTTTTTTTTTTTTTTGTTGACGCTGGGAAAAATGCATTACGCATGCCCACCCGTCGGGGGACGGGTGGGGTATGTGGGACTCCCCGGTAAATCCGGTATACCCACTAAACGACCCAGCGGCGCTCCCGCATCGCCGTGACGGGAGGGTCATGGGAAACTGGCTCAGCCTTTACATCCACAACCCTCCCGGCGCATGCCCGCCTAGCTGGCGGGCCCCGCTTGCCCCCCAGCAGGTTGAGGGGCTACGGGAATGGCCGGGAGCACCTGACCATTCCCGTCCGGCACTGGTGGAGGTCCGTGCGATACAGGCAAGGGTGCCCCCGCACCCGTTGCCTGCTGGCCTCCACCTGGGAGGAGTCGGAGATGAGTATCAAACTCACGTCTTCTTCGACCCCTCCTCCGCCTTCGGAGCGGCGCCGCGTGAGGATCATCCTCCCGCGCGCGCTCCGCCGCCTCCTTCTGGGACATTACTTGCTCGCAGAAGGAGGCGACCGCAGTCCAGGCCCCCTCGCTTTCCAGCATGGAGTTGACGACGCTGGGAAGCGAGAGGTCCCGCCCAACCGCTGCGATCACAGTACGGCGCAGCTCGGACCAGGCCGGGCACACCTCGAGCGTGTGCTGTGCCGTGTCCTCCGCCGCGCCACAGTCGTGGCACGACGAGGTCTCCTCCCTTTGGATCCGGTGCAGGTGCGATCCGAAGCACCCATGGCCGGACAACACCTGCACCAGACGGAAAGAGAGGAAACCGTGGGACCGCTCAAGCCAATCCTTCAGGACTGGCCCGAGCGCGTCCAGAGTTCGGCGGCCAAAAGCGGCAGTGGCGAGGTCCTCCATCCAATGATGGACGATTGCGGCCTTCGCCTCTTGCCGCACGGCCTCCCGCTCTTCTGTGGCGGGGAGCTCCCCGAGCGCCTTACGCCGCGCCGTCCATTCGTACACTTTGGTCAGCACCCATGCCTCGAGCTCCCAAGGAGGGGTGCCGGCCAGAGCGCACGCCGCCGAGAAGCCCACCGATCGGTAGGCCCTCGCCACCCGCAGTGCAATGGCCCTTTGGGGCCTGCGGATGGCAGTGGCGTTCTCCCTCCTGTGGAGGGAGTCCGCCCAGATTGGGGCCCCGTAAAGGGCCATGCTCTTGAGGATGCCGGCGTACAAGCGCCGGCATCGCACCTTCGGACCCCCCAGGTTCGGGAGGAGCCACGACAGGGCGTTCGCGGCCTTCAGCAGGCGCGTCGACAGCCCGCTGAAGTGTGGGCCGAAGCGCCACCTGCTGTCGAGTACAAGGCCCAAGTATTTCATCTGGGCCTTGACCCCGATCCTGACGCCCTCCACGACAATGTGGCCGTCAGCAGGGATGCGCTGCCGTGGCCCGTGGAAATACACGGCCTCGGTTTTATGGAGCGCCACATTCAACCCTAGGCGGCGGATCCTTCCTGCCACTAAGGATCCGCCAGCAGAGGCCAGACTGGCCGCCTCCCTGAAGTCCCTCCCCCGGGCAATGAGGAGGGTATCATCCGCGTAACAGATGATGCTCGTGCCACGGAGGAGGGTCCCCCGCAGGAGCCAGTCGAATCCAATGTTCCACAGCGGTGGTCCTAGTACCGACCCCTGTGGAACACCGGACTCTGCGCCATATCGCCTCACTCTGGCCGTCTAGTCTGCAAGGAGGACCACACGGTCCTCCAAGTAGCTGGCCAAGAGTTGGCGCAAGTACTGACCTAACCTTTTTTTTTTTTTTTTTTTTTGACGCTGAGAAATGCTTTATGCATCCCCGCTCGTGGGGGACGAGACGGGGTATGTGGGACTCCTGTCAGAATGACAGTATACCCACTAAAACTCAGCAGTGTTCCCACATCGCCGTGATGGGAGGGCCATGGGAAACCGGCTCAGCCTTTACGTCCACAACCCTCCCGGCGCATGCCCGCCTAGCTGGCGGGCCCCGCGTGCCCCCCCGGATGGGGGGCTACGGGAATGACCGGGAACACCTGGCCATTCCCGTCCGACACTGGTGGGGGCCTGTGCAATACAGGCAAGGATGCCCCCACACCCGTTGCCTGCTGGCCCCCACCTGGGAGGAGTCGTCTGCTCCGACCCCTCCTCCGCCTTAGGAGCGGCGCCGCGTGAGGGTCGTCCTCCCGCGCGCGCTCCGATGCCATTTCGGCCGCAGAGGATAGGGAGAGCGGCCGACGTCATACCGACACTCCTCTTCCCCTGCGGCCCCACCGCGTCCGCCATCAAACGGTGGCGGCCCCGTCAAGGCCGCGGAAGGTAGGGAGAGCGGCGCACCGCAATACCGGCACTCCTCTCCCGCCGCGGCCTCCAATCCTCAGCCGCGATGCCTCCCATAAGACACCGCGGCCCGCCTCAGTTGCGGTGTCGCCCATACGGCCACTGCAACCTACCCGCTGGCCGCTACGTCGTCGGCTTATTGGCAAAAGCCCTGACGAGCGGCCCCCGCATGGGTTCCTCTTCGCTTCACCGTGGGTGACCAAGCCACGGCTACTGAGCCCCCCCGCCTCGACAATGCGGGAACCCTTCGGGGGGGAACCTAACCTAACCTTTTTTTTTTTTTTTTTTTGACGCTGAGAAATGCTTTATGCATCCCCGCTCGTGGGGGACGAGACGGAGTATGTGGGACTCCTGTCGGAATGACAGTATACCCACTAAAACTCAGCAGTGTTCCCACATCGCCGTGGTGGGAGGGCCATGGGAAACCGGCTCAGCCTTTACGTCCACAACCCTCCCGGCGCATGCCCGCCTAGCTGGCGGGCCCCGCATGCCCCCCCGGATGGGAGGCTACGGGAATGACCGGGAACACCTGGCCATTCCCGTCCGACACTGGTGGGGGCCTGTGCAATACAGGCAAGGATGCCCCCACACCCGTTGCCTGCTGGCCCCCACCTGGGAGGAGTCGTCTGCTTCGACCCCTCCTCCGCCTTCGGAGCGGCGCCGCGTGAGGGTCGTCCTCCCGCGCGCGCTCCGCCGCCATTTCGGCCGCAGAGGATAGGGAGAGCGGCCGACGTCATACCGACACTCCTCTTCCCCTGCGGCCCCACCGCGTCCGCCATCAAACGGTGGCGGCCCCGTCAAGGCCGCGGAAGGTAGGGAGAGCGGCGCACCGCAATACCGGCACTCCTCTCCCGCTGCGGCCTCCAATCCTCAGCCGCGATGCCTCCCATAAGACACCGCGGCCCGCCTCAGTTGCGGTGTCGCCCATACGGCCACCGCAACCTACCCGCTGGCCGCTACGTCGTCGGCTTATCGGCAAAAGCCCTGACGAGCGGCCCCCGCTCAGGTTCCTCTTCGCTTCACCGTGGCTGACCAAGCCACGGCTACTGAGCCCCCCCGCCTCGACAATGCGGGAACCCTTCGGGGGGGAACCTAACCTAACCTAACCTTTTTTTTTTTTTTTTTTTTTTATCGTGGAGAAATGCTCATGCATGCTGCACTACCACGGGGAGATAGTGCAGTTATGTGGGACTCTAACCCACTAAAACTCCACGGTGTCCTCCTCTGCCGCTTAATGGCGGGAACACGGGCACGCGTTAGCACTCATCCGCGAGCCCGCCACGGCTGTCCGTCACCGGACCCTCCTCTGGGGAGTACCTACTCCCCATCACCGGCGCACCAGAACACCTTGCACGCCGAAACCACCCGTGGGACCAAACCAGCACATGGACGCCAGACGACCCCGTGCCTGGGCACCCTTGGTCCCCCTGCGACGGGTCAGGTCATTGGCCCCGCCGCCTGCCAAATTTCGGCCGCAGAGGATAGGGAGAGCGGCCAACGTCATACCGACACTCCTCCTCCCCTGCGGCCCCACCGCGTCCGCCATCAACGGTGGCGGCCCCGTCAAGGCCGCGGAAGGTAGGGAGAGCGGCGCACCGCAATACCGGCACTCCTCTCCCGCCGCGGCCTCCAACCCTCAGCCGCGATGCCTCCAAAAAGACACCGCGGCCCGCCTCAGTTGCGGTGTCGCCCAAGCGGCCACCGCAACCTACCCGTTGGCCGCTACGTCGTCGGCTTATCAGGAAAAGCCCTGACGAGCGGCCCCTCCTCGGGTTCCTCTTCGCTTCACCGTGGGTGACCAAGCCACGGCTACTAAGCCCCCCCGCCTCGACAATGCGGGAACCCACCGGGGGGGAACCTAACCTAACCTAACCTAACCTAACCTAACCTTAATAGAAACCTATTCAAAGTTTTTTAAATTTTTTTTTTTTTTTTTTTTTTTAATAGAAATCTACTTGAAAGTTTTTTAACTTTTTTTTTAATAGAAATCTACTTAAAGTTTTTAAACTTTTTTTTAATAGAAATCTACTTAAAGTTTTTAAACTTTTTTTTTAATAGAAATCTACTTAAAGTTTTTTAACTTTTTTTTAAACCTTTTTTTTTAATAGAAATCTACTTGAAAGTTTTTAACTTTTTTTTGTAATAGAAACCTACTCAAAGTTTTTAACTTTTTTTTTAATAGAAATCTACTTGAAAGTTTTTTAACTTTTTTTTTAATAGAAATCTACTTAAAGTTTTTTAACTTTTTTTTTAATACAAATCTACTTAGTTTTTTTTTTAATAGAAATCTACTAAAGTTTTTTAACTTTTTTTTTTTAATAGAAATCTACTTAAAGTTTTTTAACTTTTTTTTTAATACAAATCTACTTAAAGTTTTTTAACTTTTTTTAATAGAAATCTACTTGAAACTTTTTTAACTTTTTTTTTTAATAGAAACCTACTCAAAGTTTTTTAACTTTTTTTTTTTAATAGAAATCTACTTAAAGTTTTTTAACTTTTGTTTCTAGAAAGCGACATTTTATTTCGATTTAGAAACAAAAATAATTTAGTGACTTTGTTTCTAGACAGCGACATTTTATTTCGATTTAGAAACAAAAATAATTTAATGACCTTGTTTCTAGAAAGCGACATTTTATTTAAATTTAGAAACAAAAATAATTTAGTGACTTTGTTTCTAGAAAGCGACATTTTATTTCGATTTAGAAACAAAAATAATTTAGTGACTTTGTTTCTAGAAAGCGACATTTTATTTCGATTTAGAAACAAAAATAATTTAGTGACTTTGTTTCAAGAAAGCGACATTTTATTTCGAGTTAGGAACAAAAATAATTTAGTGACTGTTTCAAGAAAGCGACATTTTATTTCCAGTTAGAAACAAAAATAATTTAGTGACTTTGTTTCTAGAAAGCGACATTTTATTTCGATTTAGAAACAAAAATAATTTAGTGACTGTTTCTAAAAGCAACATTTTATTTCGATTTAGAAACAAAAATAATTTAGTGACTTTGTTTCTAGAAAGCGACATTTTATTTCGATTTAGAAACAAAAATAATTTAGTGACTTTGTTTCAAGAAAGCGACATTTTATTTCGAGTTAGAAACAAAAATAATTTAGTGACTTTGTTTCGACATTTCATTTCGATTTAGAAACAAAAATAATTTAGTGACTTTGTTTCTAGAAAGCGACATTTTATTTCGATTTAGAAACAAAAATAATTTAGTGACTTTGTTTCTAGACAGCGACATTTTATTTCGATTTAGAAACAAAAATAATTTAATGACCTTGTTTCTAGAAAGCGACATTTTATTTAAATTTAGAAACAAAAATAATTTAGTGACTTTGTTTCTAGAAAGCGACATTTTATTTTGATTTAGAAACAAAAATAATTTAGTGACTGTTTCTAGAAAGCAACATTTTATTTCGATTTAGAAACAAAAATAATTTAGTGACTTTGTTTCTAGAAAGCGACATTTTATTTCGATTTGGAAACAAAAATAATTTAGTGACTTTGTTTCAAGAAAGCGACATTTTATTTCGAGTTAGAAACAAAAACAATTTAGTGACTTTGTTTCTAGAAAGCGACATTTTATTTCGTTTTAGAAACAAAAATAATTTAGTGACTTTGTTTCTAGAAAGCGACATTTTATTTCGATTTAGAAACAAAAATAATTTAGTGACTTTGTTTCTAGAAAGCGACATTTTATTTCGATTTAGAAACAAAAATAATTTAGTGACTGTTTCTAGAAAGCAACACTTTATTTCGATTTAGAAACAAAAATAATTTAGTGACTTTGTTTCTAGAAAGCGACATTTTATTTCGATTTGCAAACAAAAATAATTTAGTGACTTTGTTTCAAGAAAGCGACATTTTATTTCGAGTTAGAAACAAAACAATTTAGTGACTTTGTTTCTAGAAAGCGACATTTTATTTCGTTTTAGAAACAAAAATAATTTAGTGACTTTGTTTCTAGAAAGCGACATTTTATTTCGATTTAGAAACAAAAATAATTTAGTGACTTTGTTTCTAGAAAGCGACATTTTATTTCGATTTCGAAACAAAAATAATTTAGTGACTTTGTTTCTAGAAAGCGACATTTTATTTCGATTTAGAAACAAAAATAATTTAGTGACTTTGTTTCTAGAAAGCGACATTTTATTTCGAGTTAGGAACAAAAATAATTTAGTGCATTTTTTTCTAGAAAGCGACATTTTATTTCGATTTAGAAACAAAAATAATTTAGTGACTTTGTTTCTAGAAAGCGACATTTTATTTCGATTTAGAAACAAAAATAATTTAGTGACTTTGTTTCTAGAAAGCGACATTTTATTTCGATTTAGAAACAAAAATAATTTAGTGACTTTGTTTCTAGAAAGCGACATTTTATTTCGATTTAGAAACAAAAATAATTTAGTGACTTTGTTTCTAGAAAGCGACATTTTATTTCGATTTAGAAACAAAAATAATTTAGTGACTTTGTTTCTAGAAAGCGACATTTTATTTCGATTTAGAAACAAAAATAATTTAGTGACTTTGTTTCTAGAAAGCGACATTTTATTTCGATTTAGAAACAAAAATAATTTAGTGACTTTGTTTCTAGAAAGCGACATTTTATTTTGATTTAGAAACAAAAATAATTTAGTGACTGTTTCTAGAAAGCAACATTTTATTTCGATTTAGAAACAAAAATAATTTAGTGACTTTGTTTCTAGAAAGCGACATTTTATTTCGATTTGGAAACAAAAATAATTTAGTGACTTTGTTTCAAGAAAGCGACATTTTATTTCGAGTTAGAAACAAAAACAATTTAGTGACTTTGTTTCTAGAAAGCGACATTTTATTTCGTTTTAGAAACAAAAATAATTTAGTGACTTTGTTTCTAGAAAGCGACATTTTATTTCGATTTAGAAACAAAAATAATTTAGTGACTTTGTTTCTAGAAAGCGACATTTTATTTCGATTTAGAAACAAAAATAATTTAGTGACTTTGTTTCTAGAAAGCGACATTTTATTTCGATTTAGAAACAAAAATAATTTAGTGACTTTGTTTCTAGAAAGTGACATTTTATTTCGATTTAGAAATAAAAATAATTTAGTGACTATAAAAAAATAAATAAATAAAATATTTTTGTTAATTTTTTTGTTTGTTAATATAATATAATTTAATAATAAATATGTATAATACTAAATTATTTTTGTTTCTAAATCGAAATAAAATGTCGCTTTCTAGAAACAAAGTCACTAAATTATTTTTGTTTCTAAATCGAAATAAAATGTCGCTTTCTAGAAACAAAGTCACTAAATTATTTTTGTTTCTAAATCGAAATAAAATGTCGCTTTCTAGAAACAAAGTCACTAAATTATTTTTGTTTCTAAATCGAAATAAAATGTTGCTTTTAGAAACAGTCACTAAATTATTTTTGTTTCTAAATCGAAATAAAATGTCGCTTTCTAGAAACAAAGTCACTAAATTATTTTTGTTTCTAAATCCAAATAAAATGTCGCTTTCTAGAAACAAGGTCACTAAATTATTTTTGTTTCTAAATCGAAATAAAATGTCACTTTCTAGAAACAAAGTCACTAAATTATTTTGTTTCTAAATCGAAATAAAATGTCACTTGCTAGAAACAAAGTCACTAAATTATTTTTGTTTCTAAATCGAAATAAAAAGTCGAAACAAATGTCGAAATAAAATGTCACTTTCTAGAAACAAAGTCACTAAATTATTTTTGTTTCTAAATTTAAATAAAATCTTTGTTATTCGGATCCTTTCTTGTGAAATGAAATGCCACAAAACCAGCATATGATTCACTTTTACATCTCTTGATGCAACACTTTCTCACCATTATTTTCACTATTTCAATTGAAAAAAAAAACCGCCATAATACCATTGATGTCAGATTTCAGTGTTACCAGAGTAATTATATGATAGCTACCAAACAATCATATTATTTTGATTATTTTTACTTATGGATTTTACTTATATAAAATTATTGGCTATATGTACGGATTGTAAACCTATAAATAAAATTATTTAAAACTAATCGAAATGCTAAAAAAATTATACGTAACTTAGTTTACTTGTAGTTGGTGAAATATTTTCTTTTCATCTTTAACATTTTTATCTTTTGGCAATTGAGCAAAAGGGACAAACAGCCTCAGTTCGGGCTATCTCTTTTGCCTCAGCTAAGATATCCTATCAAAAGTAAACCTAAGGTGCAATCATTATGGTTCGTTTTTGTATGATACGATTTTTGGAGAGCTCAGTCTTGTTTATATTATATTATTAGATCCATGAGTGGGGCTTACTATTACGTGTTACAGCCGTCATGGTTTCAGTGTGAGAGAGAAATGGAGCTATACACGACCGATAGCACCATCCTTTTTTCACAACGGCATCATTTTGGCATTAACACGGCCGCTTTGACAAAAAGGTATTTTGTAGTTGGGCTGTGGGATATTCCCCAAAAGCCTAGGTATTAATCTTGTAAACTGGTTCGCGTTCCATTGAAAAACATTATGTCATTCATAAACAGAATAGGGGGTCATTGGTCTCCTGAGGGTCTCCTTTTAAATAGTTATCTGTGATTGGTCTTCCACTTCCACTGTCTGTCTTCGAGTTCGACTCTTCCTTCGATAACATGAAAATGGCGGGTTCGGCATTATAGGAAGATCTTTTTATTAGTTACTATACTCTATGGTATAATCTGGAAGAATCTAAAAGAAATAAATGACGTTAGTGTAGTGATGTGGTAGTGATGGTCGCGAAGTACTTCGTGTGGGGTGAGGGCGTGTGGCGCGAGGTGGATGTGGCGTCGGGGCGCGTGACGGGCTGGCGGCGGCGCGCGCGCTTTGTGTTCGTGCGGCGCGGCCGGCTGCTGGTGGCGCGGCGGCGCCCGGTGCTGCGGGCGCTCGAGGCGCTCGCCGCGGGGCAGCCCAGCGCCGCCGCCGATGGCACGCGACTCGCGCACCGCAGGTATAGAATGCACTGCCCTTCCATGAGTATAAAATCCGTGTGTCGCAAGTTTTCGCGCTCAAATTGCGTCGTTGATGATGCAGAAAGGACAAGTAACAGGTCAGGCCATGTCCTTCGGTTAGAGTATGTGCCCTGCTGCCTCTGTGCTTGTGACGGGCTCATGTATGTCAGTTTGTTGTCTTAGCTGTGCGCGCCCGACTCCCGGCTGGCAGCTGTATCGAATGTTTATTTAGCCGTGGCAGCAACAGGCACAACACTGATGCAATAGTTGACAGAAACTTGTATACACTGTGTACACTTATACAGACAGTGGTCGGTTGCTTGCACACATGCTGTCATGGAATGCATTGGTCAGATATTATTAAATGTTGTCTAACTGGATTATACTGTCAGTAATTCTTCTGCAGACTTTATCACAAATATGTTCAGCTGAGAAGTTGGCTGTAATGAAATATTAAATATTTGTTTATCACTAGTTGTTGTAAACAATAGTGACCTCCGCAGTCCCGGGCTGGCGGCTGCACAGTTGCTCTACTACTTGGGGCACCTCTATGTCATGAGCACCACACTTGAGAACAGAGATTGCTGTTTAATTAATTGATAGGTGGTACCAAGCAGAACGTAACAAGCACTGGGTGTTCACACAGCTGTCTCAGTCTGAAGTTGTGCACTGCAGCGTAAACAAACATGATATGCAAGTTATACAAATTATTTGCTCTGTATTGATTTACTTTTGTTATTGATTATATATACCTACACACAGCACTTGCTAACTTATGACATAACAGCATTGCAAAATGTTACTGTTTGTCTGTCATTAAACTGTTGTTCAAGCCAATTTGACAGAATCGTAAACAAACAATCATCACACTAATAATAGGTCTTTACCTATGAAATTGCCGTTTTGTATGAAAAAATTTAAACAAATTTTTTTCATGCATTTTTTATTTGTATTAGGTCTTTACCTATGAAATTGCCGTTCTGCAGTACTGGCCATTTCAAATCAAAATAATTTTTGTTTGGCTAAGAATTCTAATTTCAAATTAATTTTATTTTAAAAACATGGATTTATTTTTCCAAAAGTAGTCATTTGTTTATTGATTACTGTTACATTTTCATCGCATTTCAATCTTTTTCGTCATCATGGATACGTTAAAAATTCGAGTAATTATGGAATATGAGTACCGTCGTGGCAGCAACGCGGCACAAGCGGCACGCAACATCAACGACGTTTACGGAGCTAACACTACAAACCAACGCACCACTTGTTATTGGTTTGCTCGCTTCCGTTCTGGAAATTTCGACCTGAAAAATGAACCTCGCGGTCGTCCAAAGACTTTGGTCGACAATGACGAATTAAAGGCGATTGTGGAAGCTGATGATACACAATCTACGGCTGAATTAGCAGCAGCTTTCGACGTTAGCGTCAAAACAATATTGGTCAATTTGCGTCAAATTGGCAAGGTAAAAAAGCTTGACAAATGGGTGCCCCACGAACTCAATGATCGCCAGCGCGAAGTACGCGTCGAGACGTGCCTTGCACTGCTCAACAGACACACAAATGAAGGAATTTTGAACCGTATTGTTACCTGCGATGAAAAATGGATTCTGTTTGATAACCGCAAGCGCTCAGCAAGTTGGTTGGATCCTGGTTCAGCACCTAAACAATGCCCTAAACGAAAACTTACCCCTAGAAAAGTTATGGTCACTGTTTGGTGGTCTAGCGCCGGTGTGATTCATCACAGCTTCTTACCAAACGGGGTGAGCATTACTTCAGATGTGTACTGTGAAGAACTGAACACAATGATGGAGAAGCTGGCACATCTCCAACCAGCATTGGTCAATCGATCGTCTCCGCTGCTCCTGCACGACAACGCGCGACCTCATACTGCACAGCAGACAGTCTCCAAGTTGCAAGAACTGGGGTTGGAAGCTCTCCGTCATCCGCCCTACTCACCAGACCTTGCGCCTATAGACTACTACTTTTTCCAGAATTTGGATAACTTCTTGGCGGGAAAAAAATTCAATACCCGAGAGGCAGTACAAAATGCCTTTGAAGAATTTGTTGCCTCCCGTCCAGCTGATTTCTTTAAGAAGGGCATCAATAAACTGCCACTGCGATGGCAAAGATGCATTGATTGCATGGGTGATTACTTCGATTAATACAAATAAAAAATGCATGAAAAAAATTCGTTTAAATTTTTTCATACAAAACGGCAATTTCATAGGTAAAGACCTATTATTAATCGAAGTAATCACCCATGCAATCAATGCATCTTTGCCAATGCAGTGGCAGTTTATTGATGCCCTTCTTAAAGAAATCAGCTGGACGGGAGGCAACAAATTCTTCAAAGGCATTTTGTACTGCCTCTCGGGTATTGAATTTTTTTCCCGCCAAGAAGTTATCCAAATTCTGGAAAAAGTAGTAGTCTGTAGGCGCAAGGTCTGGTGAGTAGGGCGGATGACGGAGAGCTTCCAACCCCAGTTCTTGCAACTTGGAGACCGTCTGCTGTGCAGTATGAGGTCGCGCGTTGTCGTGCAGGAGCAGCGGAGACGAGCGATTGACCAATGCTGGTTGGAGATGTGCCAGCTTCTCCATCATTGTGTTCAGTTCTTCAGAGTACACATCTGAAGTAATGCTCACCCCGTTTGGTAAGAAGCTGTGATGAATCACACCGGCGCTAGACCACCAAACAGTGACCATCACTTTTCTAGGGGTAAGTTTTCGTTTAGGGCATTGTTTAGGTGCTGAACCAGGATCCAACCAACTTGCTGAGCACTTGCGGTTATCAAACAGAATCCATTTTTCATCGCAGGTAACAATGCGGTTCAAAATTCCTTCATTTGTGTGTCTGTTGAGCAATGCAAGGCACGTCTCGACGCGTACTTCGCGCTGGCGATCATTGAGTTCGTGGGACACCCATTTTTCAAGCTTTTTAACCTTGCCAATTTGACACAAATGGACCAATATTGTTTTGACGCTAACGTCGAAAGCTGCTGCTAATTCAGCCGTAGATTGTGTAACATCAGCTTCCACAATCGCCTTTAATTCGTCATTGTCGACCAAAGTCTTCGGACGACCGCGAGGTTCACTTTTCAGGTCGAAATTTCCAGAACGGAAGCGAGCAAACCAATAACAAGTGGTGCGTTGGTTTGTAGTGTTAGCTCCGTAAACGTCGTTGATGTTGCGTGCCGCTTGTGCCGCGTTGCTGCCACGACGGTACTCATATTCCATAATTACTCGAATTTTTAACGTATCCATGATGACGAAAAAGATTGAAATGCGATGAAAATGTATTCACTAATCAATAAACAAATGACTACTTTTGGAAAAAAAAATCCATGTTTTTAAAATAAAATTAATTTGAAATTAGAATTCTTAGCCAACCAAAAATTATTTTCAGAACGGCAATTTCATAGGTAAAGACCTAATATTATAAAGGCGAGAGTTTGTGTGAGTGTGTGTGTGTTTGTATGTTTGTTAGTTCTTCACGCTCTAACGGCTGGACCTTTGGGTTAACACAGGCTACTTTTTACCCCGGTCTATATGAATAAAAGAAAGTAACTTGTTTATCTCACAATCTGTGGTGTAAGTGACAGCAGTCATCATTTTATACACTTTCAATGTCAATGGGAATGAAGTTTCATGGTTTGAAGGGCAGCTGATGCATTTCTTACAATCCTTTGTTTACATTTCTATCTAATTGGATTTCAATAAAGTATAATAGCAGCTATTGTATTATGACACTTCTCCCTGCAGCAAGTCTGAGAGCCGCAGCAAGCGCAGGCGCGAGCCGCCCGCCGCGCCCGCCGGGCCGCCCGCCGCGCCCGCCGGGCCCCCCGCGCCGCCCGCGCTCGCGCCCGCCGCCCCCCGGGTGGCGCCGCCAGTGTGTGAGCATCACTGCTGTGTCCACAAGTAACTATCATTGCTTGGTTTCTAGTCTTGCACCAAGTTAGTTTGCTTGATGCCGAGTAGAGTCTATAGATGGATTTCATTAGTTTTCCTGAAAGCAATTCAGTTTGACACACACTGATTTATAGCTCTACAAGAATCTGTTGGCGCGTGCGTTGGCGGCGTGGCCAAACTCGGTACGTGCGGGCGCGCCGCCTCACGCTGTGGGCGGCACTCGAGCGGCGACAGATCCCTGTAGCGGCGTGGTTGGTTCACTTGTAGTATGCATGGCACTGTATGCACCTGGAGCTAGACTGTCGTATGTAACGAGCCACTATTGTTTATTCTTATTCATTTAAATTGTTCTCACTTGCGGTTGATTCATTGTAGAAGTAGACAGCAAGAGCTGGCCCGTGGCGAAGAGCTGTACATATATGTGTATATATAGGTATGCGCGACAAACAACACACGACGTCGTTACAGATGCAACAACAACGACGAGCGGCCGCCAGCCAAGCGCACCATAGCCACGCAGTGCGCGCCCAGCGCGGCCGGCCCCTCCGCGCTCACCTTCAACGTCAAGCAGACGCACAACACCACCGCCGCGCCCGATTACAGCTCTGCTGAGGAGTTTGTGTGCACGAGCGCCAGCGCCCGCAGACTGTCGCTCGCAGCACGCACCAAGACGGAAGTAAAGGAGCTGTTCGGCAAGACGCCTGCGAGCGAGCCGCCCGCCGCCGCGGACACGACGCGCGCGCCCATCACAATACACGCGGCGGATGAGAGGCGAGAGCACGCGAGGAATCCAGCCCGACCTGTCGTCAGCGACAACACTGACTCGACGTCAGCAGACGAGCCGCTGGTGCGGAGCGCCGCGGCCGCCCGGCAGACGGCCGCCGCCGCCGCCGCGTGCAAGGAGCTGATGATCTCGGACGCCGACGTGGCGCTGCTGCGCGGCTACGTGTCGCGCACGAACGCGTCCGCGTTGCAGCGCTTCGACCTGGACGACTCCTACAAGCGCTTGCTGTTCTACGCCATCAACCCGCTGGTGCACGTGGCGCGGTGCGAGCGCCTCGAGTGCCTGCTGCGCACGACCAGCCTGGGCCTGGCGCCCGCCCGGTCGCGCAGGCGCAGCGCCTCCGCTGATACCGACAAGGTAACTAGGCTACGTTTGAGCTGGCCGTTTCTTAGTTAGCAGAAGAAATCGACAAGAACTGACTAACATAAAAGCCCTTCAATGGCCTTGTGTGTCAGATTCGCAAACGATTCAGACAAGTAAGTACCGACTAGCTGCGCGCGCACCCGCCACGACAGAAACACGTGCACGTAGATAGAGACACAAATAGAACTGATAGAAAAGGGAATTTTAATTTCAAGGAGAACAAGGACAGACACTCGTCACCGAATAAAGTGCGCGAACCGGCCAGCGCCGTGAAGAAGTCGCCGGAACAGAGAGCCGCGGCCGCGGCCAGCGAGCCTGTGCCGCCGGCTCGTCTGGGAGTGTCTGCGCGCAGCAACAAGCTCGCAAAACAAGTGGCGGTGATGAAAGCGCCCTCAAGGAGTGGCGTCGCCGGTGATCCTGCTGCAGCGAAGCCCGAGCGGAGCAAGGAGAAGGCCGCGCTGGCCCCCGCAGCAGGCAGCGCGGCCCCCGCAGCAGGCAGCGCGGCCCCGGCCGGCACGCACGTCATTAGTAACCGGTAGGTATCACTCGCACTCCGCACTGGTCAGTACATACTTATATTGTAGGTTTGTGTTGGCGGCACACCACTTCCCAGAAGCCGTTGCATCTGCGACGCTAGTTAGTAAAACGTGTGCTGTGTGACGTTCCTTTGCAAGGCTTTCGATAGTGTCGACCGCAAAATGCTTAATCTGAATGAGATTTCAGTTGAAAATGTGTTTTGGCTGCTGACCTTGAATGTTTTGCTAATGTAGCTAGAGTAGCAGACCACTTGTGATAGTAGTTAGTGTAATTATTCGTTATTAAGCGGGATGCGCTTAAAGTTTTCTCCGATTTAAACGTCAGCGTCAGGTTGTATATTGATCAAAATATGATTCACGATTATAGAGGCACCGTAGTGCAACCGCCAAGACGAGCCAAACGAGCGCAAGCTAGGGCACTCTACCTTCTCTCGAAGCGCTTCGTCGTTTTTTCGATCCCTCATAACCTGGGTTTCGATAATACCAGATAAACAAAATTCACGGGATATGATGTCAATACTGGACTTATTCCACAGCTCTTATACTTTAGATTTTATTGATATCTAAAAAAACCCGATTTCGTCACTGACTCACTGATGATCATCAAAATTCTTAGGGTACTTCCTGAAGTCATAGAAAGCTGAAATTTGGTATGTAAGCTAGTATTAGTAGACAAACAATAAAAAAGTTGTAAAACTTGGAACTTTTACTCCCCAGCCCCTTAAACTAGGGGATGGAAGTTTGCATGAGACTTCCGTAAATTTTGATGCTAGGGGTTTGAAAATTGATAGAGGGACTCCTTGTTATAATTAATAAAATACATATTTCAGGGTTTTATAGTATTTACTAAAAACCACCACCCCTCGCCCCTTAAAAACAAAATAAAAAAAATATTGTCATAAGCACCTTACAAAAAGAAGTGAAATCCCACCAAAAACATTTTCATGTAAAATGTTGCCGTGACGAGACCATATGGCTCGCACTGTCAAAAAGTTGTCAGATCTCATGTAGAGCCAAGCTACTAAGTCTACTAGCCCTAACTTCACAAACTACGCCTTAGTCAATATGTGGCTTGACCGTTCGCTACCGTCACGTGGGCCTGCATTACCTAAGATTGCGAAAATTGTCTTATTATGAATGGCTGTAGTTTCAACAGTTCTGCAGTATTCACTTTTTAATTAATATACACTAAAGATGAGGACTACTACTAGGTATCATATGTTGCGAATTCACGATTCCATACAATTTTCTCGATACAAAAAAAACTCAAAGTTACCTCTAAACCGTACAATAAATGGAGAATAATCAATGAAAATTTTCAAATTAGGTCATAAAACTTTCCAGGATAGTAGAACTATGTATAATGCATAGATAGGTTCGTTTTTATTTTTTAACCGTTTTATTTACTGTAAAAAGATGAGATCAGTAAAATCAAGCTTTATAACCATTCACACCTCGACCCGCCCTGCCGCCCGGCCCCCGACAGGTCCCCGATTCAGTACTTGTCAGCACCGCTTCGGCTATCAGACGGAGTACCCAGGTAATTGTAACCAGTAATTTAAATGGTGTGCATAATAAAGAGTATTCTATTCTATTCTATTCTATTCTCCCCGTATTACTTCGCTTGCGCTCAAAAGACCCGACAACGTTTTATGTTCTGAATAAATTATATATTTATGTAAAATGAAATTTAGAGGTAAAAATAAGGCACCGGTATTTTAACTTTTTCCGAATTTTGTAATTTTCATTCATAAAAACATCGTTGAAATGGTTCAAAATCGTAATCTCATGTCAATGTCAAAACATTGTCAAACATTTAAGAAGGTAAACGTACCTATTGTTGACAGTTTCCAATATAATATTTAGCAAAACCTTTTACATTCATAATTTAATTTCAGAAAATTTTAAATTAGAAAAAAAATACAATCGGCAATAAAATGGGCAATTTTCACAAAAACATTTTTTGATATCAATCGATCCTGTTACTCATAAGGATCAAAAACTAACGTTTTTAAGTTTGTACGTAGGGGTAATCTTCGGAACTACTGATCCGATTCCGAAAATTCTTTCACAAGTAGGAAGCTACAGTATTGCCGAGTGGCATCTTATCTTCTTAATACATAAAAACAGAAGTCCTGACTGACTGACTGATTGACTGACTCATCAACGCCCAGCCCAAACCATTGGATCTAGAAAGCTGAAATTTTGCGCAGAGGTTCCCTTTATAATGTAGACAAGGAATAAGGAAGGAATTCCCGGTAGTACGTTCCCGTGGGATATTTACTGACATTCACGAGGGCGAAGCTGCGGGCAAAAGCTAGTAAGATATAATTTCACGCGGACAAAGTCGTGGGCAGAAGCTAGTACAATATACAGCGAAAGGTACTTTGTACCATTCGGTGTCCCACGACACCTCTCGACTTTTTTTATTGTGACACAACTTAGGTTGAATTAAATGTAAAATTTTGTGATTTAAATGAATACATTTTTGAGTAATATATGCGTTTTTAGGGTTCCATACCCCAAAATTAAAAAAAAAAACGGAACACTTATAGGATCACTCGTGTGTCTGTCTGTCCGTCTGTCACAGCCAATTTACTCCGAATTACCAATAATGAGTTTGGTTGGACCAATTAGGTTGAAAGAAGACGGATATAATCGTGGGCCTGGTTGTAAAAAGATGAAATTGGTGTCAATTGATAGCTTCAATATTAGCAAACCATCACTCAACATTTTGCGGATGTTGGCGGTCTGGTTTTTTTGTAACGTTATGTTCCACCAAATATTACAATGGGCCTATCAGCTCCCTCAAAGTTACCAAACAAAGTGTTAGGTATTGACAGATTTCTTTCCACTATTTGCTGCCTATTAAGAGGCTGCCGAGCGCGCAGTGGCGCGTTTATGGTTATATCTTTTATTTTACAATGAAAATGTAGAAAATAAGCAGGAATAGTTGTGCTCCACAAGACTACATTATTATTATTTACAAATAATAGCTTTATATTATTAAGTTTTTATTAAAATCGTAAAAACTAAAATAAAAGAAATAAGCAAACAAACGACGAGGGCGCCACTGCGCGCTCGGTAGCCTCTTAATATGATGTAAACCTATGTTTCTAGGTACAAAATACTCATAGAGCAGATCTCTTACTTAGTGCAACCAGTTTACTAGTTTGCCGAGAGACTTTTAATAAAGTTGACAACCTCTCTCTTAGTTCGAAGCATAATTAAATATGCTGCTGATGTAGGTTTTCAACATGGTTTTACATATCATCTATACTCACAAAATGAAGTAACCCTGAATCCTTCACGTCCTGGATATGTTTTGCTGTAAAAGTCTGTACATAATTATTAGGTCTTTACCTATGAAATTGCCGTTCTGCAGTACTGACCATTTCAAATCAAAATAATTTTTGTTTGGCTAAGAATTCTAATTTCAAATTAATTTTATTTTAAAAACATGGATTTTTTTTTCCAAAAGTAGTCATTTGTTTATTGATTAGTGTTACATTTTCATCGCATTTCAATCTTTTTCGTCATCATGGATACGTTAAAAATTCGAGTAATTATGGAATATGAGTACCGTCGTGGCAGCAACGCGGCACAAGCGGCACGCAACATCAACGACGTTTACGGAGCTAACACTACAAACCAACGCACCACTTGTTATTGGTTTGCTCGCTTCCGTTCTGGAAATTTCGACCTGAAAAATTAACCTCGCGGTCGTCCGAAGACTTTGGTCGAAAATGACGAATTAAAGGCGACTGTGGAAGCTGATGTTACACAATCTACGGCTGAATTAGCAGCAGCTTTCGACGTTAGCGTCAAAACAATATTGGTCCATTTGTGTCAAATTGGCAAGGTTAAAAAGCTTGACAAATGGGTGCCCCACGAACTCAATGATCGCCAGCGCGAAGTACGCGTCGAGACGTGCCTTGCACTGCTCAACAGACACACAAATGAAGGAATTTTGAACCGCATTGTTACCTGCGGTGAAAAATGGATTCTGTTTGATAACCGCAAGCGCTCAGCAAGTTGGTTGGATCCTGGTTCAGCACCTAAACAATGCCCTAAACGAAAACTTACCCCTAGAAAAGTGATGGTCATTGTTTGGTGGTCTAGCGCCGGTGTGATTCATCACAGCTCCTTACCAAACAGGGTGAGCATTACTTCAGATGTGTACTGTGAAGAACTGAACACAATGATGGAGAAGCTGGCACATCTCCAACCAGCATTGGTCAATCGCTCGTCTCCGCTGCTCCTGCACGACAACGCGCGACCTCATACTGCACAGCAGACGATCTCCAAGTTGCAAGAACTGTGGTTGGAAGCTCTCCGTCATCCGCCCTACTCACCAGACCTTGCGCCTACAGACTACTACTTTTTCCAGAATTTGGATAACTTCTTGGCGGGAAAAAAATTCAATACCCGAGAGGCAGTACAAAATGCCTTTGAAGAATTTGTTGCCTCCCGTCCAGCTGATTTCTTTAAGAAGGGCATCAATAAACTGCCACTGCGTTGGCAAAGATGCATTGATTGCATGGGTGATTACTTAGATTAATACAAATAAAAATGCATGAAAAAAATTCGTTTAAATTTTTTCATACAAAACGGCAATTTCATAGGTAAAGACCTATTAATTATTTCTTAAACTGTTAAGGAAATCCCATGCTGTGATCCAAACACTGATGTGTAACGTAAATAACGTTTTCAATACACTTCCTCGAAAACTGGTTCATATCGCACTGCGATTAGGTACACAATGCAATATATTTCACACGCTTGCGATATTTCATTTTCCAACACCTGTGCGGGAATAAAAATTGCCACAGATATCTTATACCTATACTTAGTTCAAATTGGTTCAATGCCTCAATCACAGCGTCTCTATTCGGAAGTGAATGTTTTTTTTTTTAATCTCGGCAAAGAGTTAAGCGTCTTTACGACGTTAATATTTTTTGAAGATTTAAATAATGCATATAAATAGAATATCATCAAAACCCAGTCTTTACGGCGTTAATATTTTTTGAAGATTTAAATAATGCATATAAATAGAATATCATCAAAACCCATGATTATTACAAAAACATCATGTACGTAAGGAAAAATCTAAATCTTTTCGGTAAAAGAGGTGAAGGACACAATTATAGGACTAGAAATAGGGACCAATTAGTTCAACCAGGTTTCAGACTGGCTAAAGTAGACTCATCCTTCATGGGGTACTGTTTAAAATGTTATAATAAAATACCTCCCCACATACTCCAGCTGAATGAAAGGAAATTTAAATCTTGTATAAAACGCACACTATGCAGCCAGGCATATTATAAGTTGGGGGATTACATCGCTGACAAAAATGCTTGGCTGAATGCTTGTCCTGCTCCACAAGGACGCATTAATTAATTGATTAGCATTCGGATATATTGTTGGACCTGCTGAAGATTAAGATGAGAGAAAACTTTCTTTGCATTGTTTAGATTCAATCTCTTAGTATTATATAATTGCATAGCACGTGTGAGCACTATGTAGCTACTATTAAGCTACCTTTTACTGGGTACGTCTTTCACTGACTTGAGTGTGCCCTGGCGGTTGAGAGTATGTCATGCTCACTCAAATGTCTCGCTGATGGTGGCGTGTGTGTTGGATCATTAAGTTCCCTTCAAAATGGTTGAGCTAAATGGTGCTGATCCATGCGTCATGTTCGTGAACGGGCGCCGTCAGTTGGGACTGGTCGTCTCTTAGCTGCCATGGCTTATTTTTAATTTTAATATTTAATTTAGTTGTTTTAGTTATTATCTTTTTATTACGGACGCTTTTTAACGTGCACGTCTTTCTACATTGTTCTCACATGTATATTTTCAACTTGAACGATGTAACCAATATTTTGTAAAAATATTATGATTTAAAAGAGTGTCCGTGGAGTTTCTTGCCCGTTCTTCTCCATAGGGATCTACTACGCTTTGGAATGGGCAACTAGCTTCATCTTTCTGACTGACCGACCCATTGACAATTCAAAAGTGCCTGTAATTGGTTTATTTGAAATAAATGCTTTGAGTTTGAGTTTGAGTTTGAAAAAAAAAAAAAAAAAAACGTTTATGAGCAAATTAACATGTATTTGTGTTCTAAACTCAAAAATATTTCAATATTCTATTTTTCATATTAGGCTATTTATCGGCTTTATACCTTTGCTTCTCCTTCAACCTGGCGAAAGCAAAGCGTGGAAAAAAAAGGAAAATTTAAATCATAGTTTCCTAATAATTCATGACAAAAATATTTTATTTTATTTCTTCAAAAGTGTATTGAAAAATGTCGTTTGATACACGTGGATATTTGTTATTGTAGTTCACGGCTCAAAAACAACCTCGCCTACGGCTCGGGTGTTAATGCCGCCTCGAATGCAATAACAAAAATTCTCCACTTGTATCAAAATGTACTATTGTTCCCATTCCCACTTGTTCTACTAAACAGATCTATGGTAGAACTAATGAATTTTTTTTTCTCAATAGGGCTACGATATTAGGTATATTAAAAAATGTTTTGAATTTTCTTAAAAAATGCGAAGAAACTTTTTCCCCAACCTATTATACTAGTTTTGCCTCACATCAGGATTAAAGTTAACTCGAAATATTATTGGGCACCTAAATCAAACACTGTTAATTAAATGATACATTGTTTATGAAAAAAATATTATAGTGTCATAGAAAATAATAATATATTTATGTTTTTGAATGAAATACCTATTTTTATACGAAATTAGTTAATTTCCTTTTAACGCATGTTACACTTAATAATTAAATATATTTTTTTTGAAGTACTTATATAGGAAACAAACTAAATGAATTACCTACATATTCCTCATAATATAATGTCAATGTCACTATATTGATCTTTTCATAGACAATGAATAATTTAATTACGAGGTGCATTCAATAAGTACCTAGCCTCATCTCCAGAGGGCGCTGTAGTTTCAAAAGAGTTTTACTACAGTGTAGCACATTCTTTTTTAATTCTTTTTTCAAATTTTCATTCCAATCCCTTCATTTGTTTTAATTTGACAACTTATGGAAGCGAACGTGTCGATCGGTTTTACAAAAATGGAAAAAGAGCAATATCGTTCGGTGATTCGATTCCTATTTATGGAAGGGAAAACGCGCATCGAAATCAAAGAGCGCTTGGATGCTGTGTACGGTGACTCTTCTCCATCGATGGCCACCGTCAAGAATTGGTTCAACGAGTTTGCACGTGGCCGTACGTCGGTTTTTGATGAACCACGTCCAGGTGCACCGAAAACAGCTGCTACGGAGGAAAACATTAAAAAAATCCATGATCTCGTATTGGCAGATCGCCGATTGAAGGTTCGGGAGCTAGCTGAGACTGTAGGCATTTCAGAAGGAACAGTGCATCATATTCTTCACGAGGAACTCGGCATGAGAAAGCTGTCGGCGCGATGGGTGCCGCGTTTACTCACACCAGAAAACAAGCGCAACCGTGAGACCACATCGGAGTCGTGTTTGGCGCTGTTTAAGCGGAATCCAGCGGAGTTTTTGCGTCGTTTTGTGACCGTCGATGAAACCTGGATCCACTGGTACACACCAGAGACCAAGGAGCAATCAAAACAATGGATCCAGACCGGGGAACGTGCTCCAAAGAAGGCGAAAACTAAAATCGGCCGGAAAAGTTATGGCCACCGTTTTCTGGGATTCACAAGGTGTGATCTACATCGATTACCTCGAGAAGGGTAAAACAATTACAGGGCTTTACTATGCCGATTTATTGGGCCGATTCGACGCCGAATTAAAGAAAAAACGACCCCATCTGGCGAAGAAAAAAGTGCTGTTTCACCACGACAACGCACCGGTTCACACGTCTGCCGTTGCCATGGCCAAATTGGTCGAATTACGCTACGAATTGCTGCCCCATCCACCGTATTCTCCAGATTTGGCCCCTTGTGACTTCTTTCTGTTTCCTAATCTGAAAAAATCACTCGCCGGGAATAGATATGGATCGAATAAGGAGGTCATCGCCGCCACGGAGGCCTATTTTGCAGAGTTTGACAAAAACTATTTTTCGGACGGGTTAAAAAAGTTGGAGCATCGCTGGGCTAAGTGTATCGAACTAAAAGGAGACTATGTTGAAAAATAAATTGCCACTTTTCCAAAATTTACGTTTACTTTTTGTAGGCTAAGTATTTATTGAATGACCCTCGTACTTAACAGTGTTTTATTTAGTTGTCCAATAATATTTAAAATTACTTTAAACCTGATGTGAGGTAAAACTAGTAAATTTGGGAACACATTTCTTAAAGTAGAACTACGAGGAAGCGAAAGTTTCACTAGTTCTACTATTCAGGAATAAATCGACACGTAGTACTAGTGAGAACCAAAACTCCCATTAGTTCTACCATAGCACTGTGGAATAGAGGAACAGAGATACGCAATAGCCCTGCGTTAATATAATAGTTACCTGGGTGTGTGGTCAGCTAGAGATTAAGTAAAGGGCACGTGCTCCTCTACATCTAGGGCTATTGCGTATCTCTGTTGAAATTTCATACTGATGATCACTGGGCAAAGTGTTTAACGATTAACTGTCAAACAGTTTCGTATTGGCTATCTTCAGTGACTAACTAGGATGACGTCATAAGCACCGAGTATCGCTGATAGCCATAGGGCGTAGAAGTTTATCTTTAATTTTCTAACCATGGTAATACAAAGTAGACAAGTACTTCTGTGGTTGCAACAGCTCTAAAATAGTTCTCATCATCGTTCGTTCATATTTTCGAAGATAGATGATGATTGCCGAAGCGCATACTTTTGGGTGGACGTCTGTACGTACGATACCAACCTTGGTAAATAAGCTAAATTATAAATACCCTTCGGGGAAGGCGTGATGTTGTGTTGTGTGTTAAATTATAAATGAATTAACTAAACTTCCAAAATATTTTCATCTACCTTTCTAGAAGACGTCGATTCTAATAGTACTTTGAAATCGATTTGCAATATTTGGTAAAATAATATATTTATAGGTTTAATCAAATATTACCAAGCCTAGTCCATAAATAGCGTAGTTCACCCTAGCTGAATCAGTTTGACGGTGCGAGTGGGATAGAGCGATACCCGGCGCGGGGAAGTGGGGGCAAAATATGAATTTGAGCTGAGGTATCACATGCTCTTAAGGTGAATTTATTCACTATTCGTCACTTTTCTGTTATACAATAGTTCTTGTAGTAAAAAGCAGTTGTATATAACACTAGCTGTGCCCGCGACTTCGTTCGCGTGCATGTCGGAAAATAATAATGTGTAGCTTAGATAAGGTATAGGTATAACCTTTAAAACTCCTCCAATGATAATGAAGAATGTTCCGATCTTGCCTGGTGGGAAGTATGTGCTTCCACCGCAAGGTCGGAACTAGGGTTATCTACCATAGCTCTTTCGAATGTAGTCACTGCGGTTTATAATGCCAAAGCGACAAAGTGTCACTTTGTTTTTTGAAAGTAAATAAATATCAAGGCACCTGCTCACTAACTGTGCACCTGCCGTACTCAATAAATCGACTGCTCGTCTGGCGGAGTGCGTTGAAGAGTTATCATGGTGAAGAAGGATCACGCTTTAAGAGCGCTGTTTAAAATTTCCCAAGAAAACACGCAAAACAACTATGAAGTTATCAATATAATATTATTGTGATTTCTATTCTGTGTAACCTTTGTTGGAGATCCAAATGTAAATAAATTTCTTAATTCTGGTTATGGCGGCCATTTTGGATTTTAATTTCCTGATTTTCGGCCCAGCGCCCTCGGGAGCTGACGAGATGACGTGTACGTTACCCCAGCAAGAAAGTGTCTCGTAGAGTTATATGAGTAGAACGTATAATTGGTGCCTTATCTGCTGTAAATGTGCCCCCAAATAAAAAATGTGTGCCCCCCGTCGTTTTGGAAAAAAACGGAAAAAACGATTCTTGCTGGGGTAACGTTTTTCTAGCAGGAAAATTCTAAACGAATGATCGGAGAGAGAAAAATTGTGCATGGCCAAAGAGCTTATATGTGTGCCAAAATGTGCCCCCAAAAATAAAATCTGTGCCCCTTCAGGTTTTCGAGATATTGCATTTCCTGCTGGAGTAACGTTTTGATGAATCGTATATCTCTAAAACCATTGCATGTGCCCCTGTAGAATAAACATACACGAGTAGCTTTTAATGTGTGCCCCTTAGTGCCCCAATTAGATTTAAGAAAATATTTATAGTTTTCAAGTTATCGCGGTTTTATGAAAACCCGAAAAAACATCGCAGCGCTTAAATGAGACAAGGTATAAGTTCGCTGAAAACTGTATTCGGTCCTTCTTGTCGCTAATAATAACCATACAAAGTTTCAAAACTGTTCATGCATGCGTTTTTGAATAATCTTGCTAAAAGTCAAAACGATGGTGTCATAACTTTGACGGCAAAATACAAGGAACCGGATCAATCCCAGATGTGTAGGTGTAAACCAAAATCATGTGCCTTTAGTCAAAAATATATGGTGAAAATATTCAGCTTGGAATGTTTCGCATTAAGTAAATATTAACAAAAAACCAAAATATGTAAGCAACGGCTGGTTATCCGACCAAATTTGAATGACTACTAAAAAGCGACGGATTCATACATATCGATGACCTTCTTTATTGGACGTATTATACCTAGCTGTTGTCCGTACAATTGCGTTCAAAAGTTTTGACATGATATATATTATGTCATCAACCTAGCACAAGAAGAGAATTAAATACGTATTAAACAAAAAAAAAAACAAATTACTGTATCGATTTTGATGAAATTTCTATTGGACCAATCGGAAAGTATGTATATGCTTTCAGATGAAAACCAAACAAACATGATTTAGAACATGTTTTGTAAAAAATAAATAAATAGGTAAAGTAATGAAAAAAATCCTAACTTGATAAGTGTACAAGTATTTTTAAATAAGTCAAAACAATGCCATTAAATACTTACCACCGCAGATCGTGCCATAAAATTCACCACCCCTACAACCACATAATTGTTATAAAATGTTTAATACGCCACTTTCAACCAACTTAAAAGAAAAGTAAACATTTTCACCATATATTTTTGACTAAAGGCACATGATTTTGGTTTACACCTACACATCTGGGATTGAGCCGGTTCCTTGTATTTTGCCGTCAAAGTTATGACACCATCGTTTTGACTTTTAGCAAGATTATTCAAAAACGCATGCATGAACAGTTTTGAAACTTTGTATGGTTATTATTAGCGACAAGAAGGACCGAATACAGTTTTCAGCGAACTTATACCTTGTCTCATTTAAGCGCTGCGATGTTTTTTCGGGTTTTCATAAAACCGCGATAAATTGAAAAACTATAAATATTTTCTTAAATCTAATTGGGGCACTAAGGGGCACACATTAAGAGCTACTCGTGTATGTCTATTCCACAGGGGCACATGCAATGGTTTTAGAGATATACGATTCATCAAAACGTTACTCCAGCAGGAAATGCAATATCTCGAAAACCTGAAGGGGCACAGATTTTATTTTTGGGGGCACATTTTGGCACACATATAAGCTCTTTGGCCATGCACAATTTTTCTCTCTCCGATCATTCGTTTAGAATTTTCCTGCTAGAAAAACGTTACCCCAGCAAGAATCGTTTTTTCCGTTTTTTTCCAAAACGACGGGGGGCACACATTTTTTATTTGGGGGCACATTTACAGCAGATAAGGCACCAATTATACGTTCTACTCATATAACTCTACGAGACACTTTCTTGCTGGGGTAACGTACACATAGATGACACCCCCTTATCGAACATGTTGTACACCATTTTGATTTAGACCTCTTTGACTCCCGAAAACCGTAAAAATTACACCCCCGCTAAAAAATTAATATTAGGTCTTTACCTATGAAATTGCCGTTCTGCAGTACTGGCCATTTCAAATCAAAATAATTTTTGTTTGGCTAAGAATTCTAATTTCAAATTAATTTTATTTTAAAAACATGGATTTTTTTTTCAAAAAGTAGTCATTTGTTTATTGATTAGTGTTACATTTTCATCGCATTTCAATCTTTTTCGTCATCATGGATACGTTAAAAATTCGAGTAATTATGGAATATGAGTACCGTCGTGGCAGCAACGCGGCACAAGCGGCACGCAACATTAACGACGTTTACGGAGCTAACACTACAAACCAACGCACCACTTGTTATTGGTTTGCTCGCTTCCGTTCTGGAAATTCCGACCTGAAAAATGAACCTCGCGGTCGTCCGAAGACTTTGGTCGACAATGACGAATTAAAGGCGATTGTGGAAGCTGATGATACACAATCTACGGCTGAATTAGCAGCAGCTTTCGACGTTAGCGTCAAAACAATATTGGTCCATTTGCGTCAAATTGGCAAGGTAAAAAAGCTTGACAAATGGGTGCCCCACGAACTCAATGATCGCCAGCGCGAAGTACGCGTCGAGACGTGCCTTGCACTGCTCAACAGACACACAAATGAAGGAATTTTGAACCGCATTGTTACCTGCGATGAAAAATGGATTCTGTTTGATAACCGCAAGCGCTCAGCAAGTTGGTTGGATCCTGGTTCAGCACCTAAACAATGCCCTAAACGAAAACTTACCCCTAGAAAAGTGATGGTCACTGTTTGGTGGTCTAGCGCCGGTGTGATTCATCACAGCTTCTTACCAAACGGGGTGAGCATTACTTCAGATGTGTACTGTGAAGAACTGAACACAATGATGCACAGCTGGCACATCTCCAACCAGCATTGGTCAATCTCTCGTCTCCGCTGCTCCTGCACGACAACGCGCGACCTCATACTGCACAGCAGACGGTCTCCAAGTTGCAAGAACTGGGGTTGGAAGCTCTCCGTCATCCGCCCTACTCACCAGACCTTGCGCCTACAGACTACTACTTTTTTCAGAATTTGGATAACTTCTTGGCGGGAAAAAAATTCAATACCCGAGAGGCAGTACAAAATGCCTTTGAAGAATTTGTTGCCTCCCGTCCAGCTGATTTCTTTAAGAAGGGCATCAATAAACTGCTACTGCGTTGGTAAAGATGCATTGATTGCATGGGTGATTACTTCGATTAATACAAATAAAAAATGCATGAAAAAAGTTCGTTTAATTTTTTTCTTACAAAACGGCAATTTCATAGGTAAAGACCTATTACAATATTTTATTTATGTGCCCATCGTTAAAAAAAACTTATTACAAAAACAATAAAACTGACTTTCATATAAAACACTACAAAGCGCAAAATAACTTTAGTTTGGGAAGTAGTTAGCAAGGAACTACCGAAACTGTAACTGTGACTTTAATAAATACTAATAATTGAACGTCTTTTGCATTATTATTATTTTTATTTATTTATTATGGTACACATGGCTACATATTAAGCTATAAGAATCCAGTATAAGCTGACCTCTCATTGTACGGAAATCCTATACAAAACGAGATCAGTTTATACTGGAAATGTATAGCTTGATATGTAGCCGTGTGTATAATACGTGCCACTAAAGATGAGACTTGACACACCACGTGGTTGACTTGTGCAGTAGACGATATAAAGGCCTCTTCAGTGGTATGAGGTAAAGACGGGAAGGGACCGGGCGTCATCGCGCAGTCACCATCTCGGGAGAATCCATATCCAGTATAAGCTGATCTCGCATTGTATAGGGTTTCCTTACAATGAGAGGTCAGTGTAAACTGGAATGTATAGCTTGATGTGTAGCCGTGTGTACAATTAACTTACAAAGTGAAAACCAGTTTGATTTAAAAAATGTTGTTATGATTATTGTATAGCATTGCATTCTTTATCACTCGGAACACTACATCAGTTAGTAACCTATTATCTTACATAGCTTCCTCCCGCGGCTTCACCCGCATGGTATGTCGATAAAAAGTAGCCTATGTCCTTTTCCAGGTCATGATCTACAGGTGCGCCAAATTTCATCCAAATCCGTTCAGCCGTTTTAGCGTGAAAGCGTTACAAACAACAAACTTACTTTCGCTCATTATTTTTGCTGCGGATTATTTTAAAACGGTTATATCTCCGAAGATATTCATTGAAATGAAATGATGTAAAAGGCAATTTTGTTCAAAATTAAATACTTGTGATGAATAACGTATTTATTTGGATAAGGATTAATATCATGTATAGGAAAACACCTCCAAAAATAATGCATTATTTTATAACAAATTTGATTACCATTAAAACAGTTATAGGGAGCCAGCCTTAAAAGATAGACATATGCTATCGCAGACTTTTTTTTAGAACTTTTTAAGAGGAACATTTCTCTCATACATGATTGTTGCGTAACTTTAACCGTTTACGCAGCGCACGCAACGGAAGCTCTCAAAAGGAACAAATTTTCCCCGTTTATGCAACATTTTTCATTGATGCTCCGCTCCTATTGGTCACAGCGTGATGTTATATAGCCTATAGCCTTCCTCGATTAATGGGCTATCCAACACTAAAATAATTTTTCAATTCGAACCAGTAGTTCCTGAGATTAGCGCGTTCAACCAAACAAACAAACTTCAGCTTTATAATATTAGTTTAAATTCATTGAATAGGGTAATTAGAACTTAGATAGTTGTATTGTTGACTGGAATGATTCTGTAAATACACAATTGTGACGGTCGCGAATCACATTCTGATACCTTCCAACACAACCTGACACTAACCTGAAAATTGCATAAAACGTAAGAAAATGCTAATTTCGCGCTACCTCGGCGCATCCTCCTTATGGCAACAGTGCCTCGGTGTTTGTGTGCAGCGCGTCGCGGCCCAGCGCGAAGGAGTACTCCAACCTGGAGGACCACGCCATCGTGGCGTGGCTGGGCGTCGGCTCGCGCGCCTGCCTCGTCGGCGGCAACCGCGTGTGGCGCGACCTGCAGGACCAGTACGAGCGGCTCACGGGGCGCGGTCAGTCACCTACATGTACATAAGGCTCGCTGTCGTATGTGTAACATATCAACAACAGATTGTGTGTCGCAGTGCGCTCGTGGCACTCGCTGCGCAACCGCTACCTGCGCTACATCCTGCCGTCGCTGGGCGCGCTGCAGCTGCCGCCCACCGACGTGTCGCGCCTGCGCGCTGCCGCCGCCACCGGTACGTATACGCACAGTACAGCTAGAGCCCCCGCGGGGCCCAAGGTATGCGCTCGGTAATCTTCGTGTTTCCGAATTAGCACGAACGTCGCGCCACAGAGGCAAAGTTTTTACGTTTTGCACTACCGTGCTTTGAAGTAATAAAAAAAATCGTTTATTGCAGACCATTACATGTCCATAATATTGTTAGTAAAACATTATCTTAACACTATGTTAGTAAATGCATCTATCACTCCGCGTTTGTGTGAAGTTTTCTTTTGAAGGTTAAAATTGCACGAGACTCCCCCGGCTCGGCCGCCCTTCACCACTTCCTAGTGCTTTAGCTGGGAAGAAGTGGCGCAACACATTTGTCTGTTAAGTTCATTCCATAATATTGTTAGTAAAACATTATCTTAACACTATGTTAGTAAATGCATCTATCACTCCGCGTTTGTGTGAAGTTTTCTTTTGAAGGTTAAAATTGCACGAGACTCCCCCGGCTCGGCCGCCCTTCACCACTTCCTAGTGCTTTAGCTGGGAAGAAGTGGCGCAACACATTTGTCTGTTAAGTTCATCTATTCTTCTTTTTCTATTTGTCGCAGATGGATTGTCGACTTTGCTGTTTTACATAACCGCTAGCCATTTTACAAAACAGCTCCGTAAATCAGCTGAACGACGTTTAACGATTTTCCATAATTACTGAACGTTAACACGCAGAATTGCATAAACGTTTCGCATTTGTTAATGCAGCGGGTCAACGATAAGAGGTTATGTAAAACAGTGTGAAATGAAACGTCAGATTGTGAATTTTAGTTCAAAATTTAGCCGCTCATGGCTCTGGGTGTCATAGCAACAATAATGTTGTATATAAGAATATTTATTTATTTCACATTCAAGTGAATTGAAGTCCTGGAGCTCACACTAGGACGTCACCACCACTAGGTCGCCCGAAACGGAAATAAATAATAGGTTGAGGAAAAAGTTTCTTCGCATTTTTTAAGAAATCTCAAAACATTTTTTAATATACATTATTTACATTTATCTAAAGTATGGAGGTACCATTTTGTTCGATAACTTTTTGCCGTCTTGTAGGTAGGGACATGATCCCAACGCTGTAGAAATTTTGGGACTTCTGATCAAAATACCGCGACAAGTGGTTTTGGCAGTCCTCTCGTGATGTTAACCTGACACTGCCTAAAGAATTCTGAAGAGACCGAAACAGGTGGAAATCTGAAGGTGCAAGGTCAGGACTATACGGCGGATGCATTAACACCTCCCAGACAAACTCACTTAATTTTTGCTGAGTGGCTAAAGATGTGTGAGGTGTAGCGTTATCATGATGAAAAACCACACCCCTTCTGTTGATTAATTCCGGCCGCTTTCTCTCAACTTCTTGCTTTAATCTCATCAGTTGTTCGCAGTAGAGTTCAGAATCGATGGTCCTGTCTGGTGGTAACAGCTCATAATGAATAATGCCCTTTCAATCCCACCACACACACAGCATCACCTTGTTGCGAGTTAACCCAGGTTTCGTCACAGTCTGTGAAGCCTGACCGGCCTTTGACCACGACCTTTTTCGCACGTTCTTGTCGTACGTGATCCACTTTTCATCACCAGTTATCAACTTCTTCAAAAATGGTTCGGTTTCATTACGTCGTAATAAAGAATGACAAATGAGTACACGGTTCATTAGGTTTCTTTCAGTGAGCTCGTGAGTATCGAGCTTTTTTGTGTACCCAGTTTTTTTCAAATGCGCCAAAACTGTTTTGTGGTCAATTCCCAGTTCTTCAGCTACGTCGTAACTACTGATATGCCGATCTTGCTCCACTTTTTGAAAAATGGCATCCATTTTATCCGTAATAGGGCGACCAGAGCGACGTGCATCTCTGACATCAAAATTTCCGGATTGAAAACGCTTAAACCAAATTTGTGCTACTCCCACAGACACTGCACTGGGTCCATAAACATCGCAAATTTTTTTCGCGGCTTGCGTTGCATTTTTACCTTTTTTGTAGTAAAATTTTAAAATGTATCGAATTTCTTCATTAGATTCACTCATCTTGACAGTACGAAAAACAAATGAAAATCACACATTTTCCTAATTTGAATTTGGAATGATGTTCTTTAAAATTTATTCTTTCAATGATACCAAATCCAGCCAGATACAAATAGTATAGCCAAAATATTTTATTTTAAGTTCATACATACTATAATGCGAAAAGACTTTTTCCCCAACCTAATAAAACGACTAATATGAGTGAAAACAGTGGTTTTAAGGGTCGGTACGGTAAGACAATCACGATACGAAAAAAAAAACGTTTGGCTAGCTCAAGAGTTTCACCAGTCAGTAAAAAAAACGGATCGAGGATATAAACCTTGTAGATAATTGTTTAAAAAATTTGAATAAAACTTGCAAAAAGCACTGCCGTATTTTGATAATATTGGCGTAAATAAGAAGTCACCTAATTAATATTGTCTATACTAATGTCATAAAGAGGTATTAAGTTTGTATGTAGGGGGTAATGTCCGGAACTAATGATTCAGTTCTAAAATGTTTCTCACTGGTAGACAGCTACGTTATTCCCGAGTGCTATAGGCTGTACATTATATCTATATCATGCTTACTAGCCGAGCTATCACAATTTTTGTCTAGCAAGTCGGAAAGAAAAACTTCTTAAAATAGAATTATTTGCATGCGCTGCTTAAACGGTTGTTTAAACGTGAAAACAATGTATGGCAAGCTGGTCCGTCATAGATAATTCTACAAAAAATTCCGCGACACCATATTTTTATCTTTTAAACTTCTTTTGTTTTAAAAAAGTATTTTTTCGACATACTTACGTTTGGATCATTTTTTAAACAACAAAATATTAATCCTTATCAAAAGTTATTTTATGATCACAAGGGCATCATGGAGATAAGAATTTGGCCTTTACAGTATGTCAATTGGTCATACAGTTTCGGAGATAATATAAAATTAAGTACTAAAACGCAAAATAACTTTCATTCATATCGCTCTTGAGCATAGAACATGCTTAGTGCGGACGTTTTTTTCCATTTACCCATAGATGGCGTTGTGCAAATACGCATTTTTTCTGAATAATGCGAGATTTTCCGCGGATGACTCGATTTATTATCTCAATATTGTCGGTGGAATAAAACGGAAGTTTGTTTTTTTGTTAGTTTGTTTAACGCACTAATCTCTGGAACTACTCCAGTCGAATTTAAAAAAATCGTTTTGCATTTATAGCCCAATTCTTGAGGAGGGCTATAGGCTATTTAACAGCACACTTAGGGTCCTTAGCAGCCGAGCAAAAAGAAAAACAGAAGGAACGCTAAGCGCAAACGAATTAATAGCGCAGGCAGGCGATGCGTAAGGATATAGGCTAATTAACATCACACTAGGGCCCGTAGGAGCCGAGCAAAAAGAAAAAAATGTTAGAAAGGATGCTAAGCGCAAGCAAAGTAATGCGCGGACAGGCGATGAGATGCGATGCGACGGGGGGGAGGGCTGGACAAGAAATTTCAAGAAGCTAGTATCAAAGAACAGTGAACACACTGGTTTTTTTTTTTTTTGTTTTCCCATACATTGCTTTTATTTTGCGTAAAAAATTCGGAAACTTTCTGAATTCGCCATACTAATTTGTATGGAGATTTCGGCCGTGATAGAAAATTTCCGAACTTTTTACGCAAAATAGAAGTAATGTTATGGAAACAGAAAAATAGGTGGTTAGAGAAAGTAGGTGGTCGTATAAATAGGAAATTTGTGACTTATGCCAGAGTTATCAAAATACACGGTGATTTTTGCACGTTTTTAGTCATATTCTATTTTTTTTTACAATCATCTAGAAGGTTTATCTTAATTCCGATTTGTGCACTGCCTCATGCCTGGTGAAACTCTTGAGCTAGCCAGACGTTTTTTTTTTTCGTGGCTACTACTTGTAAGTGTCCAAAACCCATAACACGATTTCCAATTGACAACATTTGGTATGTTTTTCTGTTATAGCTCTATGTTTTCATTGAAATAGCACAATTACAGTAATATTTGAAGCAATACTTGGCGCAGTTCATACGATGCTATCAGAACTTTTTGTTTATCGCTGCCGCAACTTTTGCAACTGCAATAAAAATAAGTTCATTATCTAAGTCCCATTGTTATTTAGTGGGAATGTCTGGAAATCTGGTAATAGGACGGCTTAATACAAGGGCCATACGTTGGCGACAAAATAACCAAATATTTGTAAGGTGTATTATTTGCAGTTGTTCCTTGTATTTGGTTAACAATTGTTATTTTTTGTTACACGCCCTTTACTCACACATGCGTATCGTCTCTAATTGGGCGAAACCAGGAAGGGGTTGGTTTGTCACTAGCTGCGCTCCCGCAGAAATATTTTTTAAGTGGGCATGCTTTACTTTCGTCCACTGTACATATTATGCAAAGTAAAACAAAGAAACACAAAACATGTAATAAAATGATTTGCCATGTCAGCTCCAGTCAGCTGGCACACGCCAATACACCAACACAGCCATTGAAAGCTAAATTCAAGCCGAAATAAAATGATTTGCCATGTCAGCTCCAGTCAGCTGGCACACGCCAATACACCAACACAGCCATTGAAAGCTAAATTCAAGCCGAAATAAAATGATTTGCCATGTCAGCTCAAGTCAGCTGGCACACGCCAATATAATAGGTAACCTATGAAATTGCCGTTTTGTATGAAAAAATTTAAACGAATTTTTTCCATGCATTTTTTATTTGTATTAATCGAAGTAATCACCCATGCAATCAATGCATCTTTGCCAACGCAGTGGCAGTTTATTGATGCCCTTCTTAAAGAAATCAGCTGGACGGGAGGCAACAAATTCTTCAAAGGCATTTTGTACTGCCTCTCGGGTATTGAATTTTTTCCCGCCAAGAAGTTATCCAAATTCTGGAAAAAGTAGTAGTCTGTAGGCGCAAGGTCTGGTGAGTAGGGCGGATGACGGAGAGCTTCCAACCACAGTTCTTGCAACTTGGAGACCGTCTGCTGTGCAGTATGAGGTCGCGCGTTGTCGTGCAGGAGCAGCGGAGACGAGCGATTGACCAATGCTGGTTGGAGATGTGCCAGCTTCTCCATCATTGTGTTCAGTTCTTCACAGTACACATCTGAAGTAATGCTCACCCCGTTTGGTAAGAAGCTGTGATGAATCACACCGGCGCTAGACCACCAAACAGTGACCATCACTTTTCTAGGGGTAAGTTTTCGTTTAGGGCATTGTTTAGGTGCTGAACCAGGATCCAACCAACTTGCTGAGCGCTTGCGGTTATCAAACAGAATCCATTTTTCATCGCAGGTAACAATGCGGTTCAAAATTCCTTCATTTGTGTGTCTGTTGAGCAGTGCAAGGCACGTCTCGACGCGTACTTCGCGCTGGCGATCATTGAGTTCGTGGGGCACCCATTTGTCAAGCTTTTTTACCTTGCCAATTTGACGCAAATTGACCAATATTGCTTTGACGCTAACGTCGAAAGCTGCTGCTAATTCAGCCGTAGATTGTGTATCATCAGCTTCCACAATCGCCTTTAATTCGTCATTGTCGACCAGTCTTCGGTCGACCGCGAGGTTCATTTTTCAGGTCGAAATTTCCAGAACGGAAGCGAGCAAACCAATAACAAGTGGTGCGTTGGTTTGTAGTGTTAGCTCCGTAAACGTCGTTGATGTTGCGTGCCGCTTGTGCCGCGTTGCTGCCACGACGGTACTCATATTCCATAATTACTCGAATTTTTAACGTATCCATGATGACGAAAAAGATTGAAATGCGATGAAAATGTAACACTAATCAATAAACAAATGACTACTTTTGGGGAAAAAAATCCATGTTTTTAAAATAAAATTAATTTGAAATTAGAATTCTTAGCCAAACAAAAATGATTTTGATTTGAAATGGCCAGTACTGCAGAACGGCAATTTCATAGGTAAAGACCTAATACCAACACAGCCATTCAAAGCTAAATTCAAGCCGAAATAAAAACGTAAACAGAACTCGAAACCCTTCAGGCGTAAAGGGCGGCGCGCTGACATGTGCATGTGTACGTACACATAGTACAGTTAACACACGGCTATATCGGGGGCCATTCATATTCATTCATAATTGTTCATGGCCGGAACTGGACCGAAACTCGCCTGAACTTGGAGTTTGCCTTGACCACCGTCATGAGGTGGCTGACCACAAATCTTCTCACTCTAAATGTCAGTAAGACCAAATTTATCTCTTTCTCTACTGTGAAGTTAAGTCAGCCCCCTACACCGATTGAAATTCGTGCGCACGCCTGCCCAAACTTGCAAACTGTGGCTGTCAACAATTACAAAATACCGATATCATTAAATATCTTGGAGTCACTCTTGACAGCAACCTGAATTGGAAGCAACATATTGCTTCAACTGTAGCTCGTGTGAGAAAATATATATTTTTAAAAAGCTCAGAGGCGCGGCCGATTTTAGTTGTTTAATAACCGTCTACTTTGCGCTCGCTCAGTCTGTTCTAAGGTATTGCGTAACGGTCTGGGGTGGTGTCGGAAAAACAATGATGCTACGGGTCGGACGAGCGCAGAGAGCTGTCCTGAAGGTGCTGGCAAGGATACCGATCCGATATTCGACATCCTCTATATACCCTCTGCCAGGTCCTCACCGTCAGACAGCTATTTATCCTCCAAACCATTCTGCGCAAACACAGCCAACTTCCCTTTGATCCTAAATGTTGTTCTAAACGCCGCTCGAATAGGGTTTGTGACAGTGTGTCTCGTAGGACCGTAGCTGCAAGTCGTCATTTCAAACATAGAAGTTCAAAAATCTACAATAAATTAAACAAAAGCCTACACATCTACCCAAAAGCAAATGTAAAAATAAACTTGAATCCTGGTTAAAATCACAAAATTATGATGAAACAGAGAAACTCGTGGAAGTGTGAAATACTCATCACTCTTTCACACCGCACACAACATACTTATCACAAACACCGCACACCTTTCATTTATCGCTCGCCCACACACCCATTCACCCTACAATCACACATTAAAAAGCAATCCCAAAGAATGTTTTGTCCTGTATTTTTTTATTTTTGTCTTGTTTGTTTTTTCTTTTATTAACTAAATCTAAATTATCTAAATTCTGTTTATATCATGGAACATTTACGAGTACCTACTCCATTCTGTATCTGGAGAAGGGCGTTGTTAGCCGCGCTACAGTTTATACTTTTTCAGCTACGAGTATCATCGTTTTACTTGTTCTACTGTCTTTTGTTATTGTTCCGAAATACATTTTTATTTATTCATAAATTACGTCACAAGAATCTCATGGTTGTGGGGCCCTCCCCGTCCTTGTCACTGGTCACGTCACGTCAAATATTTTGCAATTTTTGAATTAAACCATTCTATTTTTTATAATAATAATAATGATAGAGTTGGTAATATTTTAAAGTTACAGTTGTAGTTATAGTGTTACTAGCTGCGCCCCGCGGTATTACCCGCGGTTTATGAGATACACTAAAACGTGTATTATTTAATCGGTGAGAAAAGTATTCACAAAAAAATTGCTCATCCCACGGGAACACTACATTTTTTCAGGATGTAAAGTAGCCTATGTGTGCTATGTGTATACAGGATGTCTGCTACTTCCACACCAAATTATATCAAAATCGGTCGAGCCGTTTGAGTTTGAAAGAGTAACAAATATATTTGAATTCCTTGCTCATCCCACGGGAGTACTACATTTTTTCGGAATAAAAAGTAGCCTATGTGTTAATTCAGGGTATAAGCTGTCTACATACCGAATTTGATCCAAATCGGTCCAGTCGTTTCAGCGTGAAGAAGTAACAAACATACACACACACACACACACACACACACACACTCACAAACTTTCGCCTTTATAATATTAGTGTGATTTAAACATGTGACGTCACGGTTAACAAGTTTGTTGAGCCGCTCGCGCTCCCTCCTTCCTGTCAACGTGTGAAGTAAGCTGTGGATGGGCCCTCGTGTTGAAAGTAAGAGTTACAGCTGGTTGTGTTGTGGTGCATATTGTAGTAAACTCATTTTATTGTTTGTTGAGCCGCTCGCGCTCCCTCCTTCCTGTCAACGTGTGAAGTTAGCTATGGATGGGCCCTCGTGTTGAAAGTAAGAGTTACAGCTGGTTGTGTTGTGGTGCATATTGTAGTAAACTCATTTTATTGTTTGTTGAGCCGCTCGCGCTCCCTCCTTCCTGTCAACGTGTGAAGTTAGCTATGGATGGGCCCTCGTGTTGAAAGTAAGAGTTACAGCTGGTTGTGTTGTGGTGCATATTGTAGTAAACTCATTTTATTGTTTGTTGAGCCGCTCGCGCTCCCTCCTTCCTGTCAACGTGTGAAGTAAGCTGTGGATGGGCCCTCGTGTTGAAAGTAAGAGTTACAGCTGGTTGTGTTGTGGTGCATATTGTAGTAAACTCATTTTATTGTTTGTTGAGCCGCTCGCGCTCCCTCCTTCCTGTCAACGTGTGAAGTTAGCTATGGATGGGCCCTCGTGTTGAAAGTAAGAGTTACAGCTGGTTGTGTTGTGGTGCATATTGTAGTAAACTCATTTTATTGTTTGTTGAGCCGCTCGCGCTCCCTCCTTCCTGTCAACGTGTGAAGTAAGCTGTGGATGGGCCCTCGTGTTGAAAGTAAGAGTTACAGCTGGTTGTGTTGTGGTGCATATTGTAGTAAACTCATTTTATTGTTTGTTGAGCCGCTCGCGCTCCCTCCTTCCTGTCAACGTGTGAAGTAAGCTGTGGATGGGCCCTCGTGTTGAAAGTAAGAGTTACAGCTGGTTGTGTTGTGGTGCATATTGTAGTAAACTCATTTTATTCTGGTTCGTCTTCACATATAATTATACCTAAGTATAAAAAATATTGTAAAACATTTTCAAAGAGAACAATGGGGAAGTAAGTAAGGAGTCTCTCCTTCGGGGCCATTCATTCTTTTCCATACGAAACTACCTTTTGCCAATACTATTTAGGAAATTTTGACGTTGTTAATGGCCTACTTGACTTAAATAATTTGACTGCAGGCGCTATCAAGACGAAGAATCGCTTGGCGACGCGACGCCACTCCGCCTTTCAGACGCCGGTGCGCGGCGCCTCGTCGCGGCTTCCGCGAGGGGGCGCCTCCAGCGACGACACAGCCGCTGCGGCTGAAGATGATGCTACCGGTATGTACCGATGCGACATCGAGCGCGCTAAGTCCATGTCCATAGTCGTTGTTGGCTGGGCAGCAATTGTTTGCCTCTGCCAAGTGTGCTCGAGCATGCCGGCGACTGCTGTAAGGAGCAGTCCGAGCACAGCTATCTGTGATCGTCGTCGCTGTACCCAACTACGGCAAAGCCAAAGCAGAGCGATGACTTCACCAAGTGTTGGACAGATGAATGGAGAGCTGTAACGTTAAATGTGTGCTTTGTTCCCCGACTCGCTCTTTACGAATTACACGTTATTGTTTACTAAAGGCAACTATATCTTTTCAGATCGTATGCTAGGTCCGTCGTCGCCGAAGCGTCGCTCGCTGCGGTCCCGCCCACCGGAATCCGCCAGCAAAGACACCAGCAACAAGGACGAGAGTGGCAACGAGTCTGCACGTAAGGCACCTGGCAGTAAGGAGGTCAGCAGGCAGGCATCCGGCAGTAAGGCACTTGCGCCAGTAGCGCGCCCGCGGGCTCGCTCGCCGCGCTACTCGGAGGTGACGCGTCGGTTCGCGGCGCAACACAGGCCCGCCGCCTCGTCCTCGTCTCTGTCGCAATCGTCCCGCACGCCGTCTCCGGTACTGTTGCCGTCCGCGTCCACGCGCTCGCGGCGACTCTTCAACCCCAACGCTAATGTGTGAGCTGATAATGTCACATGTTCGGCTAAACACAACGCTCACATACCAATTTTGAGCTTCCGGCTCAAATTAAATTAGCTAGCGAAACTCCACAGGATTTAATGTTTTTTTTGGGTCCAATATATGAGGTTGTGGAGTTACTTGAAATATCAGTTTTGTTTTTGTAAACTTCGTACACGTGGTGGGTATTGATATCAAACCATCACAACTGTGGAGTGTTGCTAGCTAATTTAATTTGATCTTGTATAAGGTCTCACATATATTACTGTGTTTTAAAACAATCTGCTCTTTTGTAAATTATGATAAAGTAAATATTGCATTTAGGTATGGAGCAGCTGGTTTCAGCAGTACAGTCCGGTGTTTGTCCCGAAGTAACAGTTAAGTGACGTTCATTCATGAGTCGAGTACTATCGACCCTTAGAATATTGTACTCCATTACTGGTAGACGGAACGGACGTTTCTGGGAGTGATCTCAAGAGTAGAGTTGTCAAATATTGAGTGTTAGGGCCTGAATAGTCACTACTTCCGAATAAATTCAAAAATGGAACAGGATTTGTATGAAATGTTTTAATTGTAGGTGAAACAGGCCCATAGTGTAAGTTGTTGTGAAGAGATTTGAGTGCGCCTCCATTGATCCATTCCCTCCGCACACGCTGTATGCGCTGTATTCTGTCGAGGACAACGCCAGGAGCCAAGCTGCTGCTTGTCGTAACTTTACAATAGGCTCATTGACAGTTTTTAGGAAACTAATGAAAAATGTTCCTTTCGGTCTACTTTCCTTGAAACATGAATATTTCAACAAAATATTACATTAACAATACTGATTTTCCACTTGGAAAACTCAATTTAATTTTCATTGTCAAAACGGGCTACACAGTAGTGGCGGCTCCTCGACTGATGTCGTCATCTTCATAGGCCTGTTTCAGCAACATTCAAACCACCGGTTAGCTATTTAAATAGTTGGTTTGTGTCAAACAAGGAAAGAACTGATTAACTAAACAGCCGTTTTAAAAGGCGGTGAACTGCGCCCTTAGTCAATTCTGTGACAGATTGGCAGCTATTAAACAAGCAAAAACAAATAATCAGTGTTTCCATCCTCTGCTTTTGGAATATCCCTATGATGTTCGATATTGATTCAAATAATCGATTATTTATTTGTAAGTTTTTTTTTTACTAATTAAGTAGTAAAAAAAAAAACTCACATCGATTATTACTGTCGATTCAAATCGATTAATTGCGATTTAAAAATAAATAAGTGATGACAGTAATCTAAATATCTAAAACGCGCGAAACGGACACTCAGGAGCTCGTTTTTCAAAATGACTTTTTCGTTTTGATATTCCTTAAATTCATACATTTCAATCGTATTTTTTCTGACTATTCCATAAACATGCCAACGCCATGCCATTCTACTAAAAAATCCCCTAAATTTAGGGGAAAATATACCGAGGTGGCCTTCAATGTCACGTGACCAGTTATTGTTTACGTAGTTATTTCTCAAAAATTAATTTAAAATAATTTACAAAACTATGTTAAATTTTGATACTATTAGCTTACAACCATTCTACATAATAAAATTCATTCTGTGATCTAGCCTATTCTAGCATTATGTTTAGGTACGGAGCGCGAGTGCAGGTCGCATGCATTGTAAATACCGACATGCTGTATATCTTTGTATATATATTAATATATCGAGTACATTACAAGTTCTCTAATTCGCCACGTTCATTTATAAATGTGTATGTGTGCATTACTTGTTCAGTCAACCGCAAGTTAGTGACTGACTGACAAAGCGACTGCGAAGCGGGAACGTCCGTCGCGCGGCGCACACCTGCGCGACCGTGTTTGCAAAGCGAGACGCAGTCGGACGCACGCGTCTTGTGGTCAGATGTGTGTAGAGCTTGTCTACTCTGATCAAAGCGAGAATTTTATGAATAGTGACTATCATTTGTACCATTTATGATCTTTACAATGTCAATCCTCAAATATCACACAACTTTCGTGTTTGAAATAATCGGCTTTGCAAAAAAAAAAAAAACGATCCTGATTTAATATTTTTCTGAATACGGAGGCAATGGATCGCGTACGGAACGCGGTCTATTGAGTCCGTATTGAAGTATTTGACAAAGTACGCTGAGAGCGTACGGCTATCGAGTAGGTATCATGTCTACCTATTCCAGTCTGTTCATATCAAGTAAAAATAAATCTAATTAAATGCACGTAAAATGTAATTTTGAATGGAAGAATGCTACTTAATGATTGATCTTAGAGTTACTGAGTTGTTTAGTTCACAGAATCTTACTTGTGCTTGTGTGTACTTACTAACTCATAAGAAGAATAAAAAGAATAAGACAGGAAAGAAGTATAGTGAGAAGAGAGAGAAGTTGGGAGTATTTAAGAATATTAAATTGAACACAAGCAGGTTCGCGGTTGGCGCTGTAGCCGCGCAGGTGTGCGCGTAAACGTTTCGCGTCCCGCGCCGACGCCAGTTGTTACCGCGGCCGTGTGGCTGCCTGAACTGGAACTGATTAGCTATTAGTACGTCTACTCGCATATCATGTTTGATTTTTGTATTTTATGTACACGAAGGAGAAGGAGAAGGAGTGTATCGTAACGGGTGGAGATCTGCAGTTTCTGCCTAAACACGACATCTCGCTGATCGCGATAACTTGTACGAACCGTGTGGTCAAGTGCGGTGGTGGCGAGGCCCCGCGGTCGCGGCCCGACTTACCGAGTTGTAAGCTCATGGGTTCGAACCCCAGACAAGCGCTTTACTTTGTGTAAATTATTTCGTCACCGCTGTTCTCAACACGGCGAAGAAAAACTCGTGAGGAATCCGGCATGTTCTAGAACCAAAATTTCAAAGGCATGTGACTGCCAACCCGCACTGTATCCGCGAGCGTGGATTACGGCCCACTCCCTCTCGTAGAGGAGCTGTGTCCCAGCAGTGAGCAGTGGGAACATAATAGGTTGATTATGCAATAAGGGGTTTTCATTTGAGTTCAACCATAGATCTATTAGGAACTTGGTATAGAAGTGAAACATTCCGCTTTGAGCGCGCTGTTAGCCGCACATAACGGGCGAGGCTCTCAATGAAAATTGTCAATGTTTACGTGCTTGATATACATGATTAGGTTGTTGGTAACCCCTTACCCTTGAGGTGAGGTAACTAAACAAAAGATTGAACCACTTTGTTATGAGACAGGTCTGTTCAATTTTTTGATATTTTTAACCCACTTCAAAAAAGGAGATTCTGTATTCGACCCGTATGTATGCATGTTTGTTTGTCCGCGAATTTCTCAAAAACTTATGAACCAATTTTGATGGCTCTTTCACTATCGTGATCTACATAATTATTTTAAACACAATACGTAATGGGCTTTAGAAAAAAAAAAAACGTATTTGTAACCCTAGCGATTATTCTCACTGTTTGTATCCTGTAGTTAATCTGTGAACAGCGTTGTGGGCTGCAATATTGTCTATATGTTTTGTGTATTTCTTTTTCTATGTTTTATATTGTAGCTGTTAGTTGTTCCTTTTAAATAAAATTAAAAAAAATACATACTCTCAGGAAGGCTTTAGTATATAATACATTATGCAATTATTCTTGTGTACGAAGTTACATAAGTGCACTGTATCTCCGGCATTTCCAAGCGGATTTTGATGATTCTTCTTTTGGTTTGACTTGGGCTTACCTGTAATTGTATATTCAACTAAAAACGGAAAAATAAAATTTTTGAAAATGGAAAATGCGCTCACGCCACGTGACGCCCAAATGTCTGAAAACAAACTTTTTCGTAATAAAATCATGAAACCTGTGTACATTTTCAATATCAGACATATTGTGATAAAATTGTTTTTACACAGTAAAGCGCCTGTCTGGTTTCGAACCTACCTACAACTAGTAAGTAGCGCCCGTTACCACGGGGCCGCCACTGCTCATTGGCCAGTGTGAATTAACAACGGGATTAGAACTTTGTAATGTATAACATTGAATTTGTAATTCCAAAACATCTAATGTATGTATTCAAGTTTCATTGGGCCACTGTGTGGGGTGTGGCCGTGCGTGGTGGTGCGTGGTCGCTGCGGATGATAATCTCTGTTGTAAGAATTATGTATCATGTTGAGATCAATGTCGTCAACTCGTGTACTGATAATAGATATATTTTGAAATAAATTGTTTTTTTTTTTTAATTTTGTTTTCCGTTTTGTCTACATCATCCTTACCTTTTCCCAAATATATTTTATGGTCCGCTTGCAGTCAAGCTTTGGTTTCCTAGGTAAGCGGTTCCGTCAGATCCAAATCTGTCATTTTACCAATATTTTCCAAGACAATCAAGTTGTAGGCACTGCGTCATTGAGTCAGGTGTCGAAACGAATCGGAAACGCGACTATCTTTTGACGCGGTAGGGCGAATCTATCGATGTTTAACTATTTATCTTTGCCACTGCGCAATCACTCATGACAGCCGTCACGTGACTGCGGTCGTTAGTGGCGGCCACCGCTCTTCCAGGAAAAGCTTGAGCCCCGTCGGCGTCGTGCACGACGCTGTCACAGCTGAGCACTACTCAACGGCGGCGACCCGTACACGAGTCACCACGCAGACTATTCACTCGCGACTGACGTGCTATTCGCGCTACTGGTTTCGATTACATTCTGAACACTGTGTTGTTTACTCACAATTTTTTGGATTTTTTTCAACAAATCGTATGACAGCATTTTCAATAAGTTTTGAGTAACGCCATGGAACACGAACCTAAGTTGCTTAGGAGTGTAAATAAAACTATGCGTGGGAGTGGTAAGGGACACTTTACTGTCTCAGGGACACGTTAACATAGACACCCACTAGCTGGTACACACGCACACGTTTGGCACATCGTCTGTATCACTGCTCATCACTTAACACCTAGTACTTATTATACACAATACACTTAGCCATACAGTCTGTGTACAGTCGGCCTCAAAAATATGTATAAGTACATGATCTAGAATTCTTTTGAGGACGAGACAATAAATTGAATTCTCGTTCTATTATAAATGTTTTTGAAGCCGACTGCATCTTAGTTGTCGGTCAACGGGAGTGGGCGCTCCAAGTTATCGTGTGACAGCTCGGGACCACAACATTTCACTTTGTAACATTCAGTTGTCATGCAAGTCAACGAGGACTTATTCTTTTGACCAACTGTGGGTAGATTTCACAACTATGTGTAACAAATTACAGACAAGCATTGAGCGCACTGCATCATTAGCGTGCAGTCACTCGCACTGCGCTCGAATGCGTTACACGTGGACACTGCACTGAACACAAGTATGGCGTACGACGTTTTCAACGTCTATACGCATACACATATGATTATGGAAATAACAATGGATTGACTTTATTGATGTCTAAATCACAATAAGCAGAGCTTACCTACCCCACAACAGCGGTAAGATATTTGCCAAGTCTACCCACTCCCCAACATATCATCGGCTCATCGTTAGTGCGAGAGTGAACAGCGCGGCGCTGCGCCGCTCCGGTACCCACCTAGTGTTGACAGGAGTCTAGAGCCATATTTACACAAGTTATAAGAACGTTTGTAATGTCACAATAAAACACAAGTTGAATGGACAAAGTTCACATACATACGTACATCTTCTATCTAGGACATATTCGCCAAGTAACATGGCGCGGACACAGCAACAGTTCTATCGGGTAAGGCCTGCCAGCAGTCATAGCTCGCCATTCACTCTGGCATGAAAATCCTACGTGTATAACAGTTAAGTCCTGCTTCGCGTTACATGTTGCCAGCAGTCACCTGCCTAGCTTGTCATTCACTCTGGAATGCTTATCCGTGTCGCATTACGACAAGAGAGGCTTTGATCAAGAATACACAAGACACAGAGGCACAAATAAAAACTCATTGCTCAAGTGGCCGCGACGAGTGTACTGTACTATTTATTGCTCAAGTGGCCGCGACCGAGTGTACTGTACTATTTATTGCTCAAGTGGCCGCGACCGAGTGTACTGTACTATTTATTGCTCAAGTGGCCGCGACCGAGTGTACTGTACTATTTATTGCTCAAGTGGCCGCGACCGAGTGTACTGTACTATTTATTGCTCAAGTGGCCGCGACCGAGTGTACTGTACTATTTATTGCTCAAGTGGCCGCGACCGAGTGCACTGTACCATTTATATTGTCAACTAGACCCGACCGACGCGGACGCTGCGTTGTCCTGTCCCAGTTTCAGTAATTCATACAAAAATCGCATAAAAGAAAAGAACGTTCAATTCTTTCCGAATTTGAAAATTTTCCAATTTTTTTCCATAAAAACTTAATTCGGACTATTACGAACATTTTGAAATAAAAAATAGCCCAAGTCGGCCCAGCGGTTCTCAAGTGATGCGCTCTCCCAGCAGCATTGCATGTTTAAATCGATTCGAAAGAATTATAAAAACGTAAATTTTAAACATCAACTTCAGATTATTATCAACCTTAATACTCAAACATAAAGTTTGAGAAGAATGTTTGCGAAATATTAATGTATAGAACTGTGTATTATGAATTTTATGACATAAGTACAAAATTATAAATTCTAAAATATAACTTAAAATATGTTCGTAATTGGTGGTTATTCTATTTTTCGGAGTGTTTTTGGCGCTAACCCTGAATCTAGTGTACTCTTCGATCGAAGCTGAGAAGTCAATGAAAGGGATATTTTGACTGTACAAGAGCCGTATTACCGCTGTCACTGCACAATACAATCAGTTCTAACTATTCATTAAAACGTATTTAAAGTTCTTAGCACTGTATAAAACTTGAAACATGGAGTCTTTAACTCTGGTTGTCGACTTGTCGTTGGTCGAGAGTGAGGCGCGCTTCACACGTCAGCATCCCCGAGTTGGTCGAAGAGCGTGTTGTCGTGAGCCCCAGTCGGCGCGGGGCTCTAGCGCGACTTACTACTATCACCAATTAGATGTCAATAAAAGTGGAATTTCAGGATCAGCTCAGACCGACGGAGTAGCGGCCAAGAGCAGACCCGCGCGCCTCCACCACGACGCTTCGCGCCGCAGTGTTTTTATTACGTAATGCAAATTTCATCCGTATGCGTAGTAAATAAAATCGACTTTCAGTTGTAACAGAATGACTCGCTTCGCCGCCACTCCGTCGCCGCGTTGGGCTGCGCCAATTGTTACTGCACAGGACTTCATTGTTGGAGCTCGCGCAGAGGGAGAAGCGGTTTGTCAATCTGGTGGAGGTGGCAAAGACCTGCGGGATACAGCGTAGGTTGCTCATAGCTTGCGGAGGCTGATGGTGTCCAGGCTCCTCACACCAGCTCCAGCACCTTGATGGTGCCCTGCGAGTTGGCAGCCAGCAGCACGTGCCGGTCGGACGCGCGGCGCCAGCACACGGCGGATACGAACTCGGACGGCTCCTCGTCGCGACGCTCGCGCTCTAGGAAGCCCCGTACGGCGTCGAACCTAGGAAACAAATAGAAAAAGATTGATACAGTTGCGTTGCGCCTTGCGTAACAAAAGTAAAACAATGACCGCAGTAAAAGAAAAACGTGTGCGGGCGGATCCTTCTCACGATTTAAGACAAAAACACAATTTTCACAGCCGCCATCTTGGATTTATATTTTGACCTCACTATCGGCTTTAGCACCCTCAAAAACTATGAAAACGACACCCATTACGAGAAATTTGCCATCTTGGATGTATATTTTGACTTCAATAACGACTTTCTGTAAAGTGTGAATTCGCGAGAAGAAAGTCGCACGGATGAGGCGTGTACGAACGCTTTTTTACGTGACGATTTCTACCAGTCAACTCCTACCGCAAGCCGGGCTAAAGAACTTCGGTCCAAAAATATGACTAACAAATAAAATAATAATTTATTTTATTCATAAACACCTTCACAGACTCGCGCAAGGCGATGCTATAAGTTAAATATGAAATAAGGCCTGTAATCCCCGAAGGGCTTACATTTCGCCAGTGTCGAGTCCACCGGGCACAGATCCAGACTGCGGGCGGCGAGCGTAAGACTCGTGTAGTTATATTCTACTTCATATGCTAAACATGTCTAAGTAATGAACTTGGCTTTTGGTTGTGTAATGTCATGCTAGGTAGTAGATATAGATGAACCATTCTAAAACTGAAGCCCCTCCACAGAGCGGTTACGCTCACATGCAAGCAAGTGTATAGACGCAATACACATGCTTGGTCTTTGTCATTGGTCATCAGTCACCGGTGAGACATGAAAGTGGGACCACGCGTCGATTTCATCGCAAAAGTACGGTCAACAACTAAACTAAATACATACCTTACAGACTAACATACGTAAAAATATTAATAATTAGTGTGAATTCGGCCAGAAGGTGCTTAAGTTTCAAATATTTCAAGTACAGGTAGGTTTTCTTATTAACCGACTTAAAAAAGGAGGAGGTTCTCAATTCGTCGGAACCTTTTTTTTTAATTTTTTTTTTATGTATGTTCCCCGATTACTCGAAGATGGCTGGACCGATTTGGATTTTTTTTGTTTTGTTCGAGAGTGTATACATCACAGTTGGTCCCATATAAAATTGATTAACTTTGCTTCGGTAGTTTTTGAGTTAGCTTCAATAATACGTATTTTTCCCCACTTTTATATAGGTGATGTTCTAGTTTGTTTTGCAGGTAGTGGTATTTGAATTTGTGTGGGGTAGGTACACAACTAAAAAGTGAAAAATAAAAACTTTTTTACAAAAAAATACAACCGACTTCCAAAAACAACACTACAAAGTGAAAAATAACTTTAATTTCGGAAGTCGGTGGCAAAAAACGAAAATACATTTAACTAGACACCGACTTCCGAAATTAAAGTTATTTTTCACTTTGTAGCGTTGTTTTTGGAAGTCGGTTGTATTTTTTTGTAAAAAAAGTTTTTATTTGTTTTTATTATCTTATTATTTTCTGTCTTAATTGCAAACTAAGTAATAGGGGTTAAAGTATGAAATTGCCGTTTATTGTATTAGGAACTTCGAATTGACATAGAACCTTCATGGTTTGAGATTTTTGAGTGAAACTTTTTTCACATGGTACCTATGAAGTTCTTCTTTTAAAAAATGTGCAACATTCGATTATCGACTTTCAGTTTTTTTTATTCAGCTTAGACAAGAAAGATGGATACTTCGAAAATTCGAGTTATTTTTGAATACGAGTTCCGACACGGAACTAACGCGGCAGAAACAGCTCGCAATATCAATGTTGCGTTTGGAGAGGGGACTGCTAATGAACGCACCGTGCGATTTTGGTTTAAACGCTTTCGTGATGGAAACTTTGATTTGAAGAACGAGCCACGTGGAAGACCGCCCACACAGGTGAATAACAATGAATGGAAAGAGATGGTGGAAGCTGATCCGAGCCAAACTACCCAGGAATTAGCGGCATGGTTTAACGTTACCTTACCAACAATATTGACTCATTTGCGTCAAATCAATAAAATAAAAAAATATGAGAAATGGGCGCCTCATGATTTGACTGATCTGTAGAAAGAAACGCGCGTGTTGAAACTTGTGTTGCCTTGTTGAATCGATACAGAAATGAAGGAATATTGGATCGAATTGTGACATGTGATGAAAGGTGGATTCTTTACGATAACCGTAAGCGAAAAATGCAATGGCTGATCCCAGGAAAAATGCCGCAACAGTGTCCTAAAGCAAAGCTTACCAATAAAAAGGTAATGGTAACTGATTGGTGGTCTCAGCATGGTGTTATTCACTGTAGCTTTCTCCGATCTGGTCAAGCAATAACGGCAGATGTCTACTGTGCCGAACTCCGAACAATGATAGCAAAACTAGCAGTGAAACAGCCCCGACTCATGTATCGATCTTCACCATTATTGCTCCATGATAACGCGAGACCACATACAGCACGAGAAACCGTTTTAACTCTACAGGAACTGCAATTAGAAACCATTCGTCACCCTCCGTATTCGCCAGACCTTGCTCCAACGGACTACCATTTTTTTCGTGATTTGGACAATTTTCTACGTGATAAAAAGTTTTCTTCTCAGGAGGCAGTACAAAATGCTTTCACACATTTTGTCGAATTTAGATCACAAGACTTCTATTGCAAAGGCTTATATGACCTTCCTTTTAGATGGCAGCAATGTATAGATAATAATAGTAATTATTTTGATTAAATAAATATGTTAAATTAAAAAAAAAAACGAATTTAAATTTTTCAGTACAAATCGGTAATTTCATACTTTAACCCCTAATAATAGGTCTTTACCTATGAAATTGTCGTTTTGTATGAAAAAATTTAAACGAATTTTTTTCATGCATTTTTTATTTGTATTAATCGAAGTAATCACCCATGCAAACAATGCATTTTTGCCAACGCAGTGGCAGTTTATTGATGCCCTTCTTAAAGAAATCAGCTGGACGGAAGGCAACAAATTCTTCAAAGGCATTTTGTACTGCCTCTCGGGTATTGAATTTTTTTCCCGCCAAGAAGTTATCCAAATTCTGGAAAAAGTAGTAGTCTGTAGGCGCAAGGTCTGGTGAGTAGGGCGGATGACGGAGAGCTGCCAACCCCAGTTCTTGCAACTTGGAGACCGTCTGCTGTGCAGTATGAGGTCGCGCATTGTCGTGCAGGAGCAGCGGAGACGAGCGATTGACCAATGCTGGTTGGAGATGTGCCAGCTTCTCCATCATTGTGTTCAGTTCTTCACAGTACACATCTGAAGTAATGCTCACCCCGTTTGGTAAGAAGCTGTGATGAATCACACCGGCGCTAGACCACCAAACAGTGACCATCACTTTTCTAGGGGTAAGTTTTCGTTTAGGGCATTGTTTAGGAGCTGAACCAGGATCAAACCAACTTGCTGAGCGCTTGCGGTTATCAAACAGAATCCATTTTTCATCGCAGGTAACAATGCGGTTCAAAATTCCTTCATTTGTGTGTCTGTTGAGCAGTGCAAGGCACGACTCGACGCGTACTTCGCGCTGGCAATCATTGAGTTCGTGGGGCACCCATTTGTCAAGCTTTTTTACCCTGCCAATTTGACGCAAATGGACCAATATTGTTTTGACGCTAACGTCGAAAGCTGCTGCTAATTCAGCCGTAGATTGTGTATCATCAGCTTCCACAATCGCCTTTAATTCGTCATTGTCGACCAAAGTCTTCGGACGACCACGAGGTTCATTTTTCAGGTCGAAATTTCCAGAACGGAAGCGAGCAAACCAATAACAAGTGGTGCGTTGGTTTGTAGTGTTAGCTCCGTAAACGTCGTTGATGTTGCGTGCCGCTTGTGCCGCGTTGCTGCCACGACGGTACTCATATTCCATAATTACTCGAATTTTTAACGTATCCATGATGACGAAAAAGATTGAAATGCGATGAAAATGTAACACTAATCAATAAACAAATGACTACTTTTGGAAAAAAAAATCCATGTTTTGAAAATAAAATTAATTTGAAATTAGAATTCTTAGCCAAACAAAAATTATTTTGATTTGAAATGGCCAGTACTGCAGAACGGCAATTTCATAGGTAAAGACCTAATATTAATAATGCTTCTCATTTTAATTTGGGCGATGTGTTTTTTGTTTTTGTGCTCACACCATAAATTATTATTATATATCTATACTTGAGGATTTGTAATTGGCTTTTTGGTGACTGTGGTTTCCTTTTCACCCGACTGAGGCGAAGCCCAAAAGGAGGGTTATGTGTTTCACCTGTATGTATGTAAGTATGTATGTATGTATGGTGTATGTCCGTTTCTTTGTTCCCTCGTAACTCCTAAACGAATGAACGGATTTGGATAAATTATACGTCTTTAGATTTGTTTTGGTAGCGCCAGTGTCAGTAGCCACATTAAAACGAAAAAAAAAATGGCGGATTTGAGGTGCCTTATTGTGGAGTACGAATTATTTTTTTCTTCTACTACCAGCGAGTGGGATATCAAAATGAAGGGTTTTAAAAGGTGATTACAAAAATATATGGAACTTATCATGGTTAAAAGTAATTAAAAGTGACAAATCGTAAAACACACGTAAAATATTTTTGTGCACTTGGTCCAAAAAAGCTTTTAAATAACTCTCACGACCAAAACTCAGGGCAAGAACTAAATCGTCGGCGAAATCTTTCACAGTGGTAAACTAAAAAGCTGGAAATAAAAAAAAGTTATTAAAAAAACTCAAAAACCCGACTGCGGTAAAAAACTGAAAAGCTACAAACAAGGCCATTTTAAATTAAATAAAAGTTGGAAGCAGACGGGACCCCATTCCATTTTTTAACCGACGAAAAAAAGGAGGAGGTTCTCAATGCGATACGTATATTTTTTTATTTTTATGTATGACCACGCATAACTTTTTACAGAGTCGTCCGATTTGAAAAAAAATTGTTTTATTCGAGAGGGTATATATCAAAGTTGGTCCCATATAAAATTGATTAACTTAGCTTGGGTAGTTTTTCAGTTAGCTTCAATAATACCCTCTTCCCTTCACTTTGGGTTTTCCCCACTTTTATATGGATGATGTTCTAGTTTGTTTTGCAGGTAGTGGTATTTGAATTTGTGTGGGGTAGGTACCACAACTAAAAAGTGAAAAATAAAAACTTTTATACAAAAAAATACAACCGACTTCCATAAACAACACTACAAAGTGAAAAATAACTTTAATTTCGGAAGTCGGTGGCAAAAAACGAAGATACATTTAACCAGACACCGACTTCCGAAATTAAAGTTATTTTTCACTTTGTAATGTTGTTTTTGGAAGTCGGTTGTATTTTTTGTAAAAAAAGTTTTTTTATATTTTCTAACGCAAATGGGTCCCGCCTGCTTCATACTTTTATTTAATTTAAAATGGGCTTGTTTGTAGCTTTTCAGTTTTTTACCGCAGTCGGATTTTTTTTACTTTTTTTAATGACTTTTTTTATTTGTTTATTTTTATTAGCTGTAAGTCCTCCATGTACTGAAATAAATAAATAAACGCTGTTTTTTTATGCATACGGTACCTACCCGACTTGCCCAAACGCCAAACAGTCGGATTTGTCTGCCAACTAGTGCATAAGTGACACGAACTTGCCTGGACTGATCGCACGATTAGTTGACCTCTAAGTGCAGCGACGAGTCCATGTTGACAGTAAAGTGATGCAGAATAGTTTATCTCTCTCTAGCCAGGTCTACACGCAGCGATTTAGTCGCCGATGTAGACATTGTGTGTGGAGCTGAAACCAGTGCGTGTTACCTAGCACTGAAGCAAAACAAATAAACAAGAATGCGGCGTTCACCTGTAGGCCAGCAGCGGCCGCGACAGCCCCGAGTAGTACACGTACAGCGCGTTGTTCTCCGAGCCGCACGCCACGTACTTGCCGTCCGTCGCCAGCCCCACGAAGTTCTTTTCGTTGGCGTGGCCCGTGAAGGAGCGCACGCAGCGCGGCGACTCCACGCGCCACAGCTTCAGCGCCGAGTCCGTGCTGGCCGACACCAGCGTGCGCGCGTCCAGGAACTTGACGTATGAGACGGCCTTGCGGTGATCCTTGAACACGGCCAGCGGCTCGCGCGGCGCGCGCAGGTCGTAGTAGTGCACGCAGTGGTCGGCCGAGCCGAAGGCCAGGTGGCACGAGGAGCGCGGGTTGAAGCGCACGCAGCACACGTTGAACTTGGCCTCCAGCGTGGCCACGGAGCGCTCGGCGTTCAGCGCCCACAGCTTGACGCGCGCGTCGTCCGAGCCCGAGGCCAGCAGGCGCACGTCGGCGCGGTTGAAGTGCACGGACCAGCAGCGCTTGTCGTGCTCGTGCAGCGCGCGCGTGCGCTGGCCCGTGCCCGCGTCCCACACGCTCACCGTGCCCTCGTAGTCCGAGGACGCGATCACGTTCTTGTGGTAGGCGTTCCAGGATACGCACGAGATCTTGTGCGAGCACTGCATCTCGGCGCACGGGTAGTGCACGTCCACGCAGTCGCGCACCACACTCTCGTACTCGAACACCTTGATGCGCTTCGTCACGCCGGCGATCGCGAAGAACTCCTCGTCCTGCAACGGCGACACGAACATCGTAACCTCTTTAGCGTCACCCAGGCGATGCTGTGCGGGTTGACAATAATGACATACTGGGCGTGGCTAAGTAACAACAGCCGCAGGTCGATCCATCAGGTTCAGCTACACCGACCATCTTTACATACCAAGACTCCTCCTCCTCAAGCCCGGCTCCCATCCGGTCCCGGCTGTCATTCGTGGATCTCTGACAGTCGTTACGGGTCGTCAGAAGCCCGAAAGTCTGATAGCCCAGTCTTACCAAGGGGTATCGGTATTACCCAGTTACTGGGTTGTGGAGGTCAGATAGGCAGTCGCTCCATGTAAAATACTGGTATTCAGCTGCATCCAGTAGACTGGAAGCCGTTCCCAAAAGGCTGGCAGATTGACTGGGTGTGGCTAAAGAGGCACAACAGCAGAATAAATGCTGTGGAAATACGTTTGTTAGCTTGTTGTGTGGCGCGGCTGTGGAGGCTGAGGAGGTGCGGTACTCGCAAGGCGACGGTGCGGGTTGCAGCAAGATGTACCTAGTGGCGAAAATTGAGAAGAGTATGCTTAGATGGTTTGGTCATGTTGACAGGATGAAAGAAAGTCGACTAACACACGTGGAAACGCCCCAGGAAGACACATGGTGATGTTCTTCAGAAAGGTCAGGTTCTGCGCGCCCATGGGAGGAAGGCGTGCGTTCACCTAAGTATTAGTTATAAACCTTGTCGAACTCGATGGTGGACACGATGGTGGAGTAGTTGATGGCGTCGCTGCAGTAGCTGAGCGTGGCCAGCGGGCGCAGCGCGCGGTACCGGGTGAAGGCCAGCAGGTCCTCGCGGAAGGCGTCCAGGCCGCGCGGGCGCAGCGCGGCGCGCGTGAGCGTGTCCGTGAGGTCGGGGGGCGCGGGGGCCGCGAGGGACGCGCCAGGGGCCTCGTCCGGGGCGCGCTGGTCGCCTCCTGCACACATTACTCTTTGTTATGTACTTGGACTTTTCACCAATGTAGCTGAACGCGCTCAGCACATTTAAATCGAGCTCAAGAACTTCAGTGTCAATCTACCACAACGATGACGCTGACAACTCTGGAACGCGGTGTATATTGCAACGCGAGCAAATGCTTCAACAAACTGCTGAGTGAAGGAAATATTAGTAAATGTGGAATATTTGTATATATTTATCCGCCGTTCTCGAAAACGGCTCTGTTCGATGTTAATCGAACACCCTTTTGCTGATCTAGCGAATCAATAAGGCCGCGTTGAGCACGCGCCGACAACAGTGCATATTCGGGCAGCAACCGGGTGCATTGGCCTACATTGTCATTAGCCATCATTTTAGCGTAGCCTTTTCATAATCGTTATAAAATAAATTGTTTTTAGCAAGTTAAACTCAGTTTTTTTAGTAGTCGTCCCAATAGTCAATACCGCTGGTCGCGACCCGAACAAGCTCGAACGATTTCGATGAAAGTTACAATATAGAGGTTTACGGGGGCGAAAAATCGATCTAGCTATACAGGGTGATTGGAAGATGGGTGCAAAGCTTTAAGGCGACGATTTAGAACCATTTAAGCCATGGTTGTCTCAGACGAAGATAAGATAAGATAAGTCTTTATTTGCCTTAAACATGGTATAAAGTTGTTACAGTCAGATATTAATGTTAAGTCCGCATGTTTAGCTATACAGGATATGTATCAATTGCATGCAAATTAATTATTATCAGTGAATTCTAAAGTTCAATGTCAAAGATAAAAAGTCAATAAAATTATTAGAAATACATTAATAATAATAATAATCATCATTATAATATACAAATATTTTTACCGATTATCAACAATATTTTGAATTTTATAAGTGCTTTTAAGAAAACCCAACAATAAACCTACAATCCCTACAATCAATTCAATCCAAAAAGAGCATTTCGACATGAATAAAAAACTATCGAATAGGAGATGACATCTGTCATGTCATCTCCGAAAATAACATCAATGAAAAATTCCGAAAAAATATGTTGACAAGATCAGCCGCACGAAGAGCACGCCTACCACCTCCGGACTCTTCGCTCAGCTCCGCCTCGCCGCCGCCGGTACCCAGCTCCATTGTAAGCGCTGTGACAACACCGGCCGCGGTAGCTGCGTCGAGCTCGAGCGACGAGTATTTCTCCCCGCCCACGACGCCACCACCTGCTCGCCGACGGGGAGGACGCCGGCCGCCGGATGGCTTAGGACCTCGAGGCCCACCGGCCTCTGAAAGGGTCCCAGCTCCCGGCGGAAGTGTGCAGCGCATGAGATGGACCCCATCCATTAATGAGAACGTCATGCGCTCATACTATGGGGCTACAGAGGGAGGAAACAATCTGACCGCGTACCGTGTTCGGATGCTCTCTCTTTTTCAGGTGCTTGAGCCAGCTATCAACGTTTCGGCACAACGACTATCGGATCAAGTGCGGGTCATCCAGCGTAATCATATGTTGGATGACACTGTACTTGATCGCCTGCGAATTGAAATGCAGAGTAGCCATGTCATTGCGCCCCCGCCGTCGCAGACTAATATAGTACCACCACAGTCCGACATAAACCAAGTTGACGAGGGAAGTGATGACAGGGCTACAAACGTAAGTACCCAGTGCAATGAAGAATTGAGGAGTGCTTTGGAAGGTGCGATTCTGGAATACCGATTCATGTCTCCCGAACTTAGACCACGCTTACCTCGTTTGCCCATGCATAACAAAAATAGGGCGCTTGTGGCGGCTCTGGATTCGCAGTTGTCAAACTATTTTGATGACTGCGAAGACCTCACCGATACTCATTCGATTCTGTACTGCGCGGCTGTAGCGGCATGTCGTGTAGCTCACGTCAAATTTGCTAATGACTCTAGAGCTACACGACCGAAACCAGCCGTACCAGCTTGGCAGTGCAGAATTGAACGCCGTATTGGTGGGGCCAGAGCGCTCATCGGCAAACTAACCTGCTTCAGGGAGGGCAATACTCGCCCTAGAGTGATGCGCTTTGTGAGGCGGGCGTTCTCAGGGACTGATGTCAGCCCTCAGGACTATATGTCCCGTGTCACAGAGCGCATCGACTTCCTGAAGCAGAAAATCTATGCATGGGCAAACCGTATTCGTAGGTATAAGCGGCGAGTGGACCGATACACTCAGAATCACACCTTCCAGAGCGATGAAAGGTGGGTTTATAGGGGTTGGGAGCGATCGGACCAAGGTGTGACTGACACGCGCCTGCCGGATGATGATGCCATGTGTTCTTTCTGGCGCAGTATCTGGTCGGTGCCTGTCAGTCACACCGAAGGTGATTGGGCTCGGGAAGTCGAGCGAGCCTGCGATCCAATACCAGAAATGGGGGCTATTACCATCTGTCCCCAAGATGTAGCTCGTGCAGTCCGTCCGTTGCCTAACTGGAAGTCTCCAGGGCAGGACGGACTGCACAACTTCTGGATCAAATGGTTTCTTGGATCGCACGCTCGCTTGGCAGCTCAGTACCAGTCTGCCTTAGAATCTGGTTCGCTACCCCAGTTCCTAACGACAGGAGTTACCCACCTGCTCCATAAATCGGGTAGCACCGCGGAACCCAAAAATTATAGACCGATCACGTGTTTACCGACGGTCTATAAAGTTCTTACATCTATTTTGAGAGCTAAAATTAACAAACATATAGACACCAACTCCGTCATGTCTGCCTCTCAAAATGGATGTAGGAATGGGTCCCGCGGTACTAAGGAGCTACTCCTCATTGATATGGCCATAAGCCAACAGGTTCGTCGTTCCCGAAAGGATCTATCGACATGTTGGATAGATTATAAGAAGGCCTATGACTCGGTGCCACATACATGGCTCATGAGGGTGCTGGAGTTGTATAAAGTAGATGCAACTCTGCGCACCTTCCTGATGTCGTGTATGGGGCAATGGAGGACAGTCCTTCGCTATCCAGGATGTCGAAATATCCAGAGGAATAGCGAACCGATAAGGATCGAGCGAGGCATATTTCAGGGCGATAGTTTGAGTCCGCTTTGGTTTTGCTTAGCCTTGAATCCTCTAAGCACACTGCTGGAGGATTCAGGTCTAGGCTATCGGTTGAGGAGAGGTGGTCAGGTTATATCCCACCTCCTCTACATGGATGACCTAAAACTCTTTGCCCCCAACAATTTGCAACTGATGGAGCTACTGAAAGTAACTGAAACTTTCAGTAGCGCCATCAGGATGGAATTTGGTGTAGACAAATGTGCGGTCATGCATGTAAAGCGAGGGGAGATTGTGGAATCCGTGGGAACGCAACTCCCGGATTCCATAAACCTTAGAACCCTCTCAGCATCCGAAACCTATAAGTATTTGGGTATGTCGGAAGCGTTGGGCATCAACGTTGCTGACATGAAGCAATCGTTGAAGGAGCGCTTCCTTGGCCGCCTGAAGAAAGTATTTAATAGTCTTTTATCAGGCGGAAACAAGGTGCGTGCCTTCAACGGTTGGGTCATGCCGGTTTTGATGTACTCTTTCGGCGTACTCAAATGGACTCAGACTGAACTCGACGCCCTGGATCGGAGGGTCCGTACGCTGTTGACTGCATATCGAATGCATCACCCACGGTCATCGGTAATGAGACTGTATATCCCGCGAAAGTGTGGAGGCCGAGGCTTTTTAAACGCTAAGACTCTCCACAATCGCGAGATATGCAGTCTCAGGGAATATTTCCTAGAAGCCGACGTGGGGATGCATCGAGATGTGGTCGCGGTGGACAAGGGCCTCACTCCGCTCTCCTTGGCTAAAGAGAACTGGCGCAAACCTGTAGTGCTTGACACTAACGATCGCAGGGAGGTATGGCAGAGTAAGGAGCTTCACGGGCGCTTTTTCCGGGCCCTACATGGACCTGATGTAGATTTGCTAGCGTCCGTAGCCTGGCTGCGTTCCGGTGACCTCTTTGGAGAAACCGAAGGTTTTGTCTGTGCAATTATGGACGAAGTTATCATGACGAACAATTACCGGAGATTTATTGTGAAAGACGGAACGGTTGACATCTGTCGGGCATGCCACCGACCGGGAGAATCAATTCGACACATTATCTCTGGGTGTTCTCGTCTAGCTAACGAAGAGTACTTGCATAGACACAACCTTGTAGCCAGGATTATCCATCAGCAACTTGCTCTTAAATACAGCCTTGTGGAATTGGAAGTGCCGTACTACAGGTATGTGCCCGACCCAGTTCTCGAAAAAGGAAATATCACATTGTACTGGGATCGATCCATCATCACTGACAGGACTATTGCAGCCAATAAGCCTGATATAGTGGTGGTGGATCGAATAGAGCGGCGCGCAATGATTATTGACATAACAGTCCCACATGACGGGAACCTCGTGAAAGCCGAGAAAGATAAACAAATCAAGTATCTTGACTTGGCTCGCGAGGTTGTCGACATGTGGGATGTGGACTCAGCAATCATTGTGCCGATAGTTGTATCAGCCAATGGTTTAATTGCCAAGAGCCTCAACCAACACCTAAGGAGGCTCTCGTTAGGTGGCTGGATCAAGGGCTTGATTCAGAAAGCAGTACTTCTGGACACGGCCCGCATTGTTAGGAGGTTCCTCTCTCTGGAGTCCTGACCGCCGGTAGCTTGGACCCTGTTCCTGATACCGGTGGGCTACTATTTTTTATATTTTTAAATGTTTTTTATATATTTTTTAAGAAATATTTAAAAATGTATTTGATAAGAAGAAAAATTAATAAACGAAAATAATAATCAAAAGCATAATAATAGTTTCAACAGCATTTCTCAGCATTGCGGATACAATGACAATTACACTTGAAATTTATTGTTTAAAACTAAGAAAATCTTTAATTTCATAAAACATGTGTTCCTTCAACCATTTCAATAATCTGTTTTTAAATGAGTTAGTATTTAATAACAATTTTATTTCTTTGGGAAGTTTGTTGTAAATGCGTATACACATGACTAGAAAACTTTTCGCATACTTGGCTGACTTGGGAGTATCCTGCAAAACTAGTCTGCAAGGATCTCTATTTCGAGAGTTCAATTGATAGGCTTTTTTGAACAATCCCTTATTGTTATAAACATAATTACAAACCTCAAAAATGTACAGTGACGGAAATGGTAATATACCTAGCTTTTTAAAGAATGGTTTACATGACTCATCAGGACGGATACCACAAATGGCTCTGATGCATTTCTTTTGCGCAATAAATGCTCGGTGATTATCTGTGCTGTTACCCCAAAGGATAAGCCCGTATCGTAAGATGGATTCTATATAGGCGTGATATGCCGTAATTGCTGTTTTTTTGTCGGTTATGTTCTTTATTTGTCTGAGAGCATACACAAACTTATTGATCCTACTGCACAAACTATCCAGATGTACTTTCCAATTCAGATCTTGATCTATGAGTACTCCTAAGAATTTAGTTTGTGGAACTTCTTTTAGCCTGTCAATATGAAGCTTGAAATTGTATTTCGAATGTTTTGATTTATTAAACTGTATAAAATTTGACTTATCCAAATTGATTTTCAATTTATTTGTCTGTAACCATTTTATAATGTCGTCAATAGTGTTATTAATGTCCATCTCATGATCAGATTTAGTTTTACACTTTTTGTCAGATGTCACAATAATTGAAATGTCATCTGCAAATAATACACATTTATGATTAGTCACTAACGGCAAGTCGTTTATGTATATTAGAAACAATAATGGTCCTAATACACTCCCTTGAGGGACGCCGCAATTATTAACTCTATTGTCAGATGTAAACGAAGTCAATAAATTATCATTTACCTTATTGATAACAACGTATTGTTTTCGGTTGCTTAAATACGACGCGATCCACTGCAGTGCTAAACCTCTTATTCCGCTTTTTCCTAATTTTTTCAGCAAGATGTCATGTGCCACAAAGTCAAAAGCTTGTGACAGGTCGAAGAACAATCCTGTCGTTAGATAATTTTTATTTAGAAAACTATGAATATGGCCCAATAGATGAGCAATCGCTAGTGTTGTTGACTTGTGCTTTTGAAATCCATACTGCTCTTTTGTTATAATATTGTATTTGGTGCAGTAGTCAGAAAGTCTCTTTTGCATACATTTTTCAAACAATTTCGATATTATGGGTATAAGGGTTATCGGACGATAGTTTTTAACGTCATTTTTATCGTTTTTTTTGTAAAGAGGTTTAACGACTGATAATTTTAACGCATCAGGGAAAGTTCCGGATGAAAATGAAAGATTAATTAAATAAGTCAAAATAGGAATTAATTCTATACTACAAGCTTTAATTACCTTTGTACTAATTCAATCATAACCTTCTGAATTCGTGTTATTTAAAGCTATTATTTCTTTTTTGATTTCGTCTTCAGTCATGGGGCTGAGAAACATGGAATTAGGAATTCACATAGTTTTTTTAGGCTTGTCATTATCATTTAAATTATCAAATGTCACGGTGCTAGTTGAATCAATAAAATAATTATTAAAAGCATTTGCTATGTCAGAGGGATTAGTCAGTATTCGCTCATCTAATTCTAGTTGAGAAATACTATTATCACATTTTGTATTTCCCAGTTCACGATTAATGACAGACCACGTTGCTCTGCATTTGTTTTGGCTGTTATTTATGTATTTAATGTTTGAATTTATTTTGGATTTAAAGATACATTTTTTTAGTATTGATGAATATTTTTTATATCTAAGTTTGTACGTTAGGGTTTTATTTTTATAATAGAGATATCGTAAACATCGTTTAGTTTTGCAATTGAATTGAAGTCTTACCAATTTTTTTTTAACCTAAGTTTTAAGTTTTTTTTCGGAAATTCCCAAAATTTTATGTAAACTGCATAATTATGGCCAAATTGAATGATAAATGAATTCATTTTTATTTATTTAGTGAAAGTAATGTGTAAGCAATCAAGTAAACCATGGTTTATACTTCTGTGTCATTAGATATTTTTTTACAGACATTTAAAGTTCAAAAAAATATTAAATTTATATCAATATTTAAAAATAAACGGAGGGAGCTTTTTTTGTTCAAACCTTTTTGAAGACATGCTTGATAATCGCTCTTTCTTTTGAGGTATCATTTATGCGGATATCTTACATATTATTGAAATTAGGACCTACAAACCAATTTGAGGGAGAAATTTAAAATTTTAGGCAGACTAATTAAAACAACATTTGAATTAAAATTATTTATTTTTCATGTTCAAAATGACGCCCGTGATTCCTAATACAAGCACGGTCCCGTCTTCTAACTTCTGTAGTCGTTATTTTCAACATCATCTCCTGCTTCATTGTTTCAAACGCTGAATTAATTCTGTCTATCAATTCTTCTCTAGTGTTTATTTCTTCATTATTATACACCAGTTCCTTGGCCCGGCCCCACACGAAAAAGTCCAACGGGGTCAGATCTGGGGAGCGAGCGGGCCAAGGGATGGGTCCATCCCTGCCGATCCAGCTGTCAGGAAAACAATTGTTAAGATGTTCCCTTACATTTAACGTCAAATGCGCTGGACAGCCGTCTTGCTGAAAGATGACTTTTCGGTCTCTTTCGAAGATTGGGACACCTGATTCCTCTATCAGCAGTGGTAAATCGATTTGCAGAAATTGCAAATAATTTTCGCCATTCAAAGGATCCGGCAAAAAGTGGGGCCCAATCAATGTCCTGCCAGTTACTCCAGCCCATACATTCACAGAGAATTTCATCTGAAACGACACCTGCATCTAATGTGGATTGTTTTCTGCGTCGGCCCATTCATGGATGTTGTGAAAGTTTGTAATCCTTCCCTCCCTTGAAAATTTGCTTTTTTCCGTCCACAAGATTGATTTCAGGAACCACGCATCTTCGATGTCTCTGTTGAGGAGGAAATGGCAGAACTGTATTCTTCTTTGAGGATCTTGCTCTACTAGACCTTGCACACTCCTGCCATGGAACGGATACTTATCATTTTGGTGCATTGTATGCCACACCTTCCATTGAGAAATGTTTAAATTTTGAGCTACTGCTCTAGTACTGGTAGTAGGATCCGCTTGAAATGCTGCCAAAATGTCTTCTTCGACGGCAGTTTCATGTCTACCCGGGTTGACTCCAGGTTCCACGCGATGAAACCCATCTTGGGCAAGTCGACGAAACGTGTTGTAAAACACTCGGACATTCGGTAACCTGCGATTCGGATAGCGCTCTTGATACATCCGTCGCGCCAAAGATCCATTGCCGTTTGCTCTGCCGTACATAAATACGATATCCGCATATTCTTGATTGGAAAAAGTAGCCATAGTCACTCTTAACAATTAAGAAAAACGGCGTAGGAGCGCACTAAATGTCAACTCAACACAATTAAGTCAAAAATCAACACGTGCAGGAGCGTGAGGCTACGACTGGACACGGTGAAACAAAAATGTTCAAAACTATAGTATAGTTAAAATCTCGCTGCAGACTTGGTCATAAATCATAATCGGAGTAGGGATGTGCGCTAGTTGCGCGCGCTCAAGGCCATTATCGATAACAGAATCATTAAGGTTATCACGTAAACATACTGCATTCATTAAGTATGCAGGGTAAAATGAGTACTAATGTGTTTTTACGAGACTTCCTTCTCGTAAGAACACATTAGTATCCATTAGTTAATCCTATAAACAGAAGGTAATTATATAAAAACTAATATATTTTTACGTTCTTAATTACATAAAAATATTTAATATGTTTTGTACTAAATTTGGTAATAAAATAAAAAAAAATGTGTATTTATTTCTATCACCTATTTATAAATATATAAAACTATCGATATCACTCATCGACTGCAGTAATGTACAGGACTACGTGTGGGCGTGGGGTCTCCCTTGTTTGACCAAAAGGAATTTGACAAATTTTCACTTCCCAAAAAATTTTTCGCATAATTTCATTTGCCAAATTATTACTTAGCAAAAAATCTACTCACAAAAAGTTGTAATGCAAACCTAATGTTTGGCAAATGAACGTTTAAACTATAACTTGTTTACCAACTAGTACTTCTAACATTTTTTATTTAGTCAAATATTTCATTTGGAATAACAGTTTTTATGCAAAATCAAATAAGCCAAATACTTATTTAGTATCGTCAGTTTTCAATTCACCCTTTCCTATTCAGTCAAACTTCAATGACAAAAATGTGAACTACTAAGTAGGAGGTAAATCATAAATGGCGCTCCATGTGTGCTCTTCTTTTTCTATATAATGTAGTCGTTCCTGGTACAGTAGGTAGTAGGTCATAGTTTTAACCTAATCTAACCTAACCATTTTTTTAAAATAAGTAATTAACCTAATCTAAATAATTCAGTTCCGGGTAACCTACTAAAAACAATCTCTTTTTTCTATTAATGCAAGTCGTTTCTGGCACTCGCCGGCCGCTGCCGCGACACCGCTCGCTTCGCTCGCTCGGCTCGTGCGTAGGAGGTCACAGTTTTAACCTAACCTAACCTACCCATTTTTTTTAAAGAAGAAATTAACCTAATCTAAATTGTTGCGTTCCGGATAACCTACTAAAAACAATATATTTTTTTCTATTAATGCAAGTCGTGTCTGGCACTCGCCGGCCGCTGCCGCGGCACCGCTCGCTTCGCTCGCTCGGCTCGTGCGTAGGGGGTCACAGTTTTAACCTAACCTAACCTAACCATTTTTTTTAAATAATTAACCTACTCTAACTACTTCCATAAATAAACTAATATCAAGTAACCATAAATTTGACTTGTTTCAGACAAATTCAAGCACAAAAACTTACAAAGAAATACGCCAAAAACATCAAATTTAACCAGCAAGTCAAATGTCTAAAAATCTTATTTTTGCCTTAATATTTTTTGTCTTAACAAATCATTTCACCAAACGTTTATTGTCTGAAGATTGTTTGCTGTAATAAATCATTTGATTAAAGACCAAATTCCATAATGACATTATACTTAGTAATATTTTGCCAAGTAAAAATTTGACCAAATGAAAATATGCGTACTAAAATCATTCGAAATATTGCAATGGTATAAAAAAAGGTTGCTAAAATTTGTTTGGGTAATGAAATTTTGTCAAAATCTTTTTGGCAAAACGGCAGGCACCCGTGGGCGTGGCCTGCCCATAAGGCCCGTGAGTGGGAAAGAGAGCGAAACACTCGAATGATTTATGACCGAGTCTGCAGCGAGATTTTAACTATACTATAACGCAAACACGTGCAGGAACGCAAAGGGCTACAACTGAACACGGTAAATTGTGAATCAACACGACAACGTCCACTCACAAGGGCAGTAGTTTGACTAATAAGTAAAAGATGTAACGGCTTCAACACAGACCGACTGACCCTGACTAAAGAAACACGACTTTGTTGCCTCAGTAACTAAGACCATTTTGCTTTAAATACCAACTCTTATCGCTTTTTGCTATTCATTCGGCGTTCTACCTAGAAATGCCGTCGCACCGCGCGCGGTGGCCATTGTTTAGAGTATCCCCTCAATTGGTTTCTGCATGTGCAAAAAATTCTTAGAATTGAACTAAGTTATCACTTCGAACACATTAAGTATTCTTTTAAGCAAAAATTTTGTTTTTGCTAGACTGCCTAAAATTTAAAATTTCTCCCTCGAATTGGTTTGTAGGTCCTAATTTCAATAATTTGTAAGATATCCGCGTAAATGATACCTCAAAAGAAAGAGCGATTATCAAGTATGTCTTCAAAAAGGTTTGAACAGAAAAAGCACCCTCCGTTTATTTTTAAAATACGGTTTAAAAAACGTATTGATACAAATTTAAATTTTTTTTGAACTTTAAATGTCTGTATAAAATTGTCTAATGACACAGAAACCTAAAACATGGTTTACTTGATTGCTTACACATTACTTTAATTAAATAAATAAAAAATGAATTCATTTATCATTCAATTTGGCCATAATTATGCAGTTTACATAAAATTTTGGGAATTTCCAAAAAATAACTTAAAACTTAGGTTAAAAAAAAATGGTAAGACTTCGTCTGAGACAACCATGGCTTAAATGGTTCTAAATGGTGTGTACTATCTTCGCCTTAATGCTTTGCACCCATCTTCCAATCACCCTGTATAATATAGGTGTCATATGTTATTCGGTTTCTCTATAGCAGAGTTCGGTCGACGTCACTTATAATAAAGCTAGCAACAGTCCAGCTCCCCGCCTGTCTCGGACACCTTGCTCTGTTTAAGATTCTGCAACTGGGTTAATAAACTGCACAATCTTTCAGATCAACCGCAGCCAGTAATATGATGTAGAGATAAATAAAATAGATGATTCGCTGCGAGATTCGTTTCATGAGACGGACTATAATGTGGTGAAATACTTGCCGTGCATGCTGACGGCCCGTGTGTCGCCGGGCCCCTGCGGCACGTGGTCGGCGTCGGGCGCGGCGGGCCCCTGGGGGCTGGCGCCGGGCGCACTGGCCGCGCTGGCTGCGCAGTCGGCGGGGAAGGCGGCGGGGGCGGGGGTGACGGCCGACGAGCCCGGGAAGTAGAGCTCGTCTGCGCGGTGAGCGAAGTAACACTGTGGACACGCGGAGAAAGCGTCAAGCTGCGTCTTCGTCCGTGACATCTTAACGAACGTACAAACCTACTGCAATCTAACATTTGTATATCTAGTACACGGCTCCATAAAAATCAGAAATGTATAAAAGCGCGCCATCTCTGTGAAGTCAATGAAACTACTAAGATATTCTAACTAGAAAAAAAATACTGACGGCGCATTGCAAGCGACCGCTAGGTAATCCATCGCATCCAACCAATTCATATTTTTAAATTTCCACCCGTGTTCCACAAACATTATATCATATTTTTACAAGTTTCTAAAAACTCACAACAGAATTTTAAAATTAAGTAAAATCTTAGTCGACTTTCGTCGACAGGTTCGATCCTTGAACCTGGACCCTATTCACGAGCCAAGGTGTTATACCGCTGCGTCAATCAGTTACTTTAATCAGGTGACAAAATAATAGGTCACTTTTGACCGCTCATATAATTTTCTATGCCAAAGAGAGAGAAACATAGCGGCACAAAGAGGGACACCCTCATGTCACATCGGACCATCCATCATAACATTGAAGTCGGCTGTGTCGTTTCTTTAAAAAATAGATAATGAAGAAAATTGAGGGTAAGCTTATAATTTTGTTAAGTAAAACAAAACGTCATCGCAACATAGCATAATTACTCGTCTGCTTGTGCTGTTCGAATAACGACATATTCAATTACATTAAAAGCATGCCTCGATTGAGTAACTTTTTAAAAGTGAAAATAAAGTTCTTTGGGAACAAAATCAAAGTTTAAATAGAAATATTGCTCGAGAATTTAAATGTCGACGTAAGTGTAATCTAAAATAAAATCAGTTTATATTTTCATTTTTTTTTCCATTAGAATTCCAACTTTTTAATTTACTCCCATATAGAGAAACACAGTTCGTTTATGGGTGCGACGGTATCAAGAAACTGGTGAAGTGAAGTGTAATCGCCAAGGGCCGCGTCCGATTGCTTACACAAGTCAATCCAGCCGTCATCGTGATATTGTTAATAGCCATACCACGGATTCTTTCAGAACCACCCGATCTAGTGCTATAAGACATGGCATTTCACTTACCACTGTCCGAAGACATTTACCTACATGCAGCTGGGATCCATAATTATAAACCTGCCAAAAAAATTGAACTAACCGAAGCTCATCGTCAAGCCAGGATAAGATTTGCATCTCATTAAATGAATTTTGACTGGGAAAATGAAATAGTAATTTTTACCGACGAAAAGACGTTTAAGCCCGATAAAGATGGACGTAAAATACTGTGGAGAAGACCAGGCGAACGCTACAACTCTCAAAATGTTTTACCTTTGAGCACTAGTGGCAGGTTATCGCTGGGTGAGCAATAGTTCATTTAATTAATTACTAACACTTACCAACTCACTTGGTTATAATATAAATACTGTTTATTTGCTAAATTAAGACTCAGTAGCGCTGTGACTATTTGAATTAAATGTTATTATTAGTAATAATAATAACGTACTTATTACTTTATAAATAATTTATTTATTAATTATTAATTTATTATCATGTAATGACGCATAATAATTATTATTTCCTTTATTTCATTTAAATACATATCATTTACATTTTTAAATATTTTTATAGATAACAAAAAAAAATACTAGCCCACCGGTACCTATCGGGAACAGGGTGCAAGCTACCGGCGGCGGCGGTCAGGGCTATTATTATGAATCATTACATGATAATAATAAACGTAAACAAAGCATAAAAAGAGTTTTTGCGGTGTAACTTTTACAATGACTGACATAAAATATATAACTATTACAATAGAAATGCTTTACATATTTATATGAAAACTAAAAATGTTTTATTTTTACACCTATAATTAAAAATAAAGTAAAAAAAAAACAAAAAATATTATTTTTTATTAGGCTCTGCAAAATGAAATTGGTAAAAAACCAACATGACAAGACAATGACATTGTCTTTTTATTTATGGTTAGTTAGTAATATTTGTGTGTTTTCAGGATATTGGGGATGGATGTCTTCGGCAGGTCCTGGAGAGCTTGTTGAAGTTGGCGCTCGAATGAATGGCGAACATTACTTGGATATTTTAAGAGACGTGATGATTCCAACAGTACGCAACGTATACCCTGATGGGCATATTTATTTTATTCAAGATAATAGTTCGGTGCATCGGTCAAGACCGGTTACAGAGTGGTTTTCTACACAAAGAGACTTAACTTTGATTGATTGGCCATCTAAAAGCCCTAACTTAAACCCGATAGAAAATTTACCCAAGGTTACCCACTCCGTTATTAGTTTAGGTTTGACCCCACAAGTTACAGATACGTTTTTTTATAGTTAATTGTGTTTTGTAAACAGTTTTGAAACATCTCGAGAGATGTAAATTGTTGTTCTGTTTGTTTCAAACCCGAGTAACATGTTGGTTCTCTTGTGAAATCATCAAAACTGCACCTTTTGAATTTAAATATTTATTAGTAGTCCGTTCGTATGTTTTTATACTTATCCTAGTTATGCAGGGAAACCTATTATTAGCCATACAATACTGTAATCCACGTACTCTGTAACATACTTTAAGTATATCGCTGTTGGTTGCCTAAATAAAGAAAATAAAATTAAAATAAAACTAAATTATCAGTTTTATCAGTAAATCAATATTTGTTAATCTAAATTGGATTAAGTAATATTAGGTCTTTACCTATGAAATTGCCGTTCTGCAGTACTGGCCATTTCAAAACAAAATAATTTTTGTTTGGCTAATTCTAAGAAGAAGAAGCTAAGAATTCTAATTTCAAATTAATTTTATTTTAAAAACATGGATTTTTTTTTCCAAAAGTAGTCATTTGTTTATTGATTAGTGTTACATTTTCATCGCATTTCAATCTTTTTCGTCATCATGGATACGTTAAAAAATCGAGTAATTATGGAATATGAGTACCGTCGTGGCAGCAACGCGGCACAAGCGGCACGCAACATCAACGACGTTTACGGAGCAAACACTACAAACCAACGCACCACTTGTTATTGGTTTGCTCGCTTCCGTTCTGGAAATTTCGACCTGAAAAATGAACCTCGCGGTCGTCCGAAGACTTTGGTCGACAATGACGAATTAAAGGCGATTGTGGAAGCTGATGATACACAATCTACGGCTGAATTAGCAGCAGCTTTCGACGTTAGCGTCAAAACAATATTGGTCCATTTGCGTCAAATTGGCAAGGTAAAAAAGCTTGACAAATGGGTGCCCCACGAACTCAATGATCGCCAGCGCGAAGTACGCGTCGAGACGTGCCTTGCACTGCTCAACAGACACACAAATGAAGGAATTTTGAACCGCATTGTTACCTGCGATGAAAAATGGATTCTGTTTGATAACCGCAAGCGCTCAGCAAGTTGGTTGGATCCTGGTTCAGCACCTAAACAATGCCCTAAACGAAAACTTACCCCTAGAAAAGTGATGGTCACTGTTTGGTGGTCTAGCGCCGGTGTGATTCATCACAGCTAATTACCAAACGGGGTGAGCATTACTTCAGATGTGTACTGTGAAGAACTGAACACAATGATGGAGAAGCTGGCACATCTCCAACCAGCATTGGTCAATCGCTCGTCTCCGCTGCTCCTGCACGACAACGCGCGACCTCATACTGCACAGCAGACGGTCTCCAAGTTGCAAGAACTGGGGTTGGAAGGTCTCCGTCATCCGCCCTACTCACCAGACCTTGCGCCTACAGACTACTACTTTTTCCAGAATTTGGATAACTTCTTGGCGGGAAAAAAATTCAATACCCGAGAGGCAGTACAAAATGCCTTTGAAGAATTTGTTGCCTCCCGTCCAGCTGATTTCTTTAAGAAGGGCATCAATAAACTGCCACTGCGTTGGCAAAGATGCATTGATTGCATGGGTGATTACTTCGATTAATACAAATAAAAAATGCATGAAAAAAATTCATTTAAATTTTTTCATACAAAACGGCAATTTCATAGGTAAAGACCTATTATATTAATTATTACCATAAGAATAATAAATAATACTACTTATAGAAGTGAATCTCCTTTATTCCGAAAGACCGCATACATGCACCTACTGCCGCTCTCCACCCGCGACACCCCACTAGCGCCCTACAGTTACCAGCAGGCTGCCTAAGTTTGCTGATGTTGTCCTTGTTGTTGTATGCGCATGACAAGTTTGTAATATTATCGTAAACAATTATTGTTAAATGGGTATCTTGCACGCGCGTGGAATCGATGTCAATAACTACAGAACACTAATTTCATTGATGTCACAGAGATGGCGCGCACGTAAACATCGTAGTATATCATCCTTTAAGTTTAAAGCATGCAATATACTGCTCGCGAAGTTGATCGAAGTTAAGCGAATACGTGAGTGTAGAAGGGCACTTCGGTTCGCTTGTCGCAACCGTTTTAACCGGTTTCAACTTCGACCAGTACTTCGTCGAAGCAACTTCGCGAGTAGTGTAGTGCAGGCTTAATACACTTCTGGACACATCTATTGGCCCACCTTAGAGTTTAGGTTTCGATGGCCCCTACCGAAATATGATTGCTAGATTGAACAAAAACTGTTGATGCAGTTTAAACCTGATACATATTACCATCTTTTTCGATCGTATTGTTTTAAATTTGAATTCAGAATACCATACGACATGGAGCTACGCCTAACAAGTCGGATATGCGCCTTGTTAAAGGCAATTGATTTTTGAATAAAAAACATGTTTTATCAAATAAAGGTTTAATTTAATAACGCGTGTTGCCTCCATGGGCATCTACCACAGCTCTCATACGATTAGGCATAGAGTTTATCAACCGCTCTATGAAATTTTGAGGGATCATCTCCCATTCCTCTTCTATGGCAGTTTTCAACTCCTGCATCGTCTGGGCAACTGGCTGACGAGCCCTAACACGTCTTTTTAGCTCGTCCCACATGTGCTCAATGGGGTTCATGTCTGGGCTTCTGGCTGGCCAGTCCATAACTGTGATGTTCACATCCCGAAGATATTCCCTGACGATGCCGGCCGCATGGGCTCTTGCATTATCATGCATAAAAAGGAAATTTGGGCCCACATAGTCCGCGTATGGTATCACGTGAGGTGCTAAGCACTCACGAATGTACCTTTCAGCATTTAATGATGGCAGCCGTGGTCCTGTAACAACCTCAAGTTGAGTTTTGCCGCTCGCGGATATACCGCCCCAGACAGTCCATGAGCCACCGCCATAAGCAACCCTCTCTTCAAAGCAGCATTGTGCGAAACGCTCTCCCTTACGTCGGTAGACCTTCTTCCTTCCATCATTGCCATGTAACACAATTTTAGACTCATCAGAAAAGAGTACACGGCTCCAATCTTGCTGTGTCCAATTTAAATGACTGCGTGCGAAATGAAGGCGCGCTGTTCGGTGGGCTCGCGTTAGTTTGTGGCCATTAGCTGGCTTGTGTGGTACCATATCGCGTTCTTTTAACCTTCTCCGAACAGTTCGAGCGCTCACAGATACTCCGTGGAAGTCGCGAAGTTGGTTTTGTATCTCAATGGAGGTAAGGTGACGATTTCTCAAGCTGGTCGTCACGATGAATCGATCCTGCCTTTCAGTTGTGACCCGAGATCGTGGCCTTCCTTGACGACGAACAAAGCCGCCAGTCTCTAGGTACCTCCGATAAACATTTCGGACCGAAGATCGACTTAAATTAAGTTGAGCACTCACGTTTCTTTGGCTGTGTCCGGCCTGAATAAGTGCCACAGCTTGGGCGGCGACGTCAGGTGAAGTATCCATAGATTATTGATAGAACCTCACCTTAATGTTAAGAATAAGTAATGTTTGTTGCAAAACCAAAGATATCAATCACTTTTTCAAGAATTAAATCCAAGTAAACCAATAAAACCAAGTTTTCTTAGTATTCGATTGTTTGATATCAACAAACAGGGTCCAAATTGTCTTTTGTTTCTTTAAATTCTGTGTTCGAAATTCAAAAAAAGACTATTGAATGAAATTGTGAATGTGCCAGGTTCAAAACTGCATAAAAACTTTTTGCTCGACCTAATATAAAATTTTAGCTAGGACCAAACGAAACTGAAAATACAAGGTGGGCCAAAAGATGTGTCCAGAAGTGTAGATGTCGCTTTTTATACACTTCTAGGGGGTGAGATTTCTGTGGAGCTGACTGTACAATTCTGAATGGGCCAGTTTTCGAGTTGGCTCTTCCAACGCATCGACGGTTGGCTCTATCAACACTTTGTGTGATTAGAAATGTGAGCTCAAAATAACAATTTCGGTAAAACATTTTAAGAAGTGTTTTCGTAAAAGAATGCTAAATATATGCATAGTAAAATGTTGTGATATAACATATAATTATTATAGTGTAAAGAAGACCGAGAAGAACAACAAGTATGCGACGGCCAGGCTACAGCTGCATCTGTCATACACACAGTGTCCCTCGTGTTACCTGCACGAAGTCGTCGAAGTGCGCGTGCAGGCGGCGCCAGCGCGCGGCCAGGGCGTCCCCGCCGGCCGCCGCGCCGCCCGCGAAGCTCTCCTCTTCTGACGCGACGCCCAGGCTGCCGCCTGCCAGTCAAATTGTGACAAACATTTAAAAGAGTAAGCTTGATGGTTTGGTCGTGTTGAGAGGATGAAGGAAAGGCGACTAACAACAGGTATTTACAAGGCGGATGTGAGTGGAAACGCCGGGAGGGGACGCCCAGAAGCGCGTTTAGTGACCTTATTGGTGATGGTCTTCAGAAAAGTCAGGTGCGTAGTACTCGCAACCTGCGTGCGATTTATGACCAGATGCATGAACTTAAACGAAGCAGGAGTATGTAGCTAACTATCGTAGCAGGTGGCGTTCTGTAGTTTCTGTCTAGCCCAATCGGAAGAATGCGTGAGTTTATGTATATTAGTATTCAGTATTGCAGATTTCAAAAGACATAAAATGTGCTACCGTACCGTCTACATGCGCGGCGGTATCACCGACGCTGCCCGCTAGATCCGCCAGCTCTCTCTTGAGCGCGCGCACCGCGTCGCCCGCGTCCGGCTCGTGCGCCGCGTCCGGCGCGTCGCCGGCCTCTGGCAGGCGCGCGAGCCCGGCCGCTCCTGCACCACAGACATCAGCATCAACGTAACATTGGTGACTCGCTGTAGGACAACATAGTCCACGCGTATTGGTCAGTCGCGGTACCTTGCGCCGTGTCCCTGAGCACGCTGGCGACGTGCTCCATGTCTTTGCGCACCAGCGACGCCTCCCGCGCCAGCTGCTCGAGCTGGTGCGCGCGGTGCTTGTGCAGCTGCGCTAGGAACTCGTACAGCAGTCGGTGGTGGGCGGCTGCGCACTCGGCCTCTAGCAGCCGCTTGCGTCTTGTCAGCAAGTCCAACATGGCGTCTACATCCGCGAGCGGAAGCCTCCTTGCCTCAGCCGCAACCAGTGCCCTCACACAGGGACCTCTAGGTTGCGGCACGGTCTCGTGTCTCGCTCGCACTCGCCGCCGCGCTACCAGCTCGTTGAGAAGGAAGTTCGGGAAGATGTGGTCACGAGAGGCGAGCGCGGCGCCGCATTTTGGACAGCGGCGGTGGAGTTCTACCGCCTAGGGACGAAAGAGAGATGTACCTTAGCGTAACCAGTTCGTACTTGTTTTCATTATGTCGATGTTGTAGATACGTCAAAATGAAAACGTATCATTAGTAGTGTGTTTAGTTATTCGGGGACTGGATTTCTCGTTACTGTGTGTGTGTTTACCTTTTGTAAAGCTGTACGTGTGTGACGTTTCAATAGGCGATACTCCGGACTGAGCGACCGAATGTGGATGTGTGGCCTCAGAGAGGGTCACCGTGTGACATTGTGCTGGTCAGCAGGGATATACGGAGCAGTTGCTCACCTTACTAATGCAGGCATAGCAGAACGAATGTCCGCATCGTGTGACGTAGGCTTCATCGATGAGCTCGAAGCAGACGGGGCACAGCAGGTCGCAGTCCTTGTCCTCGAGCGAGCCGCCCAGCCCGCCCAGCGCGCCCGCGCCCGCCGGCCCCGCAGCCGCGCCCGCGCTCCCGCTTGCCGCGGCGCCCGACATTGTGGGGGCTCTCTGCGGAAATAGAATATGGTTGTTCATTGCTGTTCCCCAGCTAGCAAGTTGCGGCGCCACAAATAGTTCTGTGGTTTAGGATTCTGACCCATATAGTTTCGTCCTATCTGTCTGGATGTTACACAGCCATTTTAACTCGGAGACTATTATTATGAACTTTATTGATGAGAATTGGATAGTAGGTACTCTGAGCGCCACTAAGCAATGCTGTAGGAATTACTAAACAAATATAGCGATGGCACTCGCTGTATTGTATAAAAGGATTATGATTTTTCTAACTTGACTTATTTAGGTCAATAGTTTTTGAGATATGGGATATTTTCAGTTACAATAGCATAATAACTTCATAGTTTTTCAAGAAAAAAGAAATACTATAAAATATAAACTTATTTCTGCAGTTGATAAAATCAATACTGCTTTTACCGACTTCAAAAACATAATATTATTGGAACTGCAAGATATTCACATAAATATGATAATTGATTAGAGCCTCCAAACAATATACAACATTTTATAGGTGTATGTATGTATGTAGGTAGATATGTATGTATGTATGTTTATATGTATGTATTTTTTTTTATTGGCTTACATTTACTTCAACTTAGGGAACAGTGCAAGTTTCATCAAAACCGTTTTTATTACTGGATAATTGACTACTGAATAAGTGCTTCTAATGCTAATGTTTTTAGTTATTTGTGTGTTGGAAAGTCACCCACATATAAAAGTTAGAGAATGCCACTGATTCTCTTGTTGACCAACCTGTAGCAAAATAAGTGTTGTTATCTTTAACTTCTCAAACGTCGGACAATCACCAAGAGTATTGTAAGAGAAAGCTTTGTATAATTAATATGCATATTGTCGGCTTACTGCAAGAACTTAAAGTGCAAAAAATAATGAAGTACAGTTATTAATACAGTTAAACTTGTCCGATTAGTTCTATATTGACATAGTCATAGTATAGTCATTTATTTGTAGCTTTTCAAATTTAGTTGTTATGACCTAGATGTCGCCAATTACCTTTTAATGACGAATAACTGAACCTAAAATAGATATGTCTCAAAACTAAGCCTAGGTATGCTGTAATTATGTAAACTGATTTCCATGGAATGACCGATACCCAATTATCATCGCAATGATATTGGACGGCTGTTCCTTCGGGTAGCCTCATGATGTTGGTGGGCTATTCCCCCCGGCAGGCTCATCGTATTGAGGGGCTATTCCCCCCGGCAAGCTCATGATATTGAGGGGCTATTCCCCCCGGCAAGCTCATGATATTGAGGGGCTATTCCCCCCGGCAAGCTCATGGCATTGAGGGGCTATTCCCCACGGCAAGCTTATGATATTGAGGTGCTATTCCCCCCGGCACGCTCATGACATTGAGGGGCTATTCCCCACGGCAAGCTTTTGATATTGAGGGGCTATTCCCCCCGGCACGCTCATGACATTGAGGGGCTATTCCCCACGGCAAGCTTTTGATATTGAGGGGCTATTCCCCCCGGCACGCTCATGGCATTGAGGGGCTATTCCCCATGGCAAGCTTATGATATTGAGGGGCTATTCCCCCCGGCACGCTCATGACATTGAGAAGCTATTCCCCACGGCAAGCTTTTGATATTGAGGGGCTATTCCCCCCGGCACGCTCATGACATTGAGGGGCTATTCCCCACGGCAAGCTTTTGATATTGAGGGGCTATTCCCCTCGGCTAGGTCATGATATTGGGGGGTGTTCCCCCAGGTGGCCTCCAACCTCCCCTTACAGCCACCCCAAGCCTCGCATCTGAATACTGGTCTGATTTGGTATCATATCTGAATCTGATCGCTAGTAAAACACACACACACGTCGACAACATTGTAAAACATTATAAAATGAATATCTGGTAAATCTTAAGGCACATGCACTGAGAAATAACAAGCTCACTCACCAATATACTGCTCGCTCCGACCCTCAGGTCCAAAGTGAAGCGGGCGCGCGCGCGCGCTCTCTATCATCGCGCGCTACCCCCTCCTTTGCTCATCTTACGTCACCTCACGCCACGTCTTTACTAGTTATTATCTGTGCCTATAGGCTATATTACTTCGCATTCGCGACACTCCCGCCCAAGGGAAGAGATAATTGAAAAATCTAATATATTTAAATAACTGTTTAATCAAAATCGTAATAGGACTACAACTGATACATTTTTAGAGTGATGACGGGTTATAACAGAGTTCTGATTACCAGGATTATTGAATACAACTGATTCCAACCGACTACAACTGATAATAACTGACTATTGTCCACTAATTTTAAGATCAACATTGATTAACTGATTATTGGAACAATCTGCTCATCAACTGGGATGTCCACTGTTTAACTCTCTCTTTTGCCTTGGCAGCTGATGCCTTGATTGGTCGTCTACTGGTGTCTGGTACTGACTGAACTATGGGTGCATCATTGATAACTGGCTTATCGCCTTGAGCACTTCGAGTCTCAAGGTTAATACTGACTGGATGTTCGCCCTGTACTGATTGTTGCTTCTGAAAATCTTCAGAGTATGGACTGATTCTGGCTGGCGAGACATTCTGCTTTGGGGACGATTCTGTACTTTGATCGTCAATCTCCAACGGGAACATATGACCTACTGAACGGGTCAGCGTTTCTCCTGATGATAATTTGACTTTGGCTACTCTAATTTGCCCATCCGATCCTTTAATCAACTCTGCTATTTTGCCAACTTTCCAATGTGCCCTATTACTATCCGACTTGATTTGTACTGCCTCTGCTAACTTTGGTGGCCTATCAACAACGACTCTAGGTTGTTTGTGTTTGTCACTTCGTTCCCGAAGGCTAGCCAAGTATTGATTAGTGAACATTTTGGCGAATTCCGAGATGATGATTTGACCACGTTTCCAACCGTCAATCAGATTCCTCTTGGTTACTGTAGCCGATTCTAAGAAGTCTCGATCTGCAACTTCAGTTGTCAAAGTTCCGCCCACACGTAGGAAATCTGAAGGAGTCAATATGTGCTCTAACTCCGCGCCTACAGTAGTCAGTGGCCTTGTATTAATTACGGCCTCAAGTTCCTTAACTCCTAAAATGTCGATTGCACACCATGTGTACAGATAACAATAGAATTTCTATTGTGTCTGCTAATTAGCGCGCGACGAGTTAATTACTGTGCATAACTGGTTATGGTTTATAATAATAATAATAATAACGAACCGCAAAGTAGAGAACAGAAAATTTACTAACAATGAAAAAATATTTTATAGGAACCTTGCATCTAATAACAGAGACACCACTAACCAAACCCTAGAGACACCTTCATCCGAAACACTCAGAGAATTCTGGGCCAACATTTGGGAAAATCCAGTATACCACAATAATCGCGCAGACTGGGTCAACGAAACAACACGAGAAATCCCAGAAATGGAATTTGAATTTATACCTATAGATACATTTACAGACGTTATCAAACGCACACACAACTGGAAATCGCCTGGCACTGACCACATCCACAACTACTGGTATAAGAAGTTCTCTAACATACATCCATTCTTACATAACCATTTAAATACATTCATCAAATCACCAAATTTACTTCCAACATACATAACACACGGAGTAACTTATATGATACCTAAAGACATGAATGACACTAAAAACCCAGCGAAATACCGACCAATTACTTGTTTGCAAACCTTGTACAAAATCTTAACAGCCTGCGTAAGTGAAGCAGTGTACGAACATTTAACTAAAAATAACATTCTAGCAGAACAACAAAAGGGATGTCGTAAGAATAGCCAAGGATGTAAAGAGCAACTTACCATTGATGCGATTGCTATGAACAGCGCTGTTAAAAGCAGGAAGGATATTCACACAATGTTTATTGACTACCAAAAGGCTTTCGACTCAGTTCCGCATAGCTGGTTATTACACGTCCTAAATTTGTATAAAATTCACCCAACATTGAAACAATTTTTAGAAACTTCCATGCAGAACTGGCAAACTGTTCTTAAAATTAATTCATCCTCCTCGATTGTAGCTACTGAACCAATCTGTATAAAACGTGGAATTTTTCAAGGAGACGCTCTGAGTCCTCTTTGGTTTTGCATGGCACTCAATCCACTCTCACACTTACTTGATAAAACAGACGCAGGATTTACCCTGGCAAACAATGACACACAATACACTCTTACACACCTTATGTACATGGATGACATAAAGTTATACGCAGCTGATAATAAAGCACTTTTCCAGTTAGCTGACACAACACAACAATTCTCTGACGATATTTGCATGTCATTCGGAGTAGATAAGTGCAAAATTTTATCAATTTTAAAAGGAACAATCCAATCTAGTAGTTACACACTCGCATCAGGTGAATCGATCGAGCCAATGGATGAACAGAGTACATACAAATACCTAGGGTTTAAACAGTCCAGGCAGATACAGCAAAAAATGTCAAAACAAGAACTGATAAAAAAATTCACACACCGCCTCAACCTTATCTTAAAAAGCAACCTAAACTCTAGGAACACAACTAAAGCCATCAACACATTTGCAATACCTATTCTCACATACTCTTTCGGAATTATACGATGGTCAAAGACAGATATAAAAAAACTACAGTGCACTATCAATACACTCCTCACCAAACATAGAAAACACCATCCAAAATCATGCATACAACGACTTACACTGCCACGCCAAGAAGGAGGAAGAGGATTAATAGACATACATAATTTACACAACAAACAGATACTTTCACTCAGAGCGTACTTCCATAACAAATCAGAACATTCATCACTACACAAACAAGTAACAGAAACAGATAAAAAACTTACACCACTAAACCTACAAAACAGGGACACGCAAATAAATGAACACATTGTTAGTACACAACAAAAAATTGCAACATGGTCTGCAAAAGCCCTACACGGAAGACACCGAGCCTTCCTGAGCCAGCCACACGTCGACAAGGTTAAGTCGAACGAATGGCTCAAACGAGGCGAATTGTTTCCCGAAACCGAGGGATTTATGCTGGCCATACAGGATCAAATAGTAGCCACTCGTAATTACAGAAAGTACATCATAAAGGACCAACATCAGCGGACTGACTTGTGCAGACATTGCAACACTACCTCTGAAACCATACAACATATAACAGGAGCGTGTAAATCACTTGCACAAACCGATTATAAACACCGCCACGATCAAGTGGCTGCAATTATACACCAACAGTTAGCATATAAGTATAAACTCGTTAACGAAATGGTACCATATTATAAATATAAACCAGAAATAATATTAGAAAGTAAGGATCAGAAAATTTACTGGGACCGAACAATAATAACAGATAAAACTATTCATTACAATAGACCTGACATTACCGTTCACGACAAAACCAATAAAACAGTATATCTGATAGATATAGCAATACCTAACTCGCACAATATTCAAACCACCATATCCGAAAAGCTCACTAAGTATCAAGATCTCGCCATAGAAATTAAAACCCAATGGAAAGCTCAAACCGTTCATATTGTCCCCATTGTTCTTTCATCTACTGGTGTAATACCAAAATCACTCACTCAAAGCCTTAACACCCTACAGATGCCTACTCACACACTTTACATGCTCCAAAAAGCCACCATCCTTAACACATGTCGCATTACCCGAAAGTTCCTGACTTCTTCAACATTGTCATCCACCTTTTCTATCTAAATTTCACCTTACATACTTGGTCCCGACCCGTGTGTAAGGTTTCTACACCTCTCTTAAATGAGAAGAAAAATAAAGAATCGAAAATAATAATAATAATAAATTTATTTCATATAGCATATTTGGCTTACAATGCCTGTCGAGGAGTCTCCATTTAGGCATATAATATGCCTGTAGTTGAAGGCTCCGCTCTTCCCTTACATTAGAAACTTACGAGTACAAATAGGTATATTAGGTTGGGGAAAAAGTATTTTCGCATTATAGTATGTATGAACTTAAAATAAAATCTCTTTGGCTATACTATTTGTATCTGGCTGGTTTTGGTATCATTGAAAGTTTAAATTTTAAAGAACATAATTCCAAATTCAAATTAGGAAAATGTGTGATTTTCATTTGTTTTTCGTACTGTCAAGATGAGTGAATCTAATGAAGAAATTCGATACATTTTAAAAGTTTACTACAAAAAAGGTAAAAATGCAACGCAAGCCGCGAAAAAAATTTGCGATGTTTATGGACCCAGTGCAGTATGTGTGAGAGTAGCACAAATTTGGTTTAAGCGTTTTCAGTCCGGTAATTTTGATGTCAAAGATGCACGTCGCTCTGGTCGCCCTATTACGGTTAAAATGGATGCCATTTTTGAAAAAGTGGAGCAAGATCGGCATATCAGTAGTTACGACGTAGCTGAAGAACTGGGAATTGACCACAAAACAGTTTTGGCGCATTTGAAAAAAACTGGGTACACAAAAAAGCTCGATATTTGGGTACCTCACGAGCTCACTGAAAGAAACCTAATGAACCGTGTACTCATTTGTGATTCTTTATTACGACGTAATGAAACCGAACCATTTTTGAAGAAGCTGATAACTGGTGATGAAAAGTGGATCACGGACGACAAGAACGTGCGAAAAAGGTCGTGGTCAAAGGCCGGTCAGGCTTCACAGACTGTGGCGAAACCCGGGTTAACTCGCAACAAGGTGATGCTGTGTGTGTGGTGGGATTGGAAGGGCATTATTCATTATGAGCTGTTACCACCAGGCAGGACCATCGATTCTGAACTCTACTGCGAACAACTGATGAGATTAAAGCAAGAAGTTGAGAGAAAGCGGCCGGAATTAATCAACAGAAGGGATGTGGTTTTTTATCATGATAACGCTAGATCTCACACATCTTTAGCCACTCAGCAAAAATTAAGAGAGTTTGGCTGGGAGGTGTTAATGCATCCGCCGTATAGTCCTGACCTTGCACCTTCAGATTTCCACCTGTTTCAGTCTCTTCAGAATTCTTTAGGCAGTGTCAGGTTAACATCACGAGAGGACTGCCAAAACCACTTGTCGCGGTATTTTGATCAGAAGTCCCAAAATTTCTATAGCAATGGGATCATGTCCCTACCTACAAGATGGCAAAAAGTTGTCGAACAAAATGGTACCTACATACTTTAGATAAATGTAAATAATGTATATTAAAAAATGTTTTGAATTTTCTTAAAAAATGCGAAGAAACTTTTTCCCCAACCTATTATGTATAAAGAAACAAAACAAGGAAAAAATGCGATCAATTTATACGAGTGTGTGCGAGATTTATATGTGTGCGTGTGTATGTGTATGTGGGGGTGTGTTTGTGTATGAGGGGGTGTGTTTGTGAGATGTTTGTCTAAAGTTCTCTTCATACTATGCTTGACTAAACCTACAAGTCGTTCATAAAATCCTCCGAACCATGGAGCCAACTCTGGGATAAATTTCCACCGCAAGTGATTCTGAATGCAATAATCTGAAGTTAACACTTCTGCTGTAAGCTTAAATTGCGAAGCATAGTCTGACACGAATAATTGAGGTAAACCTCTTATAGCGACGAATCTTCTAATGGCTAGTAAACATTCTTCTGCTGTTAAATCTTTAACGACCTCCAAATGTATAGCCCTAATTGTCAAGCATGTAAACAGGCATACCCAGCGTTTTTCTTTACTACCTTCATCCACAAGCAGTGGACCAAAATAATCCAGGCCCGTAAAGGCGAACGGAAGACTAAGGTTGACTCTTTCTGCTGGTAGATCAGGCATGGATGGTAATTTAAACGGACCACCACCGTATTTTACACATTGTGGACACTTTCTGATGACTCTTTGAACTGTTGACCGTCCATGTGGTACCCAAAACTTTTGTCTTAATAGAGCTAGGGTATGAGAGACACCTACATGATAGTTTTTCTGATGAAGTTCGGTTATAATTTTGTGCGTAAAATCTGAATCTTTAGGAAGTAGTACAGGCTCTTTTTGATTATGTGACAAATTCATGTATCTGAATCTACCTTTACACCGAATAAGTCCTTCGTCGTCTTTATATATTTTCAGTGATCTCGATAAGTTGGTTGTGATACCCTCAACTTCTTTAGGAAAATGTTTAGCCTGAATTTCTAATATTTTACTTTCATTTTTGTCTGAATCATCTACTATCATCAGTTCTGGAATATCTAAACTTGGTATATTATTATCTGAATGCATTGAATTCGAAAGACCCTCCCCGGCAATTGAAATTTGAGTATCTGTATTATTAATTGTAGGCCACTGATTTGAGTTACTCTTTAAAAAGTCAGGTCCTATGAGCCATCTATTATAACAATCTACCCGTTCCGTCCTAGTGCCTACATCAGATGGATTTAATTCACTTGGCACATATCTGATTTGTAAAGTCTTGTTCTGTTTTATTTCATTAATTCTGCGCGCCACTAATGGAGGAAGCAATTTGTCTGATTTGAGCCAGCTTATTACTATTTGACTATCAGTCCACAAAAATTGTGCTTTGATTTTTAATCGTAAAAATTTTGTTACATAACCTATAAGTCTACATCCGATAAGTACTCCCAGCAATTCTAATCTTGGTATCTGTAAGTCATTTTGGTCCTTTAACGGCACTAATCTAGACTTGCCAATAACAAAACTGACAATATTATTAGTGTGCAAGGTACCGCGTAAATAAATTACTGCTGCATAAGCATGCATAGATGAATCCGTAAAACAATGTAGTTCGTATTCAATTTGCACCGCGACTAGACTTTTATTTAAGCCTTGAGCAAAGTAACGATCAACATGAATATTCTCTAGACATACAAAATTTGATGCTATTTTTTGCCATTCTATAAGTAGACTATCACTCAATTTGACATCCCATTTAACTTTTTCTTTCCATAATTTTTGGAAGAATAGTTTTGCTGGAAGAACTACCGGAATCGCGAGACCACACGGATCATAAATTGAAGCAATGACCCTTAACACGTCTCTTTTTGACAGAACTATGCCTGAATCTGAATTGAAGTTAGATTTCAAATATAACTGATCTTTATGTATGTTCCATATTAGACCGAGAACTTTTATGTGTTCACGGTCTTCTGCTCTAAATTTATCTGGTATGGAAGAAACTAGTTCCTTTGAATTTGAATTCCATTCACGCAAATTCATGGACAAGCTATCAAATGATTCTTTAGCAGCATGGTACAGTTTATTTGCGTCTGAAATTGTTTGTGCGCCAGTTACAATATTGTCTACATAAATATCTTCCGCAATTTGTTTCAGAAATATGTTGTTCGATTTATTTAAGTGATATCTGAGTGTAGCATTTAGTAGAAATGGACTTGATATGACACCGAATGGCATACGGCAAAAACGTAAGTGCACCACATTATCTGGGTGAACTGGGCTGTTTACGTCCTTTAACCAAAGAAATCGTGTTACATCCTTATCTAAATCTTGTAAACCTAACTGTAAGAAAGCTTTCTCGACATCTGCAACTATTCCTATGGGGTGTTCTCTAAACTTAATTAGCAATCCTGTAAGATCCTCCAACATAAGTGGACCCCTATATAGGCATTCGTTTAAACTTCGATTGTCTGCAGTTTTAGCTGAGGCGTCATAAACAATACGGAGCTTTTTGGGCTTATCGCGACCACGAACACAATGGTGAGGAAGATAATGAACTGGATGATTCTGTGCGATCTTTGGATCTGGCACAATCTCAATTATTTTAGTCTGTAACTGTTCCTGAATGACCTGGTCGTATGCCTTTAAATCTGAATTATCTAATCGTTTCAGTAAACTATTGAGCCGACCCCAAGCTAAGCCTAGATTATTAGGAAGACTTGGGGGTAATTCAGTCCATGGCCATTGAACGTGGTATCTGTTGTTTCGGTACCGAATTGTTTTATTAAACTGCCTAATCGCTTCTTCATCGCGAGTGGTTTTTGGGGAATCTGTAATGCCTATTGATTCAAGGTCCCATAACTGTTTAACATCATCGAGTTTTAGGGGGAGATCGGGTTCGTTTAATTTAGTATCAAATGGCCCATCCGATTGAAAATAAGTCAATACAGTTAACTGATCGGAACTATCAATGTTCTCACTAATCCTTCCAGACCATATCCAACCAAAATCTGAATTAACTAAGAACAGATCTTGAGTGACCGATATCTTTTCTTGTGACATGAATGAGTGGTAATAATCGTTTCCGATTAAAATATCTATTTTGTCGCCACAAGACCCATCATCAGCCATTATTCGATTTTTAATTCCGATTTTGTCTAAATCATAAAAGGTTGGTGGTTTTATACTCTGAGTAATACGAGGTACTACATTTGCATGAATAAGACAAGTGAATCCCGTTCGAGTTGTAATACTAAACTGTACTATAGTACTTTTAATAAGTTGTGGCGATTTGTTTCCAAATGTAAATATTGATAAATTAATTTGTTCAGTAATAGGTAATTTAAGTAAATTAGCATTATGTTCAGTTATATATGAGCGCTGGCTACCACAATCGAGCAACACCCTACATTGTAATTTTGTTTTAGTTTCTAAATTATCTACAATTACTAGGGCTGTCTGCAACAGCGTAGTGCTATTTGTATTATTAGTATGTAAGGTATTGGTTGGTACGGACTTCACTGGCTGTGTTAGCTTAGTTAGACATAATGCTCGATTATGATTGCCAAACTTATTACAATGTCGACATTTCCGTTGAACACGGCAATTGTCAGCCCTATGACCTTCCCTGAAACAATTATAACAACGGTTTCTTAATTGAGCCTTTCTTTCTTGTAAGGTTTTGTACACATTACACTCATCATTAAAATGATCCCGCTTACAAAATATGCATTTAGTTGATTTCTTTTTAGGTGGCTCATCGGACCTGTCACCGTTATATGGTCTTTTCCAAGGAGGCAGTTTATGTTTATTATGCTCTTTATTTTCATACCTAGATTTTTCCTTTCTGAAGTTTGATGTAAATCTACGCCTTTTATTATCACTAGCCTCTTCTGATCTGACATGTAATGATCCTATTGTAATATTATCTGAAGCCTGTTTGTCTTCACTAGTTGTTGTATTTTTATTTTTAGTGCAATCTGCAGTTTTCTTTAATCTATTTGATGTTTCTCTAGCTGATATGATATACTCTAAGAACTTTCTAATATTATCAATAGACTCATCTTCGTCAGTTATCTTCATTCTTAATTCGTAAATGAGGTCCTCGGGGAACTTTTCTAAAATCATAACTCTAAGATGATTGTGATTTACATCTTCGCCTAAAGAACTTAATACTCTAAGATGTCTCTCAATTTCATTTAGAACGTGCCTACAATCTTTAACCTGATTAGATTCCGCTGATTTAATTCTATAAAGTGCAACATAATGAGCATCAATAATTACGCTGGGTTTGCCATAGCGTTCTTTTAATGTATCGACAGCAATACGATAATTTTTGTCTGTTGTGTCCAACCCATCAATTGCCTGTTTCGCGTCACCCTCAAGGACCGATTGAAGGTACAATAGTTTATCGACATCATTAATATTTCTCTTATCAACGTTCGATGAAAACTGATCCCAAAATAAAAAAAGAATAAAAAAAAAGGAATACTCCTTTAATTACTGACAAACATAATATAATTAACTAATAAACTTTTACTAATATCGTTCGTCACTACGTAACGTAAAAAACATAAGTTTTATTGGACTTCATTCTTATATTATCGTGCACTCAATTACTAAAGAAATGTATATTATAGTCGTGACTGAATACTGTCCAGCGCGTTTAATATTATTTCTTGGAATCGACTTGACGTAGGGTAGGCTGCGTTATTAATCTAAGGCTGGTACCCAAGTGCAGACTGTGTAACCTGACAATTAACTACGTTGAAATCAAACTTCGCTCGAGTATAGCTACAACCTTATTCTAAAACCCAAAATCCGCCACAGTTTAGGTATAAACCATACCAACAATGTATCTAAGAAAACACTTCATAATAATAACATGGAACTAAATTACTCAACACTCACAACAGCTTGTTTTTTGTTGATAATGTTCCGATTAAATTATCTGGCAGAGAATTTCATAGGTACAAATTCTGTTCCATTTTTGAATCCATTCGGTGAGCATAGCGTCTATTCGGACACCATATGTAACTGGCCTTATTCTTTTAAATGCAGAACACTCGATCTACCCGCATTATTTTATTTTTTAGAACTGAACAGAACATCATTTTTAAACTATAATAATGAGATCCCAGCATCTCCACCATGTCGCCAATTACCTTTTAATGACGAATAACTGAACCTAAAATAGATATGTCTCAAAACCAAGCCTAGGTATGCTGTAATTATGTAAACTGATTTCCATGGAATGACCGATACCCAATTATCATCGCAATGATATTGGACGGCTGTTCCTTCGGGTAGCCTCATGATGTTGGTGGGCTATTCCCCCCGGCAGGCTCATCGTATTGAGGGGCTATTCCCCCCGGCAAGCTCATGATATTGAGGGGCTATTCCCCCCGGCAAGCTCATGATATTGAGGGGCTATTCCCCCCGGCAAGCTCATGATATTGAGGGGCTATTCCCCCCGGCAAGCTCATGGCATTGAGGGGCTATTCCCCACGGCAAGCTTATGATATTGAGGGGCTATTCCCCCCGGCACGCTCATGACATTGAGGGGCTATTCCCCACGGCAAGCTTTTGATATTGAGGGGCTATTCCCCCCGGCACGCTCATGACATTGAGGGGCTATTCCCCACGGCAAGCTTTTGATATTGAGGGGCTATTCCCCTCGGCTAGGTCATGATATTGGGGGGTGTTCCTCCAGGTGGCCTCCAACCTCCCCTTACAGCCACCCCAAGCCTCGCATCTGAATACTGGTCTGATTTGGTATCATATCTGAATCTGATCGCTAGTAAAACACACACACACGTCGACAACATTGTAAAACATTATAAAATGAATATCTGGTAAATCTTAAGGCACATGCACTGAGAAATAACAAGCTCACTCACCAATATACTGCTCGCTCCGACCCTCAGGTCCAAAGTGAAGCGGGCGCGCGCGCGCGCGCGCTGTCTATCATCGCGCGCTACCCCCTCCTTTGCTCATCTTACGCCACCTCACGCCACGTCTTTACTAGTTATTATCTGTGCCTATAGGCTATATTACTTCGCATTCGCGACACTAGATGTTAAGTTGATAATTACCATTTCAAATTAACTGATTATGAAAAACTTGGTAAAGTAAATCAGTGATAATATGAAAAAAAAAACATTATACAGATAGGTAGGTAATACGGGCTGGTATTATTTTGCGTATGGACCAAAAAAAAAAAAAAAAAAACATTATACAATTGTATCTAATTCGCATTTAGTGTCAAGTTTCAATGACAAGAAGTCATTAACTTGGTTTTTAGGGTTACAAAAAAAAATTGGTCATTATTTTTTACTACTTTTGGCTGATTTTAATAATACATATGTTTAACTCTTAACCGCCGTTTCATTTTTGTTTCAACATATAATACTTATGATTTTATAGGGCATCCAATGGAATCAAAACTAATTAAACAATTTCTCCAAGTTTTGTGTATCATGTCACTTAATGAGTTCTTGCAGAAAGCCAACTATATGAACGCATATCATAACATATAAACGTAAAATACTATCATCCAATGGAATCAAAAGTAATCAAACAATTTCTCCAAGTTTTGTGTATCATGTCACTTAATGAGTTCTTGCAGAAAGCCAACTATATGAACGCATATCATAACTTATAAACGTAAAATACCATCATCCAATGGAATCAAAAGTAATTAAACAATTTCTCCAAGTTTTGTGTAGCATGTCACTTAATGAGTTCTTGCAGAAAGCCGACTATATGAATGAATATCATAACATATAAACGTAAAATACCATCATCCAATGGAATCAAAAGTAATTAAACAATTTCTCCAAGTTTTGTGTATCATGTCACTTAATGAGTTCTTGCAGAAAGCCGACTATATGAACGAATATCATAACATATAAACGTAAAATACGATCATCCAATGGCGACCGTGGGCTTACGGTAGTTGTGAACCTATGGGGTTCGGTTGACATTCGAGCAAACATTGACATGAACCTGTGGGGTTCATAAGTAAATAAATGACGTTTGACAACATTTGACGGGTTAGTAATGGATTGTGTGATAAAAAGAGTGCAATGATTTAGAGTTGTCTTAAACTTTAGTGTTTAGAGGCGGCCTGTTCTGATGAAGTGTTATTTATTTATTTTCTTTGGAAGACTTATGGCTAAAAAACAGAATAAAAATAGTAAGTGTGACTGTCAGCCAAGTATATGGTGTTCACTTACACAAAACAGAATAATGAGAAACTGTGTGAAACATGGAATTCAGTTTAGTGCACCTAATTTGATGGCTTTTATTTACTACTCTATAGTCTCTCTTCCGTCTTATAATTTGTATCTGCAAGTTTAGTTAGTTGTTTCTAGTTACAAGTATTGGTGCCCAATAGGATCAGCACCAAAATATTAACAACTTTGTGTAAATTAAAACTCAAATTGTAACAAAACCATCTTTTTCATTTCTTTTGTTGTCAAGCTGTCTCAACGGAAAAGTAAAGTTGCACAATCCTAGTTGTTAGTTAAACATGAAAACTACTCAGTTCTTCAGAGTAGGATGTGGCTATTTGATCTATTTAAATAACTTACAAAAAAACAACCTTCGAGAACTTCCTGCAATCTTTGTTCTCACTCGAAACACTTTCTAAGTGATTCCACTGGTCTAAGTGGTCAGTAACATTGCAAATACCTTATACAGAGAGTTCTTCCTCTCCAGTAAGGTGCAGGACAGCAGAATGCGTGTATTTATAGCCAGCAATCGATACCCACTGACCATAACATGCTCTATTACACACAGCTGACCTAAATCGAACAGAAACGGCAACACGTACATATGACAGTGGTCAGCGCTGAGCACGATGACCAGAGTGACATGCTGGGGAGCTCTGCCCGCCCGCGGGCTGTTCGCGCTCTCAGGATCAGAGCCTCCTGGCTCCCGACACCGCCCCGGCTCAACAGCGGGAAAGTCCTCCACCACACCACTTGTTCACTTGAATTACAGTTTACACTCAATGTTTCACACACAAAACACGACTCAACACCAAACCCCATCGTTTAAATTTACGATTTTATGCATTTTACTACGATTTTTTAACAACACTCGCGTATACTTTGACGTTTGACAACTATAAAATTGCCAGTGCAAATATTTTAATTGGGTCAATCCCCGGCCGACCCGGGGTCAAGGATTTGTAAATAGGGCCACGTAAAAGGTCATGCCTGGAATGACTTGATTATTATAATAAGTGGAAACTAAAAATGCAGCCCTATTTCACCAACACTGTTGTCCTATTCTAAAGTATAAAAATACAAATTGAAAAAATATGAAATTGACTAGCAGCGGCATCTTGCAGAAGCATAAGGAACCACGCTGGAAACTGTTGGACCGACACAGATTCACCACACGAACTGTTTGACTGACAGTTGAAACGCCATTTTGCTATTATTACAGGAGGTTGCATTATCTGTTCGTCAACAATGTAAAGTGAAATGTTTGCTGGATTTTTAAAGTGAATGTAATGTGAAGTTAAGTTTTAACCCTTGGAATAAAAACCAGGGTTATGGAGGAGTCCAACGAGGAGCTCAGGGTCATTCCCGGTAAGTGTGGTGCTTAGAAATTAACGCTCGAAAATGTGAGTGTATGTCGTGCGAAGTCGTGTAATGTTAGCTTTCCCGATTTCAGAGCTCTACTTTCTGATAGCGAAATTCCTATCGGGCGGACCCCTGAAAGAGACTGCAAAGGTAAATTGGCTCGGAATATGATCAAATTATTGTCCTTTATAGTTCAGCGAGCTAATTGTCACCATTTCTGTTCCAGACTTTGCTAAAAGAGCTCGAGACTATTGAGGTAGGTTTGAGCTTTTCCTAGTGCCGGGTTTGAGCTTATATTGTTGTTTTGGTCGCGGACGCACGTGGCTGGGGCTGTCAAACGCGCTGAAACTTCGCTGAAAAGTTTTTATAAAGTTCGCGGTGTTGCAGGTGCTGCCCCGACGACTCGACTGGGAGGGACGCGAGCACTCCCAATGCTACGATGAATTGGTAAGTTTAGCGGACTTTTGCGCTCAAAATTTTGTTTATTTACGTTTTGCCGACTGTTTATCGACTAGAAATACATAAATTGTGCGAAAACGACGAAAAATCTTAAATTGTGTTATGCTTCAAATTGGTCATGAAAATACGGTGGAATATCGTGAAAAATGTTTTTGTGGTGTTTTAGTGATAAAATTAATGTTTTTGGCTAATTTGCGAAAAAATTGTTATATCATGCACTATCGAGAAGGAGCCGTGTCGTAAATATAAGGCTTTCTATCTCGTTTCTTCACACACTTCGGTGGTTACGTCGCATGTGGCATCTCGTTTTAGCAATCGACTGCAGTAGTTCTCGGCCGCGATTGGCCGGCGAGAATCCGATCGCGGCCCGAACAGTCACGGAGTACTGCGTGACGTACAAGAGGCGCCAAATTTCGTATTTTTATTACCCGACTACGGCAAAGCCAAAATGAAGGGTTATGATTTTAGCAGTCCATGCATGTATGTATGTATATAAGTATGTATTTACGTATACAAGTATGTATTTACGTGTGTTCCACCGTAGCGCCTAAATTACTGAACCGATTTTAATGAATGAGGTATCAATAGAAACGCAATAATGGTCCGCATGACATAGGCTATATAAATTCTCCATAAATATAATATGGTGGACTTTACACGTAAATTTCTGAGTCGAAAAAAATTAAATTGAGCTAATAATGACGTGTTTGGTATCAAAAGAAAGGTTTTGACGAGCACATTACAAATATGTATATATGTCATATTGTAGTAAATAAATATGTTTAAATTGTGAAAAATAAGTAAAACTGGTGGTAAATAATATTAATAATAGGTTACAGACTGACCGCGGCGAGCGTGATTTTTCGGTGTATTCCCGTTCGTCCCCTCGACTTCGTCCCCCGCGGAGGACGAACGGGAATGCGTTATTTATTTTCCCGATGGTCCCCCTAATTTTTTTGGGGGGGACGAACGGGAATAATTTATTAATTATTTTTTAGTTCTATAGCTCCCACCAAATAATATAAGACTGGTGGTTTTAATTGGTATAAAAACAAATTTGAAATAAAATCAGTCATTTATTAAGGAATAAAAATGACAGTAAAAACACAGAATCAACTAATTCTTACAAAGTCCTAATTTTTCTAAAGTCACATTTGCTTATGTAGGTACGGTGTCACATTTTTGTGTTACATATTGTATAAGAAATCAGAACATGTTACACATTAATTTTACACATAAATAGACAATATAGTGTTAACTATAATGATGGATGAAGGATGTTCCAAAATACAAGACCTGCATTAATAACCATCAACTCGTTAAATGTTTCGATGAGATTCAGTGGGAAAAATCACAGGATATAAAATGCCCTATAATTCTATATAACTTTATACATACCCAGTTAAAGGAATGTTATAAAAAATCTGAATATAAAACCAAAGTCAAAGGTAGGGCATCACGTGGTAAAAATGGATGGATGAATAACAAAATAACTTACGCCTGTGAACATAGGGATAAATTATTCATGAAATGGATAAAAGACTCTAAGAATAACTTAGTCTTAAAACAAAAATATAATAAATCAAGAAATTATGCAAATACTCTAATACATAAAACTAAACACAATAACTTAAAGTCTGAAATTTTATCAAATAAGAACAATATTAGACAACTATGGCAAATTCTTAATCGTATAACAGGTAGAATAAAAACTTCCATTGATGATGCTATTCAAAATTCATTTAATACTCGTAAATCTAATTTAACTTCTAAAGATATTGCTAATAATTTTGCACGCACTTTTGATAAAAGCGTGAAGCTAATTATTCCGAAATGCTCAAAACCACTTTTAAATAAAACAGAATACACAACTCCAGCTAACGTTACTATGCGTATAAAGCCTGCGGAACCTAGCTCAGTTAAAAAAATTATTACGTCTTTGAATAATAATAAAGCCCCAGGAATAGATGGAATTAGAGCCTTAGACATCAAATTGCTGTGTACGACAATGACCTCAGTGATTTCTAGCTTAATTAATATATGCATACAAACATGCAAGTATCCATCTCCTCTTAAAACAGGGATTGTCAGACCGATTCACAAAAAAGGAAGCAGGCTGGATTACAACAACTATAGACCTATTACTATATTGCCTACTATTGATAAAATTATAGAAAAATACATTTGTAAACAAATACACGAATTCTATGAAAAAAACAATATACTAACAGACAAACAATATGGCTTTCAACCAAAAAAGAATACCACACAGCTGCTATCAACGTTCACAGATAGTATTCATAAACATTTAGATGAAAAAAAGCACGTGCTAGTAGTATTTATAGACTACAGCAAGGCATTTGATACGCTCAGACATGACCGGCTACTAGAGTGTCTTCAAGACAGCGGAATTAGAGGCAAGCTACTTGATTGGTGTGCAAACTATCTAGATGACAGAAAGCACATGGTCAAAGTTAGTGACGCAACTAGTGAACCGGTCATCGTAACGGAAGGGACGGCGCAAGGCTCGGTGCTTGGGCCACTGCACTACCTCACTTATGTCAATAGCCTTGTTAATGTGATAAAAATGTGTGAAATTTATCAATTCGCTGACGACACCTGCCTTGTGGCCGCTGGACAGAGTGTTAGCGATGCCCAAAAGAAATTGCAAGAGGACTTTGATTTGCTAACTAAATGGTCCCATGACGCTGGTTTGGTTTTAAATGCTAATAAGACCAAATTAATGTACATCAGTTCCAGTCAAAATAAAAGCCTTTCCTTGCCTAAACTGACAGCTCACTGCCATGAGTGTTTGCATGACAACTGCGCCAATAAAGTAGCCAAGCCTTGCAGCTGTGACTCCATAGATCTAGTTGATAGCCTACCTAGGACTTACCATTGATAGCCGACTTAATTGGAAGGAGCACATTAACGGAGTGTGTGATAAATTGAGATGTATATTAGCTAAATTCTCCATTATAAAATGCAAAATTCCATATCAAACACTGTTGATGCTTTACAAAGCTCTGGCCGAATCAACGATATCCTATGGTCTGTCTAGCTATGGTAGGACATTTAAGACTCACCTTGATCAAATTTACGCACTTCAGCTACGTACATTAAAAGCAATTGTCCCGCATAACATTAAAAAGCAGTACAAAAATGACTACCGTAAATTATTTGAATTCTGTAAAATAATACCTATCCATGAAAAAACTAAATTTACATTATTAAAAGAAGAATTCTTTAATGATAATCTTAGGATAACAAAAATCATAAATAACAATGAAATTAATACTCGTAGTGTCATCAATGCTAAGTTGTTACTTCCAAAATACAGTAATTTACACGGTAAGAGGTCGTTACAGTATATAATACCTTACCTAATTAATCAACTACCGATGTCATTGAGGGACAAAATAACTTATAAAAACATAAAGTACAAACTAAAGCAACATTTCTTACAAAATATTAATATATCATATAATAATTGAATGAAAATAAATGTTATATTTATTATTTTAATGTTATATTTTAAAGACGGTCAGATCGGTCACCGATGTTCGCTCGTTTGTTAGTATTAGATAAATGTTTCACTTAATACCCTCATTTTTATTTTAGTTGTTGTTTCATTTTAACTATGATTATAAGTTGGTTTTAGTTATCTAAATTGTATGGTCGATGATTTTGGTGATATAGGAAAATTAACTATTACTAAAAACATACTTTTAGGAACAACCTGTATCAATCGAAATCACATTCCTCCACCACTTTTTGTTTTAAAGACGGTCAGATCGGTCACCGATGTTCGCTCGTTTGTTAGTATTAGATAAATGTTTCACTTAATACCCTCATTTTTATTTTAGTTGTTGTTTCATTTTAACTATGATTATAAGTTGGTTTTAGTTATCTAAATTGTATGGTCGATGATTTTGGTGATATAGGAAAATTAACTATTACTAAAAACATACTTTTAGGAACAACCTGTATCAATCGAAATCACATTCCTCCACCACTTTTTGTTTTAAAGACGGTCAGATCGGTCACCGATGTTCGCTCGTTTGTTAGTATTAGATAAATGTTTCACTTAATACCCTCATTTTTATTTTAGTTGTTGTTTCATTTTAACTATGATTATAAGTTGGTTTTAGTTATCTAAATTGTATGGTCGATGATTTTGGTGCACGGTAAAACTCTAATGAGTTTATGTTTGCGCCAACATGTATAAGATGTAAGTGTACTACTGAATAAATAAATAAATAAATAAATAAAATAAGCAATCTAATAATATTTATAACAAAAATGTAGGTACTTACATCAGTAGTTTTCAGCAGAATTCGTGTCAAATATATTATTACATTAACACCCGTGTACTTTCGTTGTTTTGTCAACACTAACCCGACCGGTCTAATTTAAGGATAGGAAAGGGAGAGAATGGTGCCGATTCTGTTGTACACCGAACTAAACTAACTAAACTATCACTAAAATTCCTTACTTTTTGCTATGAGAATCTTAGAGCTATTCTGCAAAAAAAAACCCACTAAATTTAATAACAATTTTGACACAACTAAAATCAAGTTTGACAATTGTGACTCCGCGTGGTATAGTGCCTGTAGTATATTTGACCCGGTGGCTTTAATTGGAACTAACGAAATCACTATGAAGTGACAGACTTGTCATATTTTGTTCACCGACATCGCTGTCGTTACCGGGTCAAATATCTTTTAGAGCTAGAGGGGCGCAGGGAGGGGGCAGCTTCAACGTGTTATATATGGAATGTAGGTACCTTTTTTTGGTACCTTTTTTTTTGGTACCTTTTTTGGGTACCTTTTTTTTTTTGGTACCTACATCTTGAGTCATAGGGGCTTATGGTCTTTATAAAGGGGGGCCAAATTTTCATTATTTTTGCGATAGGACTCGCCGTTTTCGAGATATATGCAAAAAAAAAATACACTACTGTTTTTGCGTCCGAAGTCAAGGTCTCGGTGTGAATTTTAGTTCATGTCAACTAATTTTATTCCACACCTTTTTAATCGCGATTAAACATAGGCTGATTTAGTTTGACAATTAAAATTTTAGGTGAAAACAGTCAAATTCAGAATAGCAAAATTGCCATTTTCACTAAATTAAAATATAGTTAAGTTGTGTCACTTTAGTCAATTTCAGAATGGGAAATCGTCGTTTGACAGGAATAAACTAAATTTTAGTGATTTTTAGTCTAGTTTAGACATTGAGATAAAATACTACGTATAGAGAGGCTATCCGAAGCAAAAACAGTGTCACAACAGGATGACAGCCGGGGGGGCTGGGCGGGGCGAGCGTGCCGTAGATTCACTCAGTATTTGCTGCAGCGCTTAAACATTAGGTGTCGTCTCACCAAACTGTAAAACATGCAGCGCTAGACTGCTTAAAACGTATAGTTTTCTCGCGACCAAAACGTCGTAAGCGTCGGGAATTTCATGGCGCTTACGCGTTTCATGCTACAAAGTGTTATAAAATGTCGTCCTTATAGATATTACACCGCAGAAGTGACACTGCTTTTGTACCTACAATGCTTAGCTTAGTCTATTCCAAACTGCATTAATAGTGAAATAGGTCAATTAATACAAAAGTAAAAAATATGTTATGCATTTACCTATGTTTCTTAAATCGAAAAAAGAGAATGAACGAAGTGAAATAAAAAACCATCAATGAAATTGGATATAAACTTTATTTACCTTTAAACAAAATTAATTTAGTTAGTTTCTGACGCTCAGACAAATAATCATTTGAAACTTTTGCTTCGTGATATAAACGAATAGTTGCGTATTTATTTATTAGTGCGCATTTCTTGAGATAAAGTCGACCTGTTTTTGTAAAGTATTTATCTTCATTTTTGAAATGATCTGAACATATGAGTGTATGGTCGCTCGGCAACCATGAATCTTCGTTCCGATTTTTCTGGACAAATCTTATCCATGCTTCTCTTTTTTCATGACCAGGAGGAGGAAACCTAAAAGAAAACATTCACCATTATACTATATTAGTAGTCAATATAGCCGGGAACGCCTAGTATTCAATAAAAACAACATAAGTATAGGCGGTGCATTAACACATGTTATGTGAACTTTTCAAATGGCTTTTTATTTTTATTATCAGGCTATTCTAAAGGTGTTACAAAATTAATACCAAATATTTTAAGGGATCATTGTACTCATATTTATGAACAACTTTTACTATGGGACCAACCCTGACATAGCAAAACAAAAACAAAAAAAAGCTGTTCCACATATTTGACTTCTTAAAAGATGTATACAAAACCATGACAGATAGGCGGCACAAATTATAAAAATAAATGCTAGTTGAAGATACCCAAGTCATATTGTTCACTCTATAGTTAGTACCTACGTGTCCCATCTGTACGGTTCAGTTTCCATAATCTATGACTTGAATACAAAATGTCAGGTGCAATAGAAAATAATGAATGAAAATGTTAGAAAATAATAAATAAAAAGGTTTTAGTGGATTCTTTGCTTACTTACCGATGATAAGTTACTCCACTTTCTTTTTTCTTCGCAGTCGATTGATTTTTACACGTTTTTAAGACGCAAGACGGCATTTTTCTTTAGGCACAATTTCTGCAAGCGTTCGCGACGAGCATAGGCGAGTGACTAAATGAGTTGTTGCCGGTCGGCAACAAAGCATGGCGCAAAAAACTGGTTTGCAGCGTCGGTTCTATACGCTAGTAATAATAGTTCTATGAGTTTAGAGGCATTTGTGACAAGAGAATCGGCAGCAATGTCAGGTAAACCAATAGGGTTTACGCAAATAACACAATGTTATCGGCACTCTTTTGTTAAGTATCGGCATCGCCGGCGCATCCCGCCAGAGCTGTTACATTTAGTGTAGGTAAACATTTTAATTGAAACAATGATAAACTTAGGATACGTTTATATAATTCATAAAAAAATAGAGAAGAATTTTGTAAAATAATGATTAAACTAACGAAGTAACTAATTTAAAAGTAAACTACGAAACAACGAATAAACATATTATGCACAAATCTTTTTAGTGGGACGAATAGCACTAATCGAAGAACATATTCCCATTCGTCCCCTCTTGAATTAGTAATGGGACGATCGGGAACAAAATAAATGTTGTTTTTGTGAATTCCCGTTGGTCCCCCTCGGGGGACGAGGTCGAGGGGACGGACGGGAATACACCGATTTTTCAGCAGTCGGGTTTTTGTTTTTGAACTTACTTTTTATTTATTTTCTTTACGCAAAAGCTCGCGATTTTTGCTATGAATTCATAATTATATTAGAAAACATTTTTAAAATGTTTATTCTGAATGAAAAAGTTCGATGCTAAACTCAAAACAGAGTATACGAGGGGGGATCAAAAAGTAGTGAGAATGAGATAGATTATAATGACTATTGATAACTTAATAATTTATTTTTCTACAAAGTCTCCGAGTCTCTCTACACACAGAGTCCAGCGCTTTTTTAAGACTTCAATCCCTTTCAAAAAAAAAGTTTTGTCTTGGTCCTGCAAAAAGCTCTCCACGGCATCCATCACCTCGTTATCGTCTTCGTACCTGTTTCCCCTTAAGTATTCTTTCAATTTGGGGAACAGGTAAAATCGCTAGGCGCCAGATCTGGTGAATAAGGGGGGTGGTCAACCAATTCGAAGCCAGCTTGCTGAATGGCAGCCATCACAACTGCCGACCTGTGCGCGGGTGCGTTGTCGTGATGAAACAGCACGCCCCTTCGAAGTTTCCCTCTCCTTTTCTCTTTGATGGTATTCCTCAACTTAGGAATTAAAGCTGCATAATATTGGCCTGTAATAGTGGTTCCACGCTCCAGGTAATCAATCAACAATATCCCTTCTGAGTCCCAAAATATTGAGGCCATAACCTTGCCAGCCGATGCCACGGCACGAAACTTCTTCGGGGTCGGTGATGATGGCCGTTTCCATTGCGAAGATTGCTGTTTTGTCTCGGGATCAAAATGATGGACCCATGTTTCGTCCATTGTTACGAAACGAGACAAAAAGTTTTCAGAATCTTCTTGAAACTTGTCCAACAATATCTTCGAAATGTCAAGTCGATTTTGTTTCTGACTGTCGGTTAACATTCTCGGCACCCATCTTGCGGAGACTTTTCTCATATTCAAAGATTGTTTCAATATGGATTGAATACTTACATATGAAATGCCCGTTTCTTGAATTAAGTATCGGATGGTAACTCTTCGATCGCTCAATACAATTTTCTCGACTTTCGCAACATTTTCTTGGGTGACTGACGTCGATGGACGGCCGCAACGATGTTCCTCTTCCGCGCTCGTTCTCCCTACTCGAAATTGAGAAGCCCACCTTGCGACAGTGGAATAAGGCGGAGCAGACTCTCCTAATGTTGCCTCCAAATCGCAATGAATCTCTTGCGTCGTTAACTTTTTTAAACAGAGGTATTTAATAACGGCTCACACTTCGTTTTTTTCCATTTTCGAGAACACGTTCCGACACGAAACAACATTCAGAAAAAAACAAAAGAGAATCGAAGATTTTTTTCTTTATTAATATCACAAATATGTATCTGAGCTATGCCAGCCAGTATTTATTTTTTTTCTTACCCAGGAGTATGTCGTTCTCACTACTTTTTGATCCCCCCTCGTATAAAGTCACACATCATGTTGTAAAGCTTGATATAGAAACAAACTGTATTACTGCACAACCATGACTAAGGATGTTGCGTTGGGTGCGGTACTTCCTTACTAATACTTTGAATAACAATAATATTACACAATCTTAGGCCTGCTTGTACCATGTATCAGTTAGTGCTAAACGAATATAAAATATCATACTGTTTCTGTTGTTTGACAACGAAAGACAGAATGATGTTGTAGATAGGTGTTAGCACTAAACGCAATTAGTGATTTGTGGTGATAATTGATTTCACAATTAGTGAGAGATAAGCAGACATAAATTATATTGTGGAATGTATCACTGCAGGACTGTCCCTGCATGCATGCGGAGCAGGGCTCTCCTAATGGTTGCTCATATCACTTAATCATTTATGTATTAGTAGCCGTGTGCCAAATGAAAACATTTCATCCCCTATTTAACATCCTTAGTTGTAACTTTCATTACATTTAGGGTTTCGGCTGCGTGTTGTCTGTTAGTGAATTTAAGATTTTTCGCTTCATAGACAGATGGATGAGTGCAGTAGTTATGACAAAACAGAATTGTTGACTTTATTTTGAAGATCTAATTTCATTGGATGTGTGGTCCCTGCAGTAACTAAACAGGCCACCTCTTCTGTGGGTTCCCATTTTGTTGACTAATACGAGTAGCAGCACCCTCCTTTCCGTTATCATTGCACTGCAATCACTAACAGTACACTGCAGAGTGATAACTTTTTAGTAATAACTAGTTTCATTCCTTCAACACTGTGCTTTACTACAGATTCGCTATTTATGTTTGCACAGTGCAATGGCTTTTCCCTAAATGACTTTACAGCCTCAGAGTGTGTAGTGGTCGCGTGCGCTACTGCTGAGCATGCGCCCATGCGCTCCTGGGTTTGATGCCCAGAGCGGGCAAATTGTTATTAGGTTTTTCCATCTGGAATTTCTCAATTTTTTTTCCTTGGAGTCTAGTCTGGATCTGTGCCCGTTTGATGGCAACAGGCTCGCCCCCTGGTACATGGGACTTGAACATAGCTGGCTACATGTGGTGTGCTACAGGTCACCTCTGTCTAACCCTTTGGGGATAACAAGCATGATGTTATAGTAAATTGAAGACAAAATAAGGCAAAACATGCAGATTGATTTTTATTGTATAAACATGTATACCAAGTTTCTGGCAAATAAATTGCAATGATTTTGACTTTTGTCTTGCCGGTCTGACATACGAGGGGGGATCAAAAAGTAGTGAGAATGAGATAGATTATAATGACTATTGATAACTTAATCATTTATTTTTCTACATAGTCTCCGAGTCTCTCTACACACAGAGTCCAGCGCTTTTCCAAGACTTCAATCCCTTTCAAAAAAAAAGTTTTGTCTTGGTCCTGCAAAAAGCTCTCCACGGCATCCATCACCTCGTTATCGTCTTCGTACCTGTTTCCCCTTAAGTATTCTTTCAATTTGGGGAACAGATAAAAATTGCTAGGCGCCAGATCTGGTGAATAAAGGGGGTGGTCAACCAATTCGAAGCCAGCTTGCTGAAAGGCAGCCATCACAACTGCCGACCTGTGCGCGGGTGCGTTGTCGTGATGAAACAGCACGCCACTTCGAAGTTTCCCTCTCCTTCTCTCTTTGATGGCATTCCTCAACTTAGGAATTAAAGCTGCATAATATTGGCCTGTAATAGTGGTTCCACGCTCCAGGTAATCAATCAACAATATCCCTTCTGAGTCCCAAAATATTGAGGCCATAACCTTGCCAGCCGATGCCACGGCACGAAACTTCTTCGGGGTCGGTGATGATGGCCGTTTCCATAGCGAAGATTGCTGTTTTGTCTCGGGATCAAAATGGTGGACCCATGTTTCGTCCATTGTTACGAAACGAGACAAAAAGTTTTCAGAATCTTCTTGAAACTTGTCCAACAATATCTTCGAAATGTCAAGTCGATTTTGTTTCTGACTGTCGGTTAACATTCTCAGCACCCATCTTGCGGAGACTTTTCTCATATTCAAAGATTGTTTCAATATGGATTGAATACTTCCATATGAAATGCCCGTTTCTTGAATTAAGTATCGGATGGTAACTCTTCGATCGCTCAATACAATTTTCTCGACTTTCGCAACATTTTCTTGGGTGACTGACGTCGATGGACGGCCGCAACGATGTTCGTCTTCCGTGCTCGTTCTCCCTACTCGAAATTGAGAAGCCCACCTTGCGACAGTGGAATAAGGCGGAGCAGACTCTCCTAATGTTGCCTCCAAATCGCAATGAATCTCTTGCGTCGTTAACTTTTTTAAACAGAGGTATTTAATAACGGCTCGCACTTCGTTTTTCTCCATTTTCGAGAACACGTTCCGACACGAAGCAAACAAATGACTACATTCAGAAAAAACAAAAGAGAATCGAAGATTTTTTTCTTTATTAATATTACAAATATGTATCTGAGCTATGCCAGCCAGTATTTATTTTTTTTCTTACCAAGGAGTACGTCGTTCTCACTACTTTTTGATCCCCCCTCGTACAATGATTTGGTCAACCATACAAGTAACTATGTAGCTTCATCTTTCTGACTGACCGACTCCTTAACAACTCAAAAGTGCCTGTAGTTGGTTTTATTGAAATAATTGCTTCGAGTTTTTGTGTGTCCCATGTTCAACATCAGCAGTATCCACTGCGTGAAACAAGTATCCCCCGCTGGTTTCTAAACTATTGGGTACATCACAGGCATCCCAGCATTCGGACGTGTCATGGCGCCGGCTGGCGTCAGTGTGCGAGCGCGCAGTGTCACTCGCGCGGCTGGCGCCGGCGGCGACGGACGTGCCCGACGCGGCTGGGGACGCAGACCGGCTGGCGGCGCGGCTCTCGCTGCTGAGCGAGACGCTGGTCCGGCCCAAGCCGCTGTATGCCTCGCATAAGCAGGACCATACCTTAGGTAAGTGGGAGGTTGAAATCTAGTATCGTTTGGCAGGAGGAGGTGGGCGGGGTAGAGGGGGTACCCCCACTCCCCTGGTGCCACTCCCATGAAAAGGTGGTAAGGTATTCTTGAGAAAAACTAATTATTGTAAACTAACCTCAAAACACTTTAAAGTTGCTTCTGCAACGTCTCCAGCGCTGCGGAAAGTGCAGCCCCTTCGCCCTTACGTAACAAAGGATAGGCAGCCGCTCACCTCCGCAGCTTCGGCTTGCCAGCCTCAGCCGCTACGGCTCGCGCGGGTACCTAAGCGTTGTGACACTGGGCAGGGGCTGCCTCCCTCCGCGCCTCCGGATTTATATATATACTCTAGAGGGGTAGCAGCCAAAAGACTATGTAGTCTGGGTGCCCCATTTTGGTTTTGGTACAGATTCGACCTACTCGTATTTTAACTATGAAGTGGGGGTACACTAACTTCCTTCTGAGCAGGATTTCTAGGTTGTTATAAAAACAAACAAATGACACTGACACAATGACGCAAATTTATGGCATAGATTTTTTTTAACGTTTCGTTTCACTATTTATCTGATTTGAGGTTAGAAACAATTATTATTAATTTCTCGAAAAATATGCATTACCTTGTAATAAAAGTGGTAGCGTTATAATCAGGGATCTCACCCCTACCAGCTTTCACCCCATTTACCCCCCTCCTCCTGCCAAACGATACTAGATCCGACTCCTAACGAACGACACTGAATGACAGATGACAGCCAAAGTTGTTCAAGTTCAACTAATCAGCGCGCAAGGTGCGCTCCGTCGCATTCAAGTATGATGCCAGTCTACAGTTTGATGGTTTCACATGCAGTATGGTACAGCTACAATTTGTCGAGAGATAACGATCTCACGAGTTAGATTAAAGTTCACAACTGTCACACACACACACACACACTGTCCGGTGACATATCATTATATTTCCTTCATCTACTTTCTTACCAGGGCTCTAATCATGTTTGTTTTTCAGAGATTCTCATTTTTTATTGATTTATTGGGCAGTGTTGCTGTGCAGTCAAATTTTCATGTAAAATGTTGGGCAGATACCCACAAGTTTGGTGGAGACCGGTCAATATGGTAGTTGTGTTATTCAGTGCGTCGCCTGGTGTCCCGCGAGCTGGGCGTGGGCGTGGCGGGGCGCGCGGGCGGGCGCGGCGGCCAGGCCATGTTCCCGCCGCGCATGCTGGCCGGCCTGCAGCTGCAGCGGCGCACGCTGGGCCACTTGTCGGCCGTGTACTGCCTGGTGTTCGACTGCACCGGCCGCTACGTCATGACCGGCGCCGACGACATGCTCGTCAAGGTGAGCCGTTGTAGCTCTACAAGGATCTCGGAACTAAAGCCGCCATCTTGCTTTTCAATAAAAAAAATGCATGTATTATTTCAGATTTAAGTCCCTTTGGTTAGTAGGTACCGTTTCACAAAACAAATTGCACAATTGTTGTCCAACAGCGCCCCCTGCTGCATTCGAGCGCCAACACATGCTTGTAGCAGTGTTGCGGTCACACCCATCCAACATAATTCGTGTCAGACCGACAAGCATTCGAAAATTGAATTGCGTTTTATGCAGGTATGAGAGTATTGTTCACGGGGTAAGTGTGTGATCGTGTTGGGCGAGCTTGAATCCTAAGGAGGAGCTGCACTGAGGATTCCAGTCTTAACTTCTCACTTCGCTCAGGAGTTAACTCTCAACTCACTAGAATCCTTCGTTATTAGCGAGTGGTGGTTAAAGGTTTCGGGTGGGTTGTCCCTGAGTAGGTGTGGAGCGCAGTGGACGGGCGCCTGCTGGCGACCCTCCGCGGCGTGGGCGCCGAGATCACGGACATCTGCGTGTCGTCGGACGGCGCGCTGCTGGCGTGCGGCTCCGTGGACCGGCTGGTGCGCGTGTGGAGCCTGGCCAGCGCCGAGCCGCGCGCCGTGCTGGCCGCGCACGCGGGCACCATCACGTCGGTGCACTGGGCGCCGCCGGCGCGCCGCGACGTGCGCTGGCTGGCCTCCACCTCCACCGACTGCTCCGTGGCCTTCTGGACCTGCTCCCCGGACGGCCACTTCCTGTCGCAGCCGGTGCAGTACGTGGAGCGCATGCGCCCTGGAGTGTGCCACATGATCTGCGCGGCCTGGTCGGCGGGCGGCGCGTTCCTAGCGGCCGGCAGCGCCGACCACCACGTGCGCATATACACTGTGGAGCACGAGCCCGGGGGACCGAAGAGGGTACGCTTTAATCTTATTGCTCTGATACATACATACACAGGTAAACCATTGTTTAAGTGCTTGCAAAACAAATAGTACAACACATACACAAAACAAATTATATGAATATAAAGAAAATACAAAGTAAACTACTTGCAGTCTGAATCTGAAGCTGACTGAATATTTTATACGAGTGCTCCCAAAAATCATGAAAAATAAACTCATGGCAAAAAAAAAACCTTATTTTCAAGAAGGCAATCTTGTATTTTGAATTCAATTTTTCAACAAGGCTACATACATACCCGCCATCTTAAGAATAAGAATAATTTATTTGCAGAAAATACAGGTTTTACCAGATGTAAAAATTGCTGGTGTAGGCACAGTCCATATTTTGCCTGTTTAGGGTTAGGGCATGCAAATTAGTTATTAAAATAGGTAACTACGTAGGTACTTATTTATTTTTAGATTTGAAATAATAAATATCATAGAATAATTTTATTTGTAAAACATAGGTTTACATAAAAAATTGTTAAAGGTTAGGTAGTGCGCTATGCTTTGCCAATATTGACATGCAAATGAAATACATGATTGAAAACAATCAAATGACTGTATGGGTATGTACTGTAGGAGATTACAATGATGAATTGATGACAATATAATTATGTTTGAGTAGGTACATTATGATGTTATGATGACGTCATATTATGATGTATCCAAGGACTAGCCCGCAATGGCAGTGGACAGCCGTGTGTGGGGAGGGGAAAGTGTCGCCTTTGCCCAGCAGTGGGACATTACGGGCTAAATACACTAATCAACCAACAGATCAGGTAGTTTTGCACCATTTATACGAAATGTAATTTCTTGTTTAACAAAAAAGAGTCTTAAGACGTAAACAGTCCACAAAGTTATGAGGATACACAAAAAAACATTCTCAAGTGATATCTTAAGAGACACTTGAGTCAAGTTGTGCTCATCGCCAGTTATTGTGTTCACCTTGTACTGCTCGCTTATAAATGGTGCAATACTATTTGATTAGTGTGGATAGATAGAAAATCATATTATATGAAATACTTACGAAATCAAAAATGGGTAACGTCGGAGCTGTGATCTAGCAGCTCGGGACAAAAGCTCCCCCACTCATCGCACACCAGGTGAAACTATGACATAGTGTTGAAGCAAACAAGTCGACACTTGGCACACTTTCCCACGCTGGCTCAAAGATAAAATAGGCCGATCTAGCATTCAAGCAGATATTGCTGCCGATTCTCTTGTCACAAATGCCTCTAAACTAGACTAAAAATCACTAAAATTTAGTTTATTCCTGTCAAACGACGATTTCCCATTCTGAAATTGACTAAAGTGACACAACTTAACTATATTTTAGTTTGACAGGACTAAGATTGTACGGAGTTATTAGTTTAGTGAAAATGGCAATTTTGCTATTCTGAATTTGACTGTTTTCACCTAAAATTTTACAAATACAAATACAAATATTCTTTATTGTGGTACATAGGTAAGCAATAAGTTGTTACATGTTTCCGAAATTGTACACAGCTATGACCCGCTATAATGGCATACAATAATTTTAAAATGGGTAACATTTTAACAGCACAATCAAATAGAAAATTAAAATAATAACAATTTAAATATTTAAATATGCAGCACTTTAGAATTAACGAATATTTTTACATGTCTCAAGGCAACAATTAAAATAACGAGACATAAATTATAAATTCAGTTAGAATTAAATAATACAAATTATGAAATATATACATTTTACTTATCAGGGGAACAATTAAAATTAAATAACATCATCGAGATAATCTTTTAAAGTATAGTAACATTTGTCTAACAGCAACTGAAATAATTTCTTTTTATAATTATGCAAATCTAAATCTCTAATTGTCTTTGGCAATTTATTATATATGTCTGGTATTAGATAAAAAACACTTTTGTGGAAAAGAGCAGTTTTGTGGGGTTCACGTGACATTTTGTCTTTATGTCTGGCTCTATTACTAAATTTGAATCGGTGAATATTTAATTTTGCGAAAATGGCACATTCGTAAATAAACATACAGGGAAGTGGTAGTATTTTTAGTTTCTTAAAATGTGGAACACAGGAGTCCGTTGAATCAATGTTCACGATTGATCGGATACACCGCTTTTGCGCCTTAAAAGCTAGGTTTTTGTTGGTTGAATTGCCCCAGAACATAAGACCGTACCTTAAAATGGAAGAGACATAACCATGATACGCACTAAGAACAGCAGATTTATCTGCTATTTTACTTAATTTATAAAGGGCATATGACTGTTGATTTAAGCGTTTACAGACATAACCTATGTGATTTTTCCAGTTAAGTCTTCTGTCAATATATTTAATTGTCAAACTAAATCAGACTATGTTTAATCGCGATTAAAAAGGTGTGGAATAAAATTAGTTGACATGAACTAAAATTCACACCGAGACCTTGACTTCGGATGCAAAAACAGTAGTGTATTTTTTTTTTTTCTTTTGCATATATCTCGAAAACGGTGAATCCTATCGCAAAAATAATGAAAATTTGGCCCCCTTTTTAATGCCCATAAACCCCTATGACTCGACATGTAGGTACAAAAAAAAAAGGTACCTACATTCCATATAAAACACGTTGAAGCTGCCCCCTCCCTGCGCCCCTCCAGCTCTAAAAGATTTGACCCGGTAACGACAGCGATGTCGGTGAACAAAATATGACAAGTCTGTCACTTCATAGTGATTTCGTTAGTTCCAATTAAAGCCACCGGGTCAAATATACTACAGGCACTATACCACGCGGAGTCACGATTGTCAAACTCGATTTTAGTTGTGTCAAAATTGTTATTTAATTCAGAGGTTTTTTTTTTGCAGAATAGCTCTAAGATTCTCATAGCAAAAAGTAAGGAGTTTTAGTGATAGTTTAGTTCGGTGTACAACAGAATCGGCACCATTGTTACACCATATTGTACCGTGCAGGTGCTGGAGACGCCGGTGCACGACGACGCGGTGGACAGCATCGCGTGGGCGCATCGCGGCCTGCGCTTCGTGTCCGGCAGCAAGGCAAGTATCGCGTGGCAACAGATCTCCGCACGCAGACGGGCGCTGTCAGCTCGTCTAGCCGAGCCTCTTCTTTTTTCTATTCTTCCAAATCTCTAAATCATTGTGAGCTTTATAATTTATAACATGACGATATTATCGTGGAGGGAAATTTAAAAGCGTCTTCATATAATAATTCCATGTATTTTACTTCCGTTTTATCGTGACGGCGTGACGTGGACGTCCACGATAATATCGTCACGTTACAATTTATTTACGGAAAATAACGACCCATCAAAGTTTTAAAAAAAGTTAACAAAACTGCTGCTGGACAAGTGTTACTACGCAATTAAAGATTTAGCTAACGGCAACACTTTCTGTTAACGGTGTGTATGCTATTTCTTTGTGGTTTTTTTGCCATTTATTTTGACTTAATTTATTGACATTTGTAGTAATATTGCTTAGTTATAGAATGGAATGCTTTTTTTATGTTTGTTTATGTTTTTTGACTAAGTAATAAATGTATTATTTTAAATAATTTTCGTGCCGTAAGGCAATCGGGTATCAGGACTCTCATCAAGCCAACCATCATATCTGTATACCTGCATTATTGGCAAATGAATGATATCTGATTTGTGAAACATGTGTGGAGGTCGGCAGAGCCACCACAGTAATCATACCGTGTGTTCGCGAACAGGACGGCAGCGCGGCGCTGTGGACGCTGCACGCGACGCAGTGGCGCCACGTGTTGCTGCAGCCCAAGAGCACGCAGCAGGACGGGAAAAAACTCAAGGTCATCATTTATTAGTAACCACCGACACAATACAAGTAACGCGTCGCCGGAGCTCGGCAACCAGGCGGCCAGTTTTAATTTGACAGTTGTTGTTGTGTCCTGATCTTGTTTACACTGCAAGAAAATTTACACTTTTTCTTCAAAAATACTGATTTTCTGATCAGAGTAAAAACAATAAATGTGGCCGTCGATTAAAAAAAAAAGCGTGAAATCTGTGGGCATCGCGCCTGTGGAGTTTCTCTAGCTAAACCTTCGGACATCTCTAGATGACGATGGTGTGCTGGGACAGCAGCGACGCGTACGTCATAACGGCCGTCTCCGACAACACCATCCGCGTGTGGTGCGCGCGCTCCGCCACCGCCATCCGCGCGCTGTGCGGCCACCGCGACGAGGCCTACGTGCTGGAGGCGCACCCCTTCCTGCGCGGAGTGTTCCTGTCCGCCGGACACGACGGACAGCTGTTCGTGTGGGACGCCACAGCCGACCAGCCGCTCGCCAAGTTTCACAACAGGATCGATGGTAAGTGTTGCTGCACGAGGCCTACGCGCTGGAGGCGCATCCCTTCCTGCGCGCAGTGTTCCTGTCCGCCGGACACGACGGACAGCTGAGTGACGTAGATAACCATACGGTTAGTTTATAGGTTGATAAGGACTAATCAAACTTGTTTGAACTTTACATCATGATCAGTTAGCACGTATCTCGCTGCATACCGATAGAAACATGGATGTTGTCGCCGCAACAAGAGCAGGCGTGCGGCAGCAGCGCGCGCCGCCCCAGACGGACTTCTGCCGCAGACATGTCACGTGTCGGCAGGAGACAGAACGACGGCCGCGAACTGTGCACACCGTTTAAAAAATATATTTTCAAGTTATTATTTCTTGTATAAACAGTTAATAATAATCCGTAAAACATAGTTCTAAGTTTCATTGGATAAAGCCATAAAACCTGAACACGGACAGCGAATGTAGTAAGTTAGCAGGCGAGGTGGGACAAGTTGCTAATGTGACCACAAGTCACACTGTTACGATAGAGCATGTTTGAGTTATGACGTCATTCTAAATGTTTGTTTATATTATGAACGTCTGGTTCCGCATACCACGCACATTCCCTCGTCTGTTACTACTGCTGCACGCATGCGCTATGTTCAGGGCACGGCGACGGCGCGATCTTCGACGCGAAGTGGGGCGGCGGCTCCACCGTGGCCGCCACGGACTCGCACGGCCACCTGCTGCTGCTCGGGCTCGGCAAGGGCCACCGCCTGTTCCCCGCGCTGCCGCCCGAGCTGTTCTTCCACACGGACTACCGGCCCGTCGTGCTGGACGCGCACGGCGGCGCGCACGACGAACAGACCGACACGCCCCCGCACTTGCTGCCGCCGCCCTTCCTGGTGGATGTCGAGGGCGCCCCACATGCGCCGGAGTATCAGAGGCTCGTGCCGGGCAGGGAGAACTTGGCCTTGTCGCAGCTGATACCCGCTGCGGACGCGCCGCGCTCGAGGATCGACGCTATGATCGAAGCGCTAGCTGTGGCGGGGGGCAGGGAGCCGAGGGGGGTGTGGCGCGGAGAAGGTACGTCCTACTCGTGCTTATATTGAGGTGTTTCACACTAAAATACTTACTTGCCAATGAAATTCAATCAGGATTATTTTGGGCCTTAGTCAGTTTACCTTTTGAGGCGGAAGAAATGTCGTGAGGAAAGTTTAGAATATGAATGTGAAAAAGAAAAACGATGGAAGGACTGTGTGAATGATGATATGGCTAGAGAGGGGCGCTACCGAGATGACAAAGAGTTATTTTGTGTTCCTAGGAGTACGATACACAGCGGGCAGCTGGCAACGCGGTGACCCGCTGCTAGTACCACAGTGCACCAGACCCATCGTGGCGCCACTGGCGCCCGCCGCGCAGGAACACATACACAAGACGTGGTGAGCCAACATTTAATTTTGGTATTATAGACAATTATTGTTCACCCCTTGTGTCCACTGTTAGTTTACTAAGTCTTAGGATGTAACATGAATACAAAATGTGTCTATGTATCTTGGATCAATAAACGTTTTATTATTTATGGTCAATTTTTACATTGTTTGTTTGAAATTAAATGATGTTTACTTTTGTAAGTAGATCTTATAAGACACTTTTACACGTGAGTTTTTCGGTCAATATTTTAAAAGTAGATTGTCGCTGAGATGAGATCGCCAGTAGATTTTGAATGTTTTAATGACGGGAATTGGTCTTAAGATCATATAAACCAGTTGCCAGAAAATGACTACAAATACACTGAACAACATCCTCACTGCAGCTCGGAACTAAACGCCCTCGAACAAAGCTGGTACCGGCGCGAGATGCGTCGCCGGCCGCTCATGATCAGCACGGCCACCGAGGGCGGCGGCGGCCCGCGGCGCCGCGCGGGCCGCCGCGCCCGGGGCCCCGCCGAGCGGCCGCGCGTGCGGCCCCGGGTGCACGAGGAGCCCCCGGAGCCCGAGTCGGCTTCCTGCAGCGACACCAGCGACGAGTGGGTGCAGCGCGCCACCAGGAATGACAGGTCCACGCCGGATTCCAGGAACAGCAGTCTGGAGCTCAGCGATACTGATACCAGGTACACTCGTTCTCTCACCACGCTCAATGGTCTCCACACGCATGCAGGGACAGAATTATTATATTTTTCATTCTCATTTGTCATTTCAACTTATTCAGCGAGCCTATGTGTCCCTTGCCTTCTTCATGCGCTCAGTAAACCCCCGCAAGCACTGCGGCCCGCAACTGTTACGACTGTTTGTTGCTCCAAACAATGATAAACTGCAACAATGTTCTACTACAATTCAAACATCCGTTACTGTGGCGGCCATCATGTGACGTCATAATTCACGATACTGCTTTGTTTACATCTCTTTTTTAGTTAGAAATCAATCAAACAATCATCAATTAAATTATTTTTGTACTTTATTCAAGCAGAAATCGCACTGAAACCCCTGAAATGTCAGGGCACCCCATGTGTGCGTAAGGAAAAATCAATAAAAACCCTTTAATAGCATCGTCCACGCGCTCGCGCTCGCGCGGGCTTACAGCAGTTGTGAACCTGTGCGGCATGTGACGGCTTACCTCACTGAGAATTCAGTTTGCCAATCAATTATTATTTAAAGATTTATTCACATAGCTTTTGATGTCAGTTCTGGCATTTTCGAAGTTTCGAGTTTGCGTTCCGTTCCACCAAAAAAAGTAACATAAAATAATGAATTTTAAAATAAGTAATGTTTTAAAAAATGTAAAAAAAATAGCTATTTGTTTCATGACTCCTAGACAATGTAAAAAAAATGAAAGAGTTCTGAATTAAATGCACATTTTCTATTGGGTGTGGTTATTGTCATAAATCTATTTTTTTTATTCTAATTGTCATAGGTAATAATGTCTATCCCGTCTAATGTTTAGTCAATGGGGAAGCTTCGCCGCAAGAGAGCGCTGTGAGTTTGTCACTTGTCAAAGTCATCTTGAAGACAAAGTGACCAATCGGCGACAAGAAAAAACTCTTGGCGCCATCTCGCGGCAAAGTTTTCAGCAAGGAACTCCATTGGCGTCTGAATGAAAGTAACAAACACAGCGCCATCTACGCGGAATATTTTGATAGTTTTGTTCCCCTGCGAGCGTGTACTGGTCTGCGCCGGCCGCAACGCACGCACGACACGGAACACATTTCGGTTTGCTTTGTATGAATTCATATAGCACTGCGTCCACTACCGGTACCGCCCGCATGCTCATTTCTTCATACAAACAAACCAAAATCCGATGCGTGCCGTGCGTGCGTCGCGGCCGGCGCGACCAGCGGGCGCTCAGCTTCAGTGTCTGTTCTTGCTAGAACTATTGTTACATCAAGCTCCGAGTGAACCCTTCGTCGTACCCACTGCTGGCGTTAACTAATGCTGTTCGTACGTTTGTCTTAGCTCGCACAACTCTGGGACTAATAAGAGTAAGAGCGACAGGTTGGTTCAGTAGGCACGAGCTAACTTGTGTGTCGGATGCTCCGTGCGTGTGTCAGAGACTTTGCTCGAATGATCATCCCGTTAGCAACGCTCTCTCACCGTGAAGCTATTGGCGACCACCCGACACACGAATGTGCGATGTAAGCTGCGCTTGTCAGGTCGCTCCGTCCACTAACCAGCTGTTGTGTTACTGTTTAGCTCATCGTCGTCGTCGCAGTACTCGGACTGGGAGGCGGGCGCGGCGCTGGCGCCGCCCGCGCGCGCCCGCAGGCGGCCGCTGCCCACCAACCGGTACGTAGCGCTGTGCGTATAGGGGTCAAAATCACCGAGGTGGGAAATTTACTTCGCCGGCAAACAAAACAGTGTTTCCATAACCTATATACAGAAATAAATATGTTATTTATCATTGTACGTCCGATGTGGATTTGCTTCTCAAGGAAGATGTCGCGTTAGTTCTCTTCTTCGCCTGTAGTCAGTTCATTGAGACCACGGCGCACTCTGTGGCATGTCAGCTCTGAGTGTCGCCGGTCCATCAGTTGAGCACGTGTCCAGTTACAGCCCCAGCACGGTGGTGTCGAAGCGCGCGGCGCCGCCCCCCGCCCCCGCCTCCGCCTCGCCCCCGGCCTCGCCCGCGGACCCCGGCCCCGACCCCGCGCGCGCCCCCAGCCCCGCGGCCGAGCTGCCGGACGCGTACCGGCCGGGAGAGTGGCTCACGGCCGTGTCGCCGCGGAAGGCGCCCTATCACCCGCAGATGGGAGACCAGTGCCTGTATTTTAGACTTGTGAGTATCTCCTCGTTGGTGTAGCGGGCGCAAGCTCAGCACCTCATGCTCAGCAGTGGCTGAGGATAAGCTCCTGGATTCGATTCCCAGGTCGGGCAGTGTTATTGAGTTTTTCCATCTGGAGCCACTCATCACCTGCCTAGCCTTTTCCCAACTATTTTAGGGTCTGCTTCCAGCCTACTGGATGCAGCTGAATACCAGTATTTTATATGAAGCGACTGCCTATCTGACCTCCACAACCCAATTACTGGGTAATACGATACCCTTTGGTAAGACTGGTTGTCAGACTTCCGGATTTCTGACGAGCCGTGACGAATGTCGAAGATCGTCGAATGACAGCCGGGACCAACGGCTTAACGTGCTTTTCGAGACATGGAGGGCTCTCGATATGTAAAGATGGTCACCCAACCACGGGCCAACCGCGGCAAGCGTAGCTTAACCGGATCGATCGACCCGTGCGGCTATTATTACTTAGCTACGAGCTCCTGTTATCGGGGCCGTACTATGACGTGGAAAAAGATCAAGAATCCATCATTGTTCCGTTGTGAAAAAAGGATGGTGCTACAGGTCGTATATATAGCTCCGTCTCTCTCTAGATCAAAAGAAAAAAAGAAAAAAAAAATCATAGATCCATCATGGTTCCGGTGTGAGCTCTCTCACACCGGAACCATGATGGATCTATGATTTTTTTTCACGTCGTAGTACGGCCCCTGGAATTTCTCAGTAGGCGCCCGGAGTCTGGATTTGTGCCGGTTGATGGCAGCAGGCTCGCCCCCCTGTTACATGGGGCTTGAACATAACTGGCTACATGTGGGTGTACTACGCAGGCTGCAGGCACATCTGGCTCCCTTCGGGGATTGCAGGCGTGTTGTGTTATGTTAGCTCAAAGAGAACTTGCAGCCAGTACATCAGAGTATGAAATAATATTTTGTGGGAGATAGTCCTGGTTACAAGTGTCCACTTAACAAACATGGAGAACATTTAAAAAGCAAAGTAAACAAAAGAAGTACAGTATAACAAACAAACAATTCACAAACTTCACAAACTTCAGCTTTTTTTTTTTATTTCTGAGCTCACTAAAGATCCGCGATTCACCGAGTTCGTCGTGCCAACCAGCCGTCGCCATTTCTGTTATCCTTTCTCACTCGCACACATAATTCTCATCCTTTCATCCGTTGCGTTCCGTTTTAACATTTATAAGCTGCATTCATACTTTAACATAAAAGGTACAATATTATCATCCCACACATGTGTAGGATCAGGAGTTAGACAGGTTACAGTGTGACTCGTTGGAACAGAACAAACGATTTTTCCCAACGAGTCACACTGTGACATGTAACAGTGTGACTCATGGGGAACAATCGACCATAACAGCTTGTGTAGAAATAAATGTGAAAGCTTCTATGTCTATGTTAAGGATTTGGTTTCCGCACCAGTCCTTCATGTGGAGCACTGTGCGTGAGTGTGAGAGCGTTACACCAGCTAGCGTGTGCTCGTGTGCAGGGTCACCAGCGCTACTTCGAGGCGGTCGCAGAGAAGGACGTGTACAAGGTGAACCCGCGCGACAAGCCCTGGGAGAGGACGCACGTCTACGTGAGTCACATTGCTAGCAGTCGTTCACTGTTATACGAATATACACTGTGTCTGTTATCTGGCAGCGCGTTCTGTTATCACTTGTAACATTGCTTTGAGAAATTTTTACACCCGTTTCTGAATTAATAATTTGAAGTATACAACTGGACAAACACTAACATTATTTAAGGTGAAAGCACGCGAAGCTCGAAATTTCTTTGCAAAAACGTAAAAAAAATCCGGGCTACATTGAAGTAGCCACCTTAAGAAATCGTAAAGTAGAGTTTGACAAGTTCTCAATTTGAAATTGTCAATTCAGAAACCGGGTGTAAGAAATAGAAATAGACAAGTTTTGATTAATAAATAAATAAATAATAAATTCTTTATTTACACTTCAAAAGTCAGAAACATCTGTGTAGCCCTGACTCTTGTGATTATGTTTGCATTCTGAAAGCCTTTTTGAAGTAAATAAGATCGTCGCACAAGTGATAACAAATCTGCTACGCTGTCGTAGCGCGTTGCCTACGCCGTAGCACGTTGCCTACGCCGTAGCACTCGCAGCCGTAACCGTGTGTCTCGTTTCAGGAATGCGAGCTAGTGAAGGTCGTAGGCATAAAGTACGTGATTAAGCCGCCGCGCGTGGCGTGCCTGCGCCTGGCGTGCTCCCTGGACGTGGCCGACGGGCCGCCCTCGCGCGCCCGCTCCATCACCGTGCGTTACCACGACATGCCCGACGTCATCGACTTCCTGGTGCTGCGCCAGCAGTACGACGCCGCCATACAGCGGCGCTGGGGCGCCGGCGACCGCTTCCGATGCATGATCGACGACTGCTGGTGGACCGGCCAGGTGCTCGAAAACACAGGTCAGTGCTGCAGCAGTACGACGCCGCATTACAGCGGCGCTGGGGCGCCGGCGACCGCTTCCGCTGCGTAATCGACGACTGCTGGTGGACCGGCCAGGTGCTCGAGAACACAGGTCAGTGCTGGAGCAGTACGACGCCGCATTACAGAAATTAAAGTTATTTTTCACTTTGTAGTGTTCTTTTTGGAAGTCGGTTGTATTTTTTTGTAAAAAAGTTTTTATTTTTCACTTTTTAGTTGTGTACCTACCCCACACAAATTCTAATACCACTATCTGCAAAACAAACTAGAACGTCATCCATATAAAAGTGGGGAAAAAATACGTATTATTGAAGCTAACTCAAAAACTACTGAAGCAAAGTTAATCAATTTTATATGGGACCAACTGTGATGATACCCTCTCGAATAAAACAAAAAAAAAAAAAAAGAAATCGGTCCAGCCATCTTCGAGCAATTAGGGAACATGTTCCGACGAATTGATAACCTCCTCCTTTTTGAAGTCGGTTAAAAATGTGTGGAACATGCAGAATTGCTGCAAGATGAAGACTTAAGAAAAGCACATTTAATAAAATAAAAAAAACATGTGTATTTATTTCTATCACCCATTTATAAATATTAGGTCTTTACCTATGAAATTGCCGTTCTGCAGTACTGGCCATTTCAAATCAAAATAATTTTTGTTTGGCTAAGAATTCTAATTTCAAATTAATTTTATTTTAAAAACATGGATTTTTTTTTCCAAAAGTAGTCATTTGTTTATTGATTAGTGTTACATTTTCATCGCATTTCAATATTTTTCGTCATCATGGATACGTTAAAAATTCGAGTAATTATGGAATATGAGTACCGTCGTGGCAGCAACGCGGCACAAAAGGCACGCAACATCAACGACGTTTACGGAGCTAACACTACAAACCAACGCACCACTTGTTATTGATTTGCTCGCTTCCGTTCTGGAAATATCGACCTGAAAAATGAACCTCGCGGTCGTCCGAAGACTTTGGTCGACAATGACGAATTAAAGGCGATTGTGGAAGCTGATGATACACAATCTACGGCTGAATTAGCAGCAGCTTTCGACGTTAGCGTCAAAACAATATTGGTCCATTTGCGTCAAATTGGCAAGGTAAAAAAGCTTGACAAATGGGTGCCCCACGAACTCGATGATCGCCAGCGCGAATTACGCGTCGAGTCGTGCCTTGCACTGCTCAACAGACACACAAATGAAGGAATTTTGAACCGCATTGTTACCTGCGATGAAAAATGGATTCTGTTTGATAACCGCAAGCGCTCAGCAAGTTGGTTGGATCCTGGTTCAGCACCTAAACAATGCCCTAAACGAAAACTTACCCCTAGAAAAGTGATGGTCACTGTTTGGTGGTCTAGCGCCGGTGTGATTCATCACAGCTTCTTACCAAACGGGGTGAGCATTACTTCAGATGTGTACTGTGAAGAACTGAACACAATGATGGAGAAGCTGGCACATCTCCAACCAGCATTGGTCAATCGCTCGTCTCCGCTGCTCCTACACGACAACGCGCGACCTCATACTGCACAGCAGACGGTCTCCAAGTTGCAAGAACTGGGGTTGGAAGCTCTCCGTCATCCGCCCTACTCACCAGACCTTGCGCCTACAGACTACTACTTTTTCCAGAATTTGGATAACTTCTTGGCGGGAAAAAAATTCAATACCCGAGAGGCAGTACAAAATGCCTTTGAAGAATTTGTTGCCTCCCGTCCAGCTGATTTCTTTAAGAAGGGCATCAATAAACTGCCACTGCGTTGGCAAAGATGCATTGATTGCATGGGTGATTACTTCGATTAATACAAATAAAAAATGCATGAAAAAAATTCGTTTAAATTTTTTCATACAAAACGGCAATTTCATAGGTAAAGACCTATTATATAAAACTATTGATATCACTCATCGACTGCAGTAATGCACAGGACTACGTGTGGGCGTGGCCTGCCCATAAGGCCCGTGAGTGGGAAAGAGAGCGAAACACTCGAATGATTTATGACCGAGTCTGCAGCGAGATTTTAACTATACTATAGAACCGGCCTAGTGGTGGTGTACCTATATGTCGCAGCCAACCAGCCTAACAGCCTAGCCTTGTAAACGGCGCCCTGCAACTAGCGCCCTGAATGATATTCAGCCGATGACGATCTTTTATTTTGAATGGTATTTAATGTACATATATTTTTTATACATTGTTCTCACATGTAGAAGCAACAAGAATAATGTACTTACCCAGGATTTTGTAATATCTTGATTTAAAAAATATTGTGATTGGAGTTTCTTGCCCGATCTAAGTTGGAAGTAGCGCTCGCGGGCCGCTGCCGCGACTTGTCACAGTTCTGACTTAACGTATGAACTGCCGAACTATTTATTACCTAATTGTTTTAAAACGCGCACATGTATTATTGCGACACTGATGTCCAGCAGGCTTACGACTACGTTATTGGAAATCCTGGCCACCGAAAGGCGACCGACAGCCTCTCTCAAAAAATTCGTGTTTCTGAAATTTCTCTAGTCCTTGGCAGCCCTTCCGGAACTAAATTGAAATGTCTGGTCTAGGCAAGTAGTTAAACGTTATAGATCCAAGTCATTTAGCTAGCCGTTTGATTGAAAGGCCGCCAGCTAAACGGCGCCGTTAAGTAAAAAGGCTAGGCTGTTAACTGAAAGGCTAATGAAGCCAGCTGGCTGCGACATATTATGTATTAGGACAGCATATCTTTTAGAAGCACATTTAATCACTGCGTAGCGGTAATTTGCTACGCCGCAGCTGCTATGACGTCATCGCCTCAGCGACGCCGTAGCAGTGTAAGGTTGGGTATTGGAGGAGAATAAAACGCTCTGACTGCTGGTTGCTAACTGAACTCTATATTAATAATTATTAGTATTTAAGTAGATACATAGGTACTTACACAGGTAACGTACATAAGTAGGTTATACATTACAGCAGTGCTCATTGTGTGTTTGTATGTCCAGGTGGCGATGCGTCCGCAGCGGAAAGTGCGTCCGCGGCGGGTCTATCCGGCGCGGCGGCTGAAGGCTGGGCCAGAGCAGCCGCGGCGCACTTCCTGTCGCTGCGAGTGCGCTGGGACAACTCCGAGGTGCGCATGTGTGCAGTGCGATCTGAGATCATTTACGTGTCAGACATTTTGTGTTCAAGAAATAAGTGCCAACAATAATTACTGATTTCTTACGGGGAAACAACGAGACTTTGCGATTCACTCTAAAATTGTATTGTGGAAGCGCAAACATATTTTATTTGGTATTTTGATACTCACGCAGTTGCTGGGGTTAGTTTTAGGTGTTCCTAGAAGACAAAAGATTGAAAATGTTATTTCCCATTACAATAAAGTAATTGTTCTTTTTAATTAAATTTTTCTCGAAATTTTTGGACGGAACGATTTAAATGCTCGGTGCGACGATATAACTGACGTGTTTTTTGTTTTGTAGGTGGAGCGCCTCTCGCCGTGGGACTTGGAACCGCTGGACCCCGAGCGCCTGCCACAGGTCGCAGGCGGCGCCGTGGCGGTGCTGCCGCACGAGCTGGAGGCCGTGCTGTACCGCGCCGCGGCGTGCGAGTGGCCCCCGCGCGGCGACCGCGCCGCCGCCTGCCGCGCCATCGCGCAGCACATCGGCTGCGTCATGTCGCTGTCGGCGGCCGAGGCCTTCGTGGCGCCCGTGGACCTGCAGCAGTACCCGGCCTACGCGCGCGTCGTGCCCTACCCAATCGATCTCGCCACCATCAGGGCGCGGTTCGATAATCTCTTCTACAGGTGTGTCAATATGTCTACCTAGTCTTTTGTCAGCTTCCAGTCTAACCGGATGCAGCAGATTATCGCTATTTTACATGGAGGACGCCAAGCTGATCTCCACGAGCCACTTACTGGTAACACGATCCCCCTCGGTTGTCACACTTTCGGGCTTCTGACTACCCGTAACGAATGCCAGCTGGACCCGCCTGCTTGACGTGCTTGCCGAGGCACGGAGGGGTCCGCGGTATGTATGTGTTCGAGAGCACAACAGTGATCAAACTGTTAGCGGATGCTGCGACCGCCACGAGTGGCTCTATGAGATCTGTACTTTCACAGGCTGTGCACAGGCAGTTTTCATGTCTACTTATGTTTTTTTAATTAAATATTTTAAGCTTTCTCACAATTAGACAAAATATTGACAAAAGATGTTTATTTTCGTGCATGGACTTTGAATAAAGCCCTTGAAAGTGTGCGTGCGCGAGCGCATGCGCAGCGGATGTGGTGGCGAGTTGACAATGTTGTGGTGTACAGACGCGCGGCCGCCGCGCAGTTCGACGTGCGCTACCTGGCCAGCAACGCCGAGCAGTTCAACGAGGCGCACTCGCCCATCGTGCGCCAGGCGCGGCTCGTCACCGACCTGCTGCTGCACATCATCGCGCACTGGCGCGACGTGGACGTGCTGGCGCAGTACCGCGACCTGGCCGCCTGCTACCACAGCTCCGACGACGAGCCGCTGCGAGCGCCCGCCAAGGTAACACTCGCCGAAGCAACGTCTCGACAGCATTCCTTACGTGTCCATGTGTAGCCGTGTGATGGCCAGTGACGAGTATACAACGGTGATCCTCCTCGTTTGTCCGCGCAGTCCCGGCGCGGCGCGGCCGAGGCGCGCGGCGCGTGGCGCGGCGCGTGCGGCAACGTGCTGACGGAGCTGACGGCGTCCGCCGACGCCGAGCCCTTCCGCCAGCCCGTGTCGCCCGAGCAAGCGCCAGGTAACAGGCGCAGCCCGCACTGGGAACGAAGCAACTTCGTTTAGCTTTCCTTCGCGGCTTGTCACACTTCCGTTTTCGTTTCGCTTAGTACGCGGAGTTAACCGAAGTATGAAAAGACGCGCAAGAAAGCTAATGTAGTGGCCTCACTATCACATCGCCAATCAAGAAAACGACACATGACGTAAAGTTTTAAATGTTATTTCGCTATCTAAAGCCGAAATTATGTATAACTTTCGCTTTGGGTACCACGCTATCAGAGGGCGAAGCTTTTTTTTTTTAATATTGGTATAAGTACACTGATATTAAGGGTTTGAATTTCTCCTAAATTATTGTGAGAACGTTTAAATCAGCTACGGCGCGCATGATTTTTTCCTTTTTTCCTACGCGAGTGATGTCGTGTGTGAATATTTCAAGTGGGCGTGGATGGCCAAATCCGAAACTATGAGGAATAGCGAAAAGTACTCAAACGACTCCCGGGCTCGATTTTGATGAAAACTAAAACTGCATCATTGGATTTTTGAAAAATCAATATTTCTAGCCAGGAATCGAAGCCGTCGATTTTGAAAAGAAACACACTGTAATAATACACTATTCGATAGTGTCGCTAATAAGGATGGAATTCTGGGAAGTAATGACAGACGGCAAACTAAAGGAAATAGCTCATTTATAACAAAATACTTTTTTATTGTTCTTATGTTACCTACCTATTAATTAACTGATTAATTGTTCAAAATGATGACCATTGTTTTCAATACATAGCTGGATTCGACGTCTCAAGGATTGTACTGCATTCAGCATTACAATATTCCTCATAGTTTCTAATTTGGCCATCCACGCCCACTTGAAAAATTCACCTGTATATACGTAAATACTTTTGGGTGATTAAAGAGGTGTGTATTCTTATTTAAATGTTGTAACACTTCTCTCCTTAGACTACTGCCGCGTGGTCGCCGTCCCGATGGACCTGGGCACGGTGCGCGCGCGCCTGCTGGAGGGCGCGTACTCCCACGCGGCGCAGTTCGCCAGCGACGTGCGTCTCGTGTTCGCCAACAGCCGCCTCTACAACACCAACAAGCGCAGCCGGGTACTACACATACTCGGGCAACTTCGTTCGGCATCTACCATCAAATTCGATTCGGTCGTACTCGCTGCGACGAGTTCTGGAGATCGTTTCTTACTCATCACGTATGTTACAGATCTACTCGATGACGGTGCGTCTGTCTGCGCTGTTCGAGGCGCTCTGGTCGCGCTACAGCAGCACGTGCGCGCGCGCAGTGCGGCGCCCCGGCCGAGCTGCGCGCGCGCGTCGCACCACGCGCAGGACGCGTCGGACTGCAGGCAGCAGTGAGTACACAGCACGTAGAACCATCCTGAACTCCACGTAGACCCCTCGTAGACCCGACGTACACTCCACAAGGAATTTATAGCGGCACCAACAACACCACAAACGAACTACGCAACAAAAACCTTCATCGAGCAAGTTAAGTTATATTATACTAGAAGCCCTCCAGACTACAACCGTCTGATCGGAAGAGCCTCCCTTTCTATAAAGAGTGAGGAGTTGTACACCCTGTTCCTCATACCTATATACATGCTGCAGACGCTCTCCATTTTAATATGAAGACATGTTACTTTCAGAAGAGCTAGTGAACGGCGCGTCGCACGTTGACTCGGGCAGCTCGGACTCGGAGACTCTGGCCGCCACGTCGCGCCGCGTGCACGCGCGCTCCGGCGAGCACGAGCACGAGCACGACGCGCGCCGCGCCAGGCACGCGCGCGACTCGTGGGACAGCGACGCCCCGCTGCACGTGCATCGGAAAGGTACGGCTCACTCGCGACATCGTACAATATCAATCTATCCGCCTAGCCTTCTCCCAACTATGTGGGGTCGGCTTCCAGTCTAGCCGGATGCAGCTGAATACCAGTATTTTACATGGAGCGACGGCCTATCTGACCTCCACAACCCACTTACTGGGTAACACGATATCCCTTGGTAAGACTGGTTGTCAAACTTTCTGACTTCTGACGACCCGTAACGACTGTCAAAGATCCACGAATGACAGCCGGGACCAACGGCTTAACGTGCTTTCCGAGGGGGTGGGGGGTCTGGATATGTAATGGATGGTCACCCATCCACGAGCGTTCGATTGACCCATGCAACTTTCATCACTTAGCTGCGAGCGCCTCGAGCCCGGATATCTAAACATAATAATTTGAATTTGAACGACCGCAGCTAGTAGTGCTTGAAGTTGTTTGTTTTTATTATTAACACAAACGGGATATTCACCATCCATTTTTTTATTTATTATTTATTTTTTTCCCGTTAGTGTTAATAATAATGTTAGTGACCGTGACAGTTTAAAAACTTGTTTGTTTTTGTATCTTTGGATATCGTTACCCATCCATCCATGTCATTCGTCCATGGCATTTCGCTAGCTCATCTAATTTGAACTAGTATGATGAAAGATGATGTCATTAATCTGTTAAATCTGGTACATTGCACGATGGTTATTGAATGTTATTCACCCTGTTGGCTTGTTACGATATCGACTATTGCAATGTGCGGCAGGTAAAGGCGTGGGAAAGAAGAGCAAGAGCAGCAGCGCGAGCGCCGAGCCCGCGCCCTCCACCAGCAGGGCGCCGCCGCTGGGTGACTATACTCATTTATATATCTTTATACCGGATGAAGGCACTGAACGAGACACAACACAAGTCTCATGGGTATGACGCCTGGGGGAGGGCGCGCAGTGTGGGGCTGACAGTCTGTACGGCTTCATTGTACATACAAAGAAAGAACAATATTTTATTTGGGACACGCACAGGAAATACAGTTAAAAAGGAGCATATAAAAGTAACAAAATAAACATTAAAAAACAAAAAAAAAAAGAAATCAGACTAAAAAAAAAGAAACCTGTGCGAGGCCAAAAAGGCTCCCATCTCAGCATAAAGCTGCGATATTTAAAAAATAAATACCGCAACGCTGGTATTCTGATAGGGCCTGTGTGATGCCACGGACATACCCACGGATATCAATTAAAAATAGCAAGGGGAATAAAATCAAATAAAATAAAATACAAACACTAGAATACTTGAAAAGAAAAAACAAAAACCGTCAATAAGGTGTAAAGTTCGACTCACGCTTGACGCCCGACGGTCCAACCTCACTTGTCTATGCTATAGACTATTGTCTGTATTTCTATGACAAGCGATGAGGCCATGCATGAGACTTGTAATGCTAGTACTGGCGTGCTTCGTGCTGGTGCACCTCATAGTGCGCTTGTGCGAAGTTTACTCTCTTCGGGTTGCCTGCTCCAGGCTCGGAGCGTCATCTGTCTCTTAAAGTTTTTGAAATTGCTTTGTTAATCTATAATTTTTTAATCATGGTAATACAAAATAGGCAAATACTTCCATGCTTGTAACAGCTCTTTAATAGATTTCATCATCGCGTTCGTATTTCCGATGACAGCCGATGATCCCCGAAGCGCATACTTTGCTTTGGAACGCTGCATGTAGCTTACCGTGGCATACTTGGTACTGCTCGGCAGAGCGACACTACAGAGCCCGCCCCTGCATTGTAACTATACTGCAAGGACCCTCGTCGTTTGCTCATCTCGTGATGTTAATTATTGTGTACAGAATGCTACGTGCGACTGAACGGGTCGGGCGGCGCGGCGTCGTCCTGCTCTGCGGAGCGCTCCGGGGAGGGAGAGTCGTCCAGCGAGCGCTCCAACATACAAGTGGTAGAAGAGGAACTGCAGGATGACGAGGTTGAGCTCACCTACGAAGTCAGTAGCCATCACCAGCTGCATCTTTACATAATGAATAGTAGTAGCTGATATCCGGCGCCTTGCTAGGGTGGGGTGGGCAAGGTTCATGGTGATGAGTCAAACGGTGTTGGAGTTTACCAGTCTCATATGACATTAAGCAACATACATGTTGAGCCGCGTGGCGTGTGCCCGATACGATTTCTCACCGGCAACATGAAGGTCCACACAAACTTTCATCCCCTTTTAAACGCTCTTAGGTCATGTTGTTTTTAATCCTTCCTTGTGCTCACTCACTCACTTTCATTTTGTAAGGACATCGTGAGCGCAACTTCATCCCAGTCAGCAGTTCAGGCTGTGCGCTGTCCGTGTAAAACTGAATCCCGTTTCGTGTCTGTCTGTCCACTTTGATCGTCTAAACTATACAATGGATTTTGATATTTTGTGTTTTTCACCATCATTAGTCATAGTCATTTATTCATTAACAATAATTTGTATCTGAATTTACACAAAATAATTCAAATTAAAATTAAAAATTAAATTACACGCAAAGTAAAAACAAAAAACGTTTAGAACAAGCTGCCCACCATCATTTAGATCCACAGCGCCTATTCCGGAACCAGTCAACCTTAGCATTATTAGTATCGCAAGCCGTACTGTAAAGCTATAATGCTGTTGTTGCAGAGCGGCGGCAGCAGAGGGCGCGGCGCTCGCAAGCGGCGGCTGCCGAGCTCGGCCAGCAGCGGCAGCATGCGCAGGAGGCACAGGAGGCGCAGGAAGCACAGCAAGCACAAGAAGCACAGCAAGCCGGCCAAACGGTAAGCGGTGTACCCACATTTACAGGGGATTGCTTCGGCCATGCAACCTGATGACCCTAATTAGCAGCTCAATTCTAGTCAGCTTCGTATTCCGTGGCAGATGAAGTTGCGCAACACTGTTGCATGCTTCTGCCTGATTACATGTACTCGCTATTTCTGAGATCGGTGAAGGACAAACATGTCTGAAATCGCCATTCCGTCTGGAGCGAGCGTGGTGATCAATGCTCGTGACTATGTTTGGGAAGAGGTCGCGCCCTGCACAGGAACAGATCGATGAACAGATGTGTTACTGATGATGTTTGCCTGCGCAGCACCCGCGAGCGCTTCACGGAAGCCACGTCGTCGTCGTCGTCGTGCAGCAGCGGCTCGTCCGCCGGCTCCGCGCGGCGCTACGAGTCGGACCGCTCCTACCGGCCGCGCTACTCCACCGACGACGACGCGCCCCTGCACCTGTACCGCACGCGGCACGAGCCCGCCGGCGCCTCGCCCGCGGAGCCAGCGCAGGACTCGCGTAGGAGACATGCCGTAAGTGAGCTTGGATTTTGAACAAAATTTCGGCATCAGCACCCGGAAACCTATGCCTTTATGTTACTCATCTTTATGACCGCCATCTTAGATTTTGATTTGGATAAATTACTAATTGTTATGACCGCCATCTTGGATTTTGATTTGTATAAATTACTAATTTTTATGACCGCCATCTTAGATTTTGATTTGGACCTAGTTTTTGGCATCAGAACCCCCAAAATTTATTATTCTCAGTGGACTATGAACACCGTTGCAAGCGATACCATTTCTTACCGTTGAACATAAGACGTAATCTTAGTCACATATGTTTTTTAGTAGGCATAGCACATGGCTCGATTGATTGTCCAGAACTACTCAGCAAAATACTTCCTCGCACTAATCAAAATAAGCTACGCAGACGACCTCTGCTTCAGGCACCATGCGCATCGACTAATTACAGGCGCAACGCCTTCTTCATTCGTAGTGTAAAAGCCTTCCATAGTTTACCATCGCACCTGGATGTAGATCTATTTTGCACCAACGCACACAGTATTAGAAAGATGCTAAACAAGGAATATTTTGGAGATAGTCATGAATAACCGTTAAACTATTTTGATGTTGCACGATTCGACTTATTAGTATTTATTACTTTTATAAACTTTTTATTTTTGTTTGCAAATAGCTGTTAACAAACACAGTCAACTGAAATATTTGTATCTAGAAGTATATATGTGGAAGCTTATTATTAGCAAATTGTCCTGCCTATGAATGATTGTTAATTATGATATTAGTCTGTAAGCTTTCTGTAAGAATAAATAGATAAATAAAACCTTAAGATTGACACCCATGCGCCATGGCGAGAAACCGTAAACACGTGTGTATGTGGGCGAGCGTGTTGTGTGGAGCAACCCATCTGTCTGGTTACAGAACAGGCGGCCATGTTGTGAGTAAGGCGCGCTTGCACCACTACTCGCTAATACATTTAGCGGACTAGTATTGACACATCATTCCATCACTGTCGTCTTGAAGCGCTTTTCAGAAACAGAGCTATGTTTTAAATTAATTTAGCGTTTAATGATTAGTGGTGCAAGCAAGCCTAATACTGTCATTTTATCGTATAAATAAATCCTTATTGAACCTTACCTCGCAGGGAGCCGGCGTATCGCTGCGAGCTCGTCGCGCTCAGCGGCAGTACAACGAGGATAGTGAAGAGGACTCAGTAGCCGCCATCAGCAAGCGGCTGCAGCACCACCAGCACGCGCGCACGCACCACGCGCACCAGGCCAGCAGGAGGAGGCATCATGCTGAACAGGTACCCAGGAGACGTTTCTGTCACTTGCAAGCTGCGCGAGGTTTCCAGTTGATGCACGGGATTCAGCCATGGGCATTAGACGTATGCAGCTTGCTAGAGCTGTCTCCGGACGCCTCTCCCGAGTGGCGGCTGTCCGCTGTCTGCACCTAGCCTGTGTTTCAGCAGCCTTTAACTGCATACTGACAGTGTTGTCCCGTGTGTGCAGAGCGCCAGCGCAGAGGGCAGCGCGAGCGCGGCGCACACGAGCGACCACAACTACTTCAACGGGCACGCGCCGCACAGAGCACACGCAGCGCACGCGTCGCACAGCGCGCACCGGGCCAACGCAAACGGTACGCACACACGAGTAGCATACATACAGTAACTATACAGGATTATGAACCTGGCACAGTGTACCTCTAATGTGACGTGCAATCGCGCAACTCTCACCTCACGGATCGAATATTTGCTGGAAGGACATTTAAGAGGACTGTCACATTTTGTCAGCTCTCTTGCTCACGCGGGACCACATTTTTAAGAATATTTAATGAAAAGATGCTTTTTTGAAAAATGTTATCAATTGGCGAACTAGTCAATAATAATAATTTAATATGTAATTATTAAAAACACATTTTTATTGTGGCGTTTATTTAACTCATCTCAAAAACTGATAATACTTTTTGAGCCGAGTTTATTATCACTTGCGCGACCGCGGAAGTTTGTTCCCCAACAGTAGATTGTCTGTGGGAAGAAAGTTCCCAACTTGTGTTCTATTCTTTTTTTACTTTTAACTATCCAATTCCACGCATTTACTGTGATAGATTATCTGTGTCCGAACCTTTTGAGATACGACAACACTCAGTGAACTAGTCTATGACATTCAAAAAAAATATTATTTTCGCTGGCATAAAATCTAAAGTAAACAATATTTGTCTCAACTTCGGAATCTTGTAAATAATGAATATTGTGGTAAGTGGTTTTATTTATGTTTCACGTTAAGAGTTAACACAGCATGCATTTTAAACCATAAAAAATATAGGTCATCGCTTGTTTTTTCTTTGTAGAATATCTAGAATCGAGAAATGCTCTTTACATACCTATTTTTGTGAATTTTATACGATCATACATTCAAACGAAACGCACTCTACAATGCAGTCCAGTTCTGTGGCTTCCATAAAAACATTCAGTGTTACAAGATTCCAAAAATTTTCGTCGTTTCGGCATTGTTTGTAAACACGTGCGAAGTGCCGGCTGACGTCACGGTGCGCGTGCGAGTGACTGTTTAGGACCGCTTTCGTATTAGCGGATAACACAATACAAATGTTTTTAATAATTAGGGACTTATTAAATTAATATTATTTATTACTAGTTCGCTAATTATAATTTTTCAAAAAAGCATCTTTTTATTTAACAATCTTTAAAATGTAGTCCCGTGTAAGCGAGAGAGGTGCCAAATGCGACAGCCCTCGTAAACGTGAATTAAATCTCGACTGTTACGAGATGAGTAAAGCTTCAGAAAACAACTTGTGAACGTCATTTTTGTTTTCGAATCGCATCCATGGATTGAATATTATTGTGTTTGGATAAAGGCAGTGTCTCGACAAAAGTCGAGCGAGCGAGATTAATATCTCGGTGATAAAGACAACGTGCATAGCTAATGGAGACTAACTCGCCAGCATTGTATCTTGCAGGTACCGCGGGAGACGGGTCAGGCGGGTCCAACGGCTCGAGCGCAGGGGCTGCGGGCCCCGGGGCCCCGGGCGCCGTATCCATCTCGTCACGGGGCCGCGTGCGCAAGCTGACCGCCAAGGCGCGCGGCCTGCTCCGAGAATGAGCCAGGGCTCGCGCGCAACGCGCATATAGGACGTAGGAGAGCCGTGAACAAATCACTTGATGAACAGTGGTGATGTGGTGATGAAGTGACTGACGGTGCGGTGATGGTGATACTACTTAATGTTATAGTGTAGCGTACGGCTTTCCAAAGTAAAGTACCCGCACGCACAGCACGCACAGCGCACAGCAACACTTGTCACTGCGCGTTTGTGGGAGGCTTTCTCTTGTCAATGTGTAATGTTTTAATTTTGAATGTACTGTTTTGTTATTTCATTTATCATCACTGGGATATTGTCAACACGATGTAGTCACAGATCGTCATTTCTCACACAAGTATTGATAAGTTTTTGGAATTGCATAGAGTTGTTAATCTATAAGTTTGTAAACATGATAATATAAAATCAAATACTTCCATGGTTTTAACAACTCTAAAGTAGATCTCATCATCGTGTTCGTTTTTCCGAAGATTTACGATGCTTCCCGAAGCGCATACTTCTCTTTGGAAAGCAGTACAGTGCAAGAATATGTGTTTCACACATACTCTTATGTTGTCTTTACTCAAGTAATAAGTTCACAGTAAACTAAATATGAGAACTTTTAATCAAATTGTGAATGTTACACTCGTTGCAGTCAGACTGAGTCCAATATTAGATACAAACTGCTCTTGATTTGATAAGCAATGCAAAGCATTCATACATTCACGCTTGAATTATGCATCGAGTTCCAGAAGCCTAGTAAATGTGGAGTCTATCAAGAGTCATGATTCAGGAACAAACTTAGGATATAGATGTGTGCATTCTCCTCTAATGTTACGTTAACCAACACAACTACGATTAGTGCGGATAGCCACTTGTTTGCTGTCACATTGATGTTGCACGTTGCAAGCTGACTAGTGCGGTCCGTGTTGTGTATAGGAGTATGTTATCGATATCGATAGTGAGCGGCTCGGTCGCGTCCGTCTTGTGATATTACTGTATATTGTAGTTTGTTTCGCTGTAAGCTCGACTCTACATATCGACCAGCAGCGCCGCACGCCGTCGCTCTGCTCTTGTATAGTACAAGCTGTAGTCCAATACAAAGATTACTGTTTGCACTGTTACCTTATTATAAATAAACACAGCAAGGCCAATACTCATTTTACCTATTAATTATCAAGTACACTCAACCACATCATTCGACAGCACCTTATTTCGTAGCATTAAGGGTGGTTTTCTTAGTTCAAGAGTTATAGATGTGGAATTTGCAGTAGCTCTGCGACAATATTTTGGTAGTTTTTTGAATACATTATTCACGTGTTCGTTTTTCAGTTATGTTAGCACAATATAGTAAATCTATATTTAACTGCATTAGGGACGGCACACACTCGTTCAACAAATTAGCGTGTCGTTAGTTCTCGACAAATGTTTGTAGGAAGCAATCTCGCGCCCGCGCCGGTCGAGTGCAGCGCGCCCCTTACAAAATATATGATAATGTTAAGAAAAATGAAATAAGAATTAATTGTAAATATTAGACAATTGTCAGCGGAAGACAGGCTTAGATTTATTTATATAATGTGGAGCGTCAACACTTTATAATATTATAATAAGACCTGGGACCTTCAGGCGCCTCACGCCGCCCCACCGCTGACGAGCAAGCGAGTAGCTATCGACTGTTCTCGCTCAAGAAACGTACAAAACATTGTAGGTCCCGTGTCACTATAAAACATGCATATGTGTATAGTTGATAGCCGACTGTTCGATAGTCGCTTCTCGCTAGTCGCGGCGGCGGGACAGGTATTTATTTCTGTTTTATGTACGTCAATATAGTTAGTATTCGAGTGCCGTGTTGCTGTAGTGAATGGTGTTGCGGCGTTCGGAGCCCGGTCGCGGGCGGGGAGACGTTGCGGCAGCGTGCTATTTGATCAGCAAAACGAACAATACTGTGAACAGAGCTCAATCAATGCGTGTCTTGTTTTGTCTTGTATACATTCAGTCAAATGCAGGAGATATTTTTTTTTGTCATTGTTTACCCCTGAAAGCAAACTTATTGCAACGATAATAAAGTTCACTGTGATGTATGAAAATAACTGAGTGGATTGTAGTGGGCGGCGCGGCGGCAAGACACGGACGTTTGTGTGCTCTGACGTCAGCGCCTATTAGTGCTATCCAAAGCTAGAGAGCTACAGACCGTTCAGTTATTTTACCTCCGACAGCTCAGACAGCAGCAACTTTAATGCAACGAAAATAAAGATCACTGTGATTTTGATAGACTCGTTAATGGTAGCAACCCAAAATCAACCTTATTACATCGACAATAAAGATCATTGTCATTTTGATAAGACTCGTTAATAGTAGCAACCCAAAATCAACCTTATTACATAAATAATAAAGATCATTGTCATTTTGATAGACTCGTTAATGGTAGCAACCCAAAATCAACCTTATTACATCGACAATAAAGATCATTGTCATTTTGATAGACTCGTTAATGGTAGCAACCCAAAATCAACCTTATTACATCGATAATAAAGACCAACCTTATTGCATCGATAATAAAGATCACTGTGATTTTTACAATGATGCAAAATCAGAGGCAATATAACTGAACGGTATTTACGAGGATTTCGTAGCGCTTGAATGGCATTGTCAGGACGACATTGTTGGTAAACATTCGTGACATTGTGACACAGAAGTTGTATGAGGACACAAGATGGCGGCGTCCGTGGCGGTGTTGGGCACGCGCAGCCGGTACATCCTTGTACAACTGTATGAAGATGTAGATGCGAAGGGTGTCGCAGTTACAGCTAAACAGAGTGAAATGTGTGTTAATAATTAGTTGATTGAGTATGTACTGACACAGTATAAATATGGACAGTATGGAAACTAGGCCCATTTGTTGGTTAGTGTTTGTAAAATTGAAAAATGTTTTATTGGAGCGAAGTTCTTTAACGCTGCTTGCGGTAGGAGGTGACTGGTAAAAGTCGTGACGCGACAAAGCGTTCATACATGTTATGACCCCTCTATGTGACTTTCTTCTTTGGTCCAAATGTAAATCCAAGATGGCGCCTGCGAAAATTTTCTAATTGTTCATCATGGGTGTCGTTTTCATGGTTTTCGAGGGCGCTAAAGCCGTTAGTGAAGTCAAAATGAAAATCCAAGATGGCCGTTTTTTTTGAAAATTTGAACATTTTCGCAGCCGTCATCTTGGATTTACAAATAAATTCATGAATTTTTTATGATACTCGTACCATAATTCGATATCATTATAACAAGAAATCATTCTTACCGTTCAAAATCAGCAGGGAGTTTAAAAAACGAAAGCTCTGTTTTTGATGAAGCCGAATTCAAACCTCGACACGGCACCCGCGACTGAGAGCACCGCGACTATCGCTTGGGGGTCTCGTCGATGCGCGCGTCCTTGTGAGTGTGCAGTTTCGAACGTCTGTACGTAGTTTCCGTACTGTCCATATTTACAATGTATTGCTTCATATTGCCACCAAATGCATTTCAACCGACTACGGTGTCATGTACACGCGGCTACATATCAAGCTATACATTTCCAGTATGAGCTAACAAATCCTATACAATGCGAGATCAGCTTATACTGGAAATGTATAGCTTGATAATTATGTAGCTGTGTGTACTTAATATGTCGATATTATTACTATAAAGTAGGAATATTTTGATGAAATGCAATCAGAATTTTCTCTTGATCAGTTAATCATTTCAAACGTGTTCAAGGGTTGCTTTTCAAAAGTAACGCCATCTCTTTCTTGCGGATGATAAAAGAAAGAGATGCTACTTGTCAAAAGCTATTTATCTTACTCTCTGTGTCAAATAACTCATTAGAATGGTTTTTAGTAGCCGTGCCGCCATCTTACTTAGTTTGTATAGAATCTATTAGATCAATTTATATTTTAGTGATTCAATAAAACATGTAAATATTGAAATGGAGTGTTCAGGTCAGTAGCACGTTATAGCCACAGTTGTGTAATCTATCTCATGATAACTTTGTTTTGTAATACCTAGTATATTTGACCATCTAATGGTAACACCGGAGTAGGGTTTTTATTTTATGACAACATTGTTTACAGTAAATTGATGCGAATATTTTTGTAAAATGTAACAAATCTATTATTAACAGTTTTTATGATTTTATCATTGTGATATTAAGTATGCAACGAGCAGTGTGGAGTGACGTATCAATTATTAATTAATGTGACATGTATGAACAAACTACAACCACGCACAAACCGATATCATTATTTAAATGGAAAATGTTGTCAACTTTATGTAGTATGCTCTATGGCAACACCAAAGAGCAATTAAACTTTTTAAACTTTCGCGATTTGCACACATTATAAACAAAACTAAGAACGGGTCTTCTCGCGATATTCCTTATTACGAGGTAAACGGGTACCTGCTTGTTTCCCGACGTTTCGACCGCCTTGCAGCGATCGTGGTCACGGGAGGACTGATGACAGCTCAGCGACGTCTTCGTAAAGTGCGGGTATGGGCATCTACCCTCACTTGGTCCTCACAATTTTTATTATTGTCACTGTCGGTACTTCTACACACAACACTAATGACGTCCACACACCGGCGGACCTCGTCGGACGACCGGCGCTGCCTGCATTTGCCAATGACTGGATTCCAAGTTGTAGGCAGTCGGTATCCATCCTCTGTGTTGAAATTTTTATATTTTCCGATTTCAATCGCTTCACGTACTATTCTGGAGTAATAGTAACGATCAGCGGAAAGAACCTGTGGCTTGTGTGGTTGAATCCAGTGGTTTGGAGCAGCCTCCAGCGAATGCTCAGCTATCGTGGACTTGTTGGTTTGACGGTTTTTTACAGCTGCAATATGTTCCTTGATTCTTTCGGCGATTGTTCGTTAAGTTTACCCTATATATGAACTACCACAGCTGCAATCCACCTTGTATACGCCAGATGTCTGAAGGAGAATTACGTCTTTCGGAGAATGCAGGCACTTCGGAATGCTAGAAAGTGGACTATATACAGTCTTGATGGAGGATTTCTTGAGTACTGTTCCAACTTTGTCCGTCACTCCTTTCAAATAAGGCAAGAACGCTGCCACTCTGCTAACTCCTATCGGACCTGCCTTCTTCTTTGGACGTCTGGTATCTCCTTTCTTCCGTTTGTATCCGTTCTCCTTAAGTACCTCCTGAACATGTGCGAGCTCACAGTCTAAGTGTTCAGGTCACAGAGGTCATATGCTCTGCTCGTAAGAGATGTTGCAACGGATTGCAAATGCCGTGGATGATGGTGTGATTGCGCATTGAGATACCTATCTGTGTGCGTCGGTTTACGGTACACAGTATGTCCCAGGGTACCATCTCCTCTTACTGACACTTTCACATCAAGAAAGGCCAACGACCTGTCCACATCCAATTCATAAGTAAACCGAATATTCGGATGTATGGAGTTTAAATGCTTCACAAATTGTTCTACTTCGTGCTGGTTGCCTTTCATTATACAAAAAACATCGTCGACATATCGTTTCCACAGTTTCACATTAGCCGCTTGCATGTCTATGGATCTTTCGATGTCTTCCATCAAGATGTTGGCCATAACCGGTGCTACCGGGCTACCCATGGCCACCCCGTCGATCTGGAGATAATATTGTTCACGATATAAGAAGTAGTTACCTTCAAGACAGTTTTTCAGTAAAACAACGTAGTTTGGAGACAGATCATTTGCCCTAAGCTTCTTCTCGAGGACATCAAGGCAATCCTGAATAGGAACGTTGGTGAATAATGACTCAACGTCAAAACTCACCACCACCTCGTCCGGTTCCACTTTCACGCTCTTGATAATGTCTACAAAGTGACGCGAGTCTTTCACGAAAGATGCAGTCTTACCCACCAACGGTTGCATACTCCTAGCGATGTGTTTCGCCAAATCGTATGTAGGCGAGTTGATTTGGCTCACAATAGGGCCCAAGGGTACATTCTGTTTGTGTATCTTAGGCAAACCGTATAGTTTTGGCGGCTGAACACTCTTGGGTCTGAACAACTTTTCAAATTCATCCTTCGTGAATACATCTTCATGGTCCTTGATTAAACCCCGTATACGTTTAGCGACTAGCGGTCGGGTTGTAGGACACAGGTTTATACACTAGTGTCACTCAACAGCTCCCTTACCTTCATGTCATAATCACGGCGGCGTTCCCCTTATCAGCCTTAAGCACCAAAATACCCGGGTTATCCCGCAGGTTTTTCAATGCTTGACGCTCTTCTCAATCATCAGTCTTCCCGTGACCACGATCGCTGCAAGGCGGTCGAAACGTCGGTAAACAAGTAGGTACCCGTTTACTTCGTAAAAAGGAATATCGCGAGAAGACCCGTTCTTAGTTTTGTTTATAACCAAAGAGCAATTTATATAAAAAATGCGGGCAAAGTCCAATCCAAACAATGTCTGCACTTGCCTTCTCTAGCAAGAGCTCCAAGACTATTACAACTTTCAACTGGCAACACAATGCCGTATCCAGAGCTTACATTTTAGTCTCCACATTGTAGTACCTACTATTTAAAGCTTTGTGTTGCCAGTACGTAAAATTTAATTCCCTTTGTTAAAGCAATGTTATAAATAGCGTAGCAACCATTTTATAACTCAATTCTAAAATTCTATATTACAAACAGCGACAGAAATCAATGTGTTTTAGTACCGACAATGTTTTATACCAAGTGACTTTGTTTAATGCAAATTCAATGTTTAACTGGGCCCTAGTGTGCTCGAGTGATCTCACTACGCTCAACAGCGCTCGAGTGAGCTCTGCTACGCTCAACAGCGCTCGAGTGAGCTCTTCTACGCTCAACAGCGCTCGAGTGAGCTCTGCTACGCTCGTTTGAGCTCTGCTACGCTTAATAGCACTCGAGTGAGCTCTGCTACGCTCAACAGCGCTCGTTTGAGTTCTGCTACGCTCAACAGTGCTCGACGTCAATAGCCCGCTCGTTTAGTTAGCAGTTTTGTCTAGAATAAGTGTTGTGTAGTGGTTGAGGGCGGCTGAAGTCGCTCGGTGTACATTGTACCTATGTATATACGTGTGTGAGTCTGCGTCGCGCGTCGCGGCGCCGAGTTGATACCAAACTGAATAAAGTGAATATTTTGGAAAACGTTGGCTGTTTTATTCATCGATTCAAAGGTAGCGACCCTAGGGACTGGGTCAAGACCTCCGCCAGCCCTCAGAACAGACCCGTCTTCAGTGGCGGAGTGCCAGTCAGGGGCCCGGGCGGCAAAACAAAATTTAGTCCCTCCGGTCTTCGTAGTTTATGTAGGTATTTCTAGTAACTTTTGCAGAAAAATGTATATTAGTTGAACGTGCGTCTCCAGCGCAATAATTATACTCCTACACCATCCTACTATTATTTTTTTCAGGGAGGTGCATTTCATCTAATTATTTTATCTCATTATTTACGGACGTAGCAGCTTTTACATGGGGGAGGGATCATCGAAAAGCAAGAATGTAGGATGCAAACGCAACAGCGAGCGAGGCGAGCCTGATTTTTTTGCTCCGTTAGGTTTCTTTTGAACATTCCGTACGGAAATAGGATATGCTTTGTCGACTTATGCAAAAACTTTGAATATAATGAAGGATGCAAGAGGGAACGAAGCGAACTCGAAAATATGAGCACATCACCTGTGTAGGTTAGGTTTTCTTAAGGTGATTGCGCAGTAGTTGCCCGCGAAATTAAAATTTTCTTTCGTTTATTGCAATTTGCAGGCTGACCTGTTTTACTGTGCTCTGTGTTTATACTGTGCTGATACTGATATCAGCACAGTATAAAATGATGTATAGACTGGTATCAGGTTGTATGTTGATTAAAATATGATACAAACAAATTTGTATATATAAAATGTACCCATAAGAATCATCAATACATCTTTCTAAGTTAGATTTGTTACAAAATGTTATAATTTCCGAAGTCAGCTTAAAGAGAACAAAGCTAACTAGAGAGATGTATTGATGATTCATTAAGTAAATAGGTACTTATTTGTTATAGCCGCTTACCATATTTCTAAGAACATACAACCTGACACTGACCTGCTACTACTGCGGACTCCCCTTAGGGGGATATATACGTAAATTATTTACAAAAAAGGGAACATTTTGGCTCAATGTGCTACGCGGAGCACGCGATTATCTACATCAGGCATATTTGAATGTTGTGCAATTGAACTTACCGATTTTAAGATAATTGTTATCTGTATCTACAGAGTACCAAATCTCGGAGGAGGCGCTCGTGGCTAAGTAATAACAGCCGCACGGGTCGATCCATCAAGTTAAGCTACGCTTGCCGGGGTTGGTCCGTGGATGGGTGACCATCTTTACATACCGAGACTCCTCCGTGCCTCGGAAAGCACGTTAAGCCGTTGGTCCCGGTTTGTGGATCTTTGACAGTCGTTACGGGTCGTCAGAAGCCCGAAAGTGTGACAATCAGTCTTACCAAGGGGTATCGTATTACCCAGTTAATGGGTTGTGGAGGTCAGATAGGCAGTCGCTCCATGTAAAATAATGGTATTCAGCTGCATCCGATTAGACTGGAAGCCGACCCCAACATAGTGCATAGTGGCTAGGCAGATTGATCTACAGAGTACCAAATAATAATAAATATTACCGACCAATCTAATGAATTCCAGTAATTTCAAAAATATTTGAAAAATATATTTATAAGGAACTGTACAAATTCATTGAAAGAAATGACATTCTGTGTGAGGAACAGAAAGGATTTCGAATCCATAAAACTATGAATATGGCTATATATGATTTTATATACAATGTCATTAAAAATGTTGATCACCGTAATCCTGTATGTAGCATATTTTGCGATATGACCCAGAGGTTTGATTATGTCCACTATCCTACTCTCTTAAAAGCCTACGGGATGAGAGGCTTGTCCTTAATTTACTTAATTCATACCTACAAAATAGAAAACAAATAACTGAAGTCAATAAAATCAATATAGTAAATAAACATGAAGAGGTATTTCGGTCTTCAGAGCGTAAAGTATTATTTGGGGTACCGCAAGGGAGTGTTAATACACTCCCTTGCGGTACCCCAAATAATACTTAATGGCCAGACCCTAATGGTGGACCTAATGGTCCCTTTTTATTTATATTATACATAAATGACCTACCTCAATGTATTGAACAACCGATAACACTGTTTGCGGATGACAGCACTATTACAATACCCTGTAAAAGTGTAGAAGCGTATGAGAATGACATACATAATAGTTTAAAACAGGCGGTAAACTGGTTAGACGCAAATAAATTGGAGCAAAATTAAAGTTATTCATTTTAGACAACAGACCCCTAGCATGAACTTAAACATACACTACAGTAATGATATAGTAGAAGAAGTGGAAAGTACAAAATTCCTGGGACTCGAAATAGATAAAAAACTAAATTGGAAATCACACATTAATATGTTATGAAAGAAAACCAGCAAGTCTGCGTACGCTCTACACACTTTGTCATCATAAACACGGATGCTCTTCTTACTGCTTAATATGGAATAGTAGAATCACACGGTGTGGGATCATATTTTGGGGAAATTCCACTGAAAAAGAAACCGCCTTCAAGGCCCAAAAAAGATGCATTCGAGCGATGTTTAAACAAAACCACGGATAGCTGTGTACAGTACTTTAAAAAGTACAAAATATTAACATTGCCTTGTCTGTACATACTAGAAGTAGCTGTGTTTGTCAATACAAACACGAGTCGTTTTAAGACGTCTAGCCGACATACTTCCTCGCAACGACGCGGGATACATAGATAATACACTATCTAAAGTAATATAGATGGGCCACTCAGGTTTTCGTTTTGTAAAAAGTGAGTACTCAATCCTAGAGATAGCGCTGCATGTCCTAATGTCTCCTTACCTAGCTCACTAGATGGCGCTTTTAGGAGTTTTTGTTTCTAGTATTAAATCCACACATTGTATTGAAGAATGAATGTTATTTTATTTGTGGAATAAATTAATTCTTATGTGTATTAAGACTATGACAAATTCATATTCTAGAGGAAATGTAGAATTCGAAACATGCACATAAGAATTTACTTATTTCACAAAATAAATAACATAAACATTCTTCAAAATCTTAAACTATAAATGCCATCATCAAGGGACATACCAATAAATGAAACGGAATAAAATGGTAGATAGAAATGAAATAATATTTATTTAAGAAAACAAGCACAGTACTAAGTTGTAAAAGAGCACAAAACAGATCACCAGAACACACGACACAGAAACAACGAACGAAACTGTACATTAATTTTATGAAATGTATTAACAAAACTAATAATGACGATTTGGAATCAAACTGAAATGGAATAAATATTGTTTAGGAATATGAAATTTGAACGAAACAGAAGAAATGTTTACAAAAGTCAACGGTACCTACTGACTGTTCCTGTCTATCATCATTTACGTTTAGTTTCAATTGTGAAAAAGGTTTTATTTATTTTGCTACTATATTTAATAAATTTATTTCTAATGCAATAGTAAAATAATCAATAATGCTTATTTATTATTATTATTTATTTTGTATAGTAGCTATACTTTTGTTGTAGATACTAAGGTAGGTAAAAGTAGCTCTATCTATCTGCTAAAATGTAAAACTATGGCCAAAGCTTCCGTTCCTTTTCCTTCAGACGGCAGCATTGTCTATGAATATTTTGTTTGAAGTCAATGTATGTCTAGATTCAGCCAAGACAGCACATGCGCAAAAGTGTCTACTGCATGGCTCCAGTAATTTTCAACAAAATACCGAAGAGTTGGAAAGAGCTGCCGCTTTCTTTATTTAAAAAAAGACAGAAGCTTTGTGGTGAAAGGTTATCATAATGTGCTCTAAAAATAATAATGTAAAGGTTATTGTAATGAGTTCCTGAAGGAAAAGATTTTTAAGTTAGTGTATTTTTTTTTGTATCTTGCATAATAAAATCTTGCATGGTAAAATATGGCTGAACTTGTTATGATTTTTGTTATCCATACCCATATTTGCAAAATAAAATGATCTTTATCTTTAAATTTTTAATAAATCATTCTCAAACATACAGCAGTTTTAAAACAATCCTCATACGCAAAATACGCGCAATGACTTGGAGTTGCGGATATACCTTACGTCATAATCCAACAATCACTGTTAATAAATAAAAATATGTAGTAAGATCAAAAAAAAAATAAAAAAAATCATAAAAACTCTGTATCTAGTTTGAACACGTAGCATAGAATTTAAAAGTTAATTTTGTTTGACAGTTGACAGCTGATCAACAATGACACACGTCATTTTGATCTCAAACTACCTGGGAAAGTTGGGAAATATTCTAGAATTTCTCCAGTAAAAGGTTAATTAATAACTTTAGGAGCATATAATTGTATTTAATTACTTTGAATCTCAATTATTTACATATTTACCGTCTGAAACGTTTCTATACCAGTATCGAGTCGGTCTTGTGTGGGTGTTGATATTGTGAAATATCCTGTTGTGTGCGAAACCGAAGGTTTTATCGTTGACATGGATCCACTGATCGAGGAGGAGATAATGGCAGAAGACGAGCCATCGAAGCTCAGCATGTTCAACCCACTCAGCTTCAGTAAGTACACCTTCTTACTTTATTTATTTATTACAAAATCTTTAACAATTTTACTTAAATAGATAAAACCAATCTTACAGCCAATTACGGATTTTTTTTTTATTACGGATTATAGCAACACTGATTACATGCATCAGAAACAACAGGATGACATGCTAGAACCATCTAAGCAAGCATATCAACTTATACTTAGTATTATAAGTTGTCATAGCTGTTGTTCCTTAAAACTATCAACAAATATTATAAACACCACGGTCATTGTCTAATAATTGTCTGATTGTGACATGAGATTGTCTTGGAGCGCAACATGCTGTGCATACTATAATATTATAAATAACTGTAGGCAATCTGTCTGTCTGTTACCTCTTCTCGCTTCAATAGATACTGAGCACATAGGTACAACATAGGCCATTACTGGGTGAGGACACAGGATACTTTTCATCCCGGCTAAATGTTCCCTTAGGAGAAAGCCAGTTTACATATTATATGCAATGCTGTTTTCCCATTGATTAAGTATGAGTCGTCTACAATGAGCACAACGTGTGCAACACACTGTAAACAGCTGCTGTAATGTCAAGTATTTTAATACACCACTTGTGTAGGGTGATAATGATCAAAGTAAACTGTACAATTATAGTTTTTAAAATTATTTTTGAATTAAAAAACAATGAAACTAACTTCTATTTAAGAAGAGCTTGTTGTTTAAAAATGTTATGATCAGCGCAGCGTGTGTGTAAACAACAAAAGCATTGCTACACTCATCACTTAATAAAGTTATGCTTGGACTATGAGCTCTGAGTTTGTTTCGGCATATCTTCTCAAAAGAAAGATATGCCAAATCAACTTGTTCAAGTGTTTTAGCAGATCTACTTACAGAAATAAACATTTCATTTCAATTGTTTCAGTGCTCAAGTTCCTAGCATCGTATGGCTGGTTCCTAGTGGGAGGTGCGGCGGTCACGTTGTACCTTGCACACAGACTGCGGCCTGTGCTGGCCAGGTGGCAGCAAGCGAGGGAAGACGCCGAGTACCACAAGAGTAAGTAGAATCAGAGGAGCGTCTGCATACGCCGCAGACGGCGCACACGTTGAGCAAATGGATCTATTAACTACTATTTAGTTATTCCGAGTTCAATTACTCTCAATACAATAAAAGTTCAATTAAAGAATTAAACATAAACTTATTCAAGAAAAAGCTTAAATGTTTACTGTTGAATAAAGCGTATTACGACATATCAGAGTTTTTGGCAGACAAATTGCAATGACTGGTTACTTGGTACTCGTTGACTGTGATTATGTCTTTTTCTTTTTAACACGTGACATTTTTGTATTATTTGAATTGTTATATTATTATTATTTTTTTTTTCTCACCTTTTTTGTTTATATTGATTATTGATGTAGTAAACTTATTATTATATATATATATTTTTTTTCCTTTTGACATTAATATTTTCTTATTTTATTTTTTATTTTTGAGAAATTGAATTGTTTTAATTATGTAACTTATTAATAAATTATGTTTAAATGTCATCCATAAATATTTGTACGCCTTCTGGTATAGCATATCGCGCTTGTATATATTTTTTTAACAACTATTATTGTACCTATGTTAACAAATGATTAAATGACTTATGACTTATGACTTATGACTTAATAGTATAACTTGGCGATATGTGGGTGTACTATAGGTGCACCTCTCTCTGCCTGACGCTGCGGGCATACGCGCGGTTACTCTCATTATTCAATAATTTATTGCAATTCCCAATGTGTACTGTGTGTGTGTAATGTGTAATTAGGTGATAACATAAAATATAATGAGATCATTAAGGACCCTATTGAACATAGCAAAGTAGTAGGAGAGAGGAAGCTTGAGCTCTTGGTGTATCATGCAAATCCTGCTGCCCGTGGCAGTGAAGCCAGCGACCAAGTGTGAACCAACAATGTCGATGTTGATCTAGCTTCACTTTCCGATCCGTACACAATAGGACTGCATTTAACATGTCGTGTGGCTGTGGCCAAATTCGGGAAGAGGAGAATGAGAGAAAAGTTCGGAATGAGTGTCATAATATTGATGTGTTACTTCCCAGACCCGGACGTGGCGCTAGCTCGCATGGAGGCGGTGCAGCGCGCGCGGGAGCTACAACAACAGAAACTCCTTGAGGCGTCGCAGAGGGCGCTCGAACTGCAGAAAGAGGTACTCAAACTCAAACTCAAAGCATTTATTTCAAATAAACCAATTACAGGCACTTTTGAATTGTCAATGGGTCGGTCAGTCAGAAAGATGAAGCTAGTTGCCCATTCCAAAGCGTAGTAGATCCCTATGGAGAAGAACGGGCAAGAAACTCCACGGACACTCTTTTAAATCATAATAATTTTTACAAAATATTGGTTACATCGTTCAAGTTGAAAATATACATGTGAGAACAATGTAGAAAGACGTGCACGTTAAAAAGCGTCCGTAATAAAAAGATAATAACTAAAACAACTAAATTAAATATTAAAATTAAAAATAAGCCATGGCAGCTAAGAGACGACCAGTCCCAACTGACGGCGCCCGTTCACGAACATGACGCATGGATCAGCACCAATTAGCTCAACCATTTTGAAGGGAACTTAATGATCCAACACACACGCCACCATCAGCAAGATATTTGAGTGTGCATGACATACTCTCAACCGCCAGGGCACACTCAAGTCAGTGAAAGACGTACCCAGTAAAAGGTAGCTTAATAGTAGCTACATAGTGCTCACACGTGCTATGCAATTATATAATACTAAGAGATTGAATCTAAACAATGCAAAGAAAGTTTTCTCTCATCTTAATCTTCAGCAGCTCCAACAATATATCCGAATGCTAATCAATTAATTAATGCGTCCTTGTGGAGCAGGACAAGCATTCAGCCAAGCATTTTTGTCAGCGATGTAATCCCCCAACTTATAATATGCCTGGCTGCATAGCGTGCGTTTTATACAAGATTTAAATTTCCTTTCATTCAGCTGGAGTATGTGGGGAGGTATTTTATTGGTATTTGATAGGTACTTGCACACTAACACCAATATTGGTACTCGTTTTTTGGTTTGTTTTTATGAGAATTATGTTTCAAATCAGTGGTGTTCAAGACATAATCTAGGTATTGAATAACAATTATTATAATATAATCAGTGTGTTTTTTTAGTCCATATGAGTGGCCCAGAAACCTTATATACAAAAAGCGACTGTTTGTTTGTGACATTGTACTTAATGACACTAACAGCAGAGTTGCATATTGTCCATGTCATGCAGCAAATTAATTAAATAAAGAATGCTTTAATAAACAAAGATAAAGTAATTTCATTGTTTTACAGCGTGAGGAACGTAAACGTGCAGAAATGGCGGAGCGCCTGGAGAAGTACGGCGCTGCGGCCGGCCAGAAGCTCGGCAGCGGAGAGAAGGGCGACGGTAAGTAGCGTAACGTCCCACCCAACGCAACGCTACTTGTTGTACAAGCGGAGGTGTCGCATGCGCCGCGAACATACACCGTTGCTGGCGAGAATAGAGCGTTCTACAATTGACTTGGGCTATGAAACGAAAACTATTTATTGGGAGTTTGATTCCCGCCTGGTTGTAATTCCTAGTCCCCCGACACACTCCGTCGCATCGTATCGCCTGGCCACGCTATTACTTAGTTGTCGCCTAGCGTTCTTTTTGCTCGGCTCCTAAGGGTCCTAGCGTGATGTTCAATATCCTATTGCCTTCCTCAAAAATTGGGCTATCAAATTTTCAAATCTGACGTTCCTTCAGATATTAGCGCGTTCAAACAAACAAGCTCTTCCAACTTTATTATTAGTACATAATATAGATTTACATAAACACCAGATCGTCGGCGTCGGGGCAAAGCGATCAAAAATCTAGTCTAATAATGTTAGCCACTGAATCATCCTGTGCCTGACGGCTGACCTAGACATTGTCTGGACTGTAATCTCTGAGTTTGTTTCGGTGCTCACTCTCAGCGCAGTCGGAGAGCGACAGGAACCAGCAGCAGCAGATCATCTAGTTTGTTTCGGTGCTCACTCTCAGCGCAGTCGGAGAGCGACAGGAACCAGCAGCAGCAGATCATCTAGTTTGTTTCGGTGCTCACTCTCAGCGCAGTCGGAGAGCGACAGGAACCAGCAGCAGCAGATCATCTAGTTTGTTTCGGTGCTCACTCTCAGCGCAGTCGGAGAGCGACAGGAACCAGCAGCAGCAGATCATCTAGTTTGTTTCGGTGCTCACTCTCAGCGCAGTCGGAGAGCGACAGGAACCAGCAGCAGCAGATCATCTAGTTTGTTTCGGTGCTCACTCTCAGCGCAGTCGGAGAGCGACAGGAACCAGCAGCAGCAGCTCATCTAGTTTTAAAACATTATTTATTTTTGTCGTGTACGGTTTTCGAACCAATATTCAAAAATAAAGACTATTTTAACTGACCGTCGAGATCACAAGTTGCTGTGTGGCAATGTGGCCAGTGTGTGCTCCATAACCCGTTAGATGTGTTTGTACTCGTATGTATCTTGCATGAGTGCCTTAGTTGGATGTATTTGATAAAAATAAATGTTTGTGAACAGAATACATGCCGCTGAGCGCGGGCGCGTCCACGTCGTCCTACCGGCCTCCCAAGAAGTCCAAGTGCGGCGGCGGAGGCTGCGGCCGGTAGACCTCGCTCGCCCACATCCAACATCACTACATACAAAGATCCCTCACGTGCGTGCCACCCTCAGTCATACATGATACGTTCATCAAGGATATACAGGATTATACTAATTTGCTCCGTAGACTAAATACTAAACTACTAATACTCTACTAGTAATTCAGGTAGAGACTCGCCCTGTATAATTTAGAGTATTGTAAAACTCTATTAAATGGAGTTTGATACGTTCATAACCAAATTCTCAATTCAGAAAGTTGAATTGTAAATCAACAAAAAAAAATTGTTGATTGTAAATCGGTTGTCATGTCAATACTCGTGTCAACTAATAAGCCATGTGCCCGATGGGACAATGATGAACATTCATACAAACTTTCATCGTCTGTTGAACCCAACCTTCGTTAGCTATGAATTCCTTGAGTTCCGTTCGTTGCTGGGTTCTGTGCATGTGCAGTCTGTCAGTGAATTAGCACGAATGCGTTTTGTTGTTTATCAAACAACCGCAACACAACAGCAAACGAGCTCTGACAACTGACATATTAATATGATTTTCATAAATTGTGGATTAGTGTACTTCGCATTCCTTAGCAATAAAAATGTTTCTATAATAATTGTTGTTTTCAAATGTCGTCTCACATCTCTGCTATCTGCATACATTGTAATAGAACGTAATAGATATTCCAGCAGTTGTTGTAACAAGTAATAATCAGTATTGTCTGAGATAAGATCTTGTGTACGTTGTTGGTCGAGTGGCACCGGGTTTTAATAAAATAAAATATTAATTGGTTTGGCGATGTTGCTTGTTTTTCTTGATGTTACTTCTAGCAGTATAAAAGCGTAATTCCCCTGCTGCGCAGGATGCGCACGCACAGGTCGCGCACGTTAGCTGCGACCATCCATCCATCAGCGCACGCATCCGTGCGCGCCGCAGCCGTGGCTCGCAGTGGGCGATCCCGTCGATCCCGATTTCTACATTTATACCTAACTAGCTTCTGCTCGCCACTTCGTCCGCGTGAAATTTCTTGCACCCCCGACCCACCCCGTCGCATCGCATCGCTTGCCCGCGCTATTACTTCGTTTTCGCTTAGCGTTTTCTTTGACTGCCCTAATGTAACTAAAGCAAAGCAAACTAGTCTCAATCGGAGAAGGAAAGGAAGGAAACAACCACTGACCACCTCGGTACTCACGTTCAGAGCAATGATCGACTCGCAACATTCGTAGCGTTCACTGTGGTGACTGCACGCTTCTCAAACACCAATAGTATACGCTACGCTCGGCAGATGGCGTTGCGCTACTTTAGTGAAATAATATCCTACTGCTTGGGTCCTGTCTTCAGCTGAGGACTGACCAAGGATTCAAGGCCGACCGATTATCCAGATGGGAATGAGGCATGGCTGGTCGCAGCACTTCGAGGGGCGGTCAGATATTCATTATCAAAGTGATACAGCGCTGGAGTTGCCATTGTCTCTGCAGAAGTAGTTTCTTCTTACACTCGTTTCTGTATTGAGGATTGGAAGTTAAGATCTTTCATTGTAAACTCTATTTCTTATGTATTTTTTGCAAATAAATTTTGAATATTTTCGCGCACTACTAGGTACCTAGGTACTGCTAAAGGACTTCCGAGTTATCAATTCAGAAACCGGGAGTCAGCTCAGAGCGGTTACTTCCACTATTTCAGTAAGTATCAGATACTGGAAAAGACTGGTAAGTATAAAGTGCGTGCAGTAACAAAATCGATCCTTAACTCAGACGGAATAGCGTACATACTCGATACTCCAGTTCCTAACTCAATTAGCGAGTGCAACACTAATAAAGCCATAAATTAATCATAACGATTATGAAGGTGTTACTAATCAGCTGATTGCTGAAACTACTCTATTACTACAGACAGTTCGATGCGCCGACAGAACAATATTTATGTAGAAGCGCCGCGCTCTAGTGAGCCCCCAGCCCCCACTGCCCACTGCAAGCGGTCATCGCTGAGAACACTGCGAGCGCCACATCGGAAGATTGTTTATTTACCTACTAGCTGACCCGACAGCCGACAGACGTTGTCATGTCTTAGCTATGAATATTTTAATGTAAACGCGGGAAATTAAATTAGTCGTTAAGTTTTCTGAAATTGCAATTTTCTGAGCAATTTTCTCAATTTTTCTTTCCGTAAGAACCTTCTACAAAGTATTAGAAAACATGAAAAAGAAAGATAAATGAAATCGCTACCTACAGGACAACGGGGAATAGGTTTAAGCAGTGCGCCACAGAGTGTTCTACCCATGAATATGAACAACTTTTACTATGGGACCAAATATGAAAACGCGAAAAAAAATCAGCTGCTCCCTAGATTTTGACGAGTTTGGTGTAGATAAATGTACTGAACTGCTTAAAAATTTATCCTGTATATTATAGATAGGTTCCTGAGGATTTTGAGAGCAAATCTTTTACAAGGTCTGGGACTCTAATCCAGCCGGCCTATATTCTGAAAAAAAAAACTGTGAAAACCTACGTGAATTCCACCTGATTCCTACTGGGACTGACATTATTGACAGCACTGTAGCTATGTATAGGTATTGTACCTATATAAAAAAAGGAGGGGCAATAATTATAGAGCATCAATAAATTCGTCCGTATCGCTCGCTGTCGACAGGAAAAGTACCCAAAGCCTGGCAGCATTGCCACGTTGTAATATGGCAATGCTAATTCTTTGGCCACTTCTGGTCACGTGTAGAGTCGGCTTGTCGATGTCTCGAAAAACTAAGAGGGCACGTTTCAACCACAAACGGCTCGAACTTAAAAGTTCCCAATAAGATTGGAGTAAAAAAATTGTATAACAGTAATTTATTTATTCAACAAACTTATGAAACAATAGAAATATTTTTTAACGTAAATGACTAACTAACTAACTATACAAATAAATACAAAACAAAAGGACACTTAGGCGTCGAAGTACTCGTCCGCATCGATGTCATCCGGAAACGTGCCCAGAAGACTGGCAGCATTGCCACGTTGAATGGCAATGCTAATTCTTTGGCCAAAGAACGAGCCAGCCCTCTGGTCACGTGAAGCCTCGACCAGTCGGCGAGAAATTTCCTTAAAAAGTAGACGCGCACTCGGGCCCCATGACCCGAGCGTTTCGACCCCAAACGGCTCAAAACTGTAGTTACCTATAAGGTTACAGTATTTGCGCCGCTTGAGGGTCTCAGCAGCCGCAGCAGCGGCGCCAGCACAGTATTATTATAATAAATAACAGTAAAAAATGTTTAAAGTAGGTACTTACCTTTGTGTAGGTAGGTAGGTACGAGGGGGGATCAAAAAGTAGTGAGAACGACATACTCCTTGGTAAGAAAAAAAATAAATACTGGCAGGCATAGCTCAGATACATATTATTTGTAATATTAATAAAGAAAAAAATCTTCGATTCTCTTTTGTTTTTTTCTGAATGTAGTGATTTGTTTGCTTCGTGTCAGAACGTGTTCTCGAAAATCGAGAAAAACGAAGTGCGAACCGTTATTAAATACCTCTGTTTAAAAAAGTTAACGACGCAAGAGATTCATTGCGATTTGGAGGCAACATTAGGAGAGTCTGCTCCGCCTTATTCCACTGTCGCAAGGTGGGCTTCTCAATTTCGAGTAGGGAGAACGAGCACGGAAGACGAACATCGTTGCGGCCGTCCATCGACGTCAGTCACCCAAGAAAATGTTGCGAAAGTCGAGAAAATTGTATTGAGCGATCGAAGAGTTAGATACCATCCGATACTTAATTCAAGAAACGGGCATTTCATATGGAAGTATTCAATCCATATTGAAACAATCTTTGAATATGAGAAAAGTCTCCGCAAGATGGGTGCCGAGAATGTTAACCGACAGTCAGAAACAAAATCGACTTGACATTTCGAAGATTTTTTATTTATTTATTTATTTATTTATTTATAGTTAATTAAAACGGTTATACACCAATTACAATAATTAACCTAGAAACACAATACTAATATTGTAATATCTACTACATACTTAATAAATAACAGTGGAAATTCTCTCATACTTTCTCTCGCAAAACTTTAGACACACTCGCTTTATCTCTCTCCATTCATCGGCAAACAGATCACAATCAGGATTGACTGCCAGGAGGGCATTGAGGGCTTCCAGAGTCCGACACACCGGCGACTCTGCTCTAGCGACCGTACGACATGCTGGCCGAGCAAACAATTTGTGCCTCTTACTGTGGCGGTGACCTATATAGTTGCCAGGCACATATAATTGACAAAATAGGTCATGTAGCTCAGGACAGTCGATAAGCCCTCTGAGGGTTTTGCAGGCTACCGCAATCTGATTCAAACCTCGTCTAACTTCCAAGGAATTGTAACCCAACATCCCAAAAAGGTAATTCGTTGGGTACATGTACGGAAAATACTTGTGCACTTTTTTAAACAAGAACCTAAGGAAGGTTTTTTGGACCTTCTCCAGCATCAACGTTTGAGTTGCAGTGTAGGGATTCCACACACATGCACCTGCTTCTAATTTAGATCGAACCAGAGTATTATAAAGCAGTTTGATAACATGTGGGCTGTCAAAGTCACGGGCATTGCGCAGGACGAACCCAAGATATTGTTGGACAAGTTTCAAGAAGATTCTGAAAACTTTTTGTCTCATTTCGTAACCATGGACTAAACATGGGTCCATCATTTTGATCCCGAGACAAAACAGCAATCTTCGCAATGGAAACGGCCATCATCACCGACCCCGAAGAAGTTTCGTGCCGTGGCATCGGCTGGCAAGGTTATGGCCTCAATATTTTGGGACTCAGAAGGGATATTGTTGATTGATTACCTGGAGCGTGGAACCACTATTACAGGCCAATATTATGCAGCTTTAATTCCTAAGTTGAGGAATGCCATCAAAGAGAAAAGGAGAGGGAAACTTCGCAGGGGCGTGCTGTTTCATCACGACAACGCACCCGCGCACAGGTCGGCAGTTGCGATGGCTGCCATTCAGCAAGCTGGCTTCGAATTGGTTGACCACCCCCCTTATTCACCAGATCTGGCGCGTAGCGATTTTTATCTGTTCCTCAAATTGAAAGAATAAAGGGGAAACAGGTACGAAGACGATAACGAGGTGATGGATGCCGTGGAGAGCTTTTTGCAGGACCAAGACAAAACTTTTTTTTTGAAAGGGATTGAAGTCTTGGAAAAGCGCTGGACTCGGTGTGTAGAGAGACTCGGAGACTATGTAGAAAAATAAATGATTAAGTTATCAATAGTCATTATAATCTATCTCATTCTCACTACTTTTTGATCCCCCCTCGTAAGTACTCGTAGGTAGGTATGTACCTTTATGTACTCGTAGGTAGGTATGCTCTAAAAATGTATTAACGTTTTCCAAATTTTACCAAAATCTAAAGATTTTGAACTAAGTATTTAATATTTTAACTTTGTTAGGTTAGTTTTCAACTATATTTGTATAAATAAATATTGTGCTTGCTGTGGACTCCTATTTAATTATTTATTAAAATAAGTGAAGGAGTGGGCACCTACAGCTACGTAGGTAGTACCTGATGCAGCCCCAACAACAATGCTTCATGTCTTGTTAGAGATCCTACTTAAATAAATAATAAATGGGTGGTAAATTGGCATCGCAATTATTGCACTTTTCTTTAAAACCAAAGTAACTATAACGCCTACAATTATCACTAGTATGTGTACACCTGAGTGCCGCTGTCGCGTCGGTGAAACTAACGCATGTCGCCAGTGTCACACTAGTTAGATACTTACTTTGTTTCCCAGGTAGCGTCGCACTCGCTCAACTATTGATGGCTTGATTCATAGATTTCACGCTAACATGTACGTAGGTGGCAGATCATTTATGTTCCTGTTATCATTCTGATGAGTAGGAACCTACAGCAGCTTGGGTTTGTTTGTAGAAATACTAAAAATAGCCGTACAACTGCGTCTACGTATTTCTGCCGTTTCTGCCAATTGTAACATCGTCACCGAATGGGCAGTTACTGGTGCTACACATTTATAACGTCAGTTATGTTTAACTGTAACTAAATTAGGAGCGAGCTTATTGACACAGGGTTACAGGGTACGAATCCAGATAGCAGCTACTGAGAATCCTGATGGAAAGCCCAACAACACTTTACCTGAACTGACCCAGGACAACACGCCACGTGTGTGGGGAAAGGGCTGAAAGGAAGAAACTAACAGGCCCTATGATCCTACGGTAGGCTGCACGTCAGTGGTAACTAACAGACTCTATGATCCTACGGTAGGCTGCACGTCAGTGGTAACTAACAGACCCTGTGATCCTACGGTAGGCTGCACGTCAGTGGTAACTAACAGACCCTATGATCCTACGGTAGGCTGCACGTCAGTGGTAACTAACAGACCCTATGATCCTACGGTAGGCTGCACGTCAGTGGAAACTAACAGGCCCTATGATCCTACGGTAGGCTGCATGTCAGTGGTAACTAACAGGCCCTATGATCCTACGGTAGGCTGCACGTCAGTGGTAAATAACAGGCCCTATGATCCTACGGTAGGCTGCACGTCAGTGGTAACTAACAGGCCCTATGATCCTACGGTAGGCTGCACGTCAGTGGTAACTAACAGGCCCTATGATCCTACGGTAGGCTGCACGTCAGTGGTAACTAACAGGCCCTATGATCCTACGGTAGGCTGCACGTCAGTGGTAACTAACAGGCCCTATGATCCTACGGTAGGCTGCACGTCAGTGGTAACTAACAGGCCCTATGATCCTACGGTAGGCTGCACGTCAGTGGTAACTAACAGGCCCTATGATCCTACGGTAGGCTGCACGTCAGTGGTAACTAACAGGCCCTATGATCCTACGGTAGGCTGCACGTCAGTGGTAACTAACAGGCCCTATGATCCCACGGTAGGCTGCACGTCAGTGGTAACTAACAGGCCCTATGATCCCACGGTAGGCTGCACGTCAGTGGTAACTAACAGGCCCTATGATCCCACGGTAGGCTGCACGTCAGTGGTAACTAACAGGCCCTATGATAACACGGTAGGCTGCACGTCAGTGGTAACTAACAGGCCCTATGATCCTACGGTAGGCTGCACGTCAGTGGTAACTAACATGACCAGTATAAGTTAGCCTGTTATTCTATTGAAACTCCGTACTACGCCAGGTCAGCTCAGGAGTGTTACCACTGCCGTGTGGCCTACGTACTGGCTGTCACAAGCAGCTCAAGTCAACGAACTCGATCGATAGAAAGCCACGTTGCCGATAACCCTTCATTTGTTTCGCCCTATTATATTTAAGTCACGGGGCGCACACGATGAGAGCTTGCGAGCTGCGCGTACGACGACGGAGATGTGACGTAACAACGAAATGAAACGGTTTGTTTATCACTGTTGAATTAAAAGGTTTCCCGACGTGTCGACATCTGACAGAGACACTGCGCTCACAACCACTTGCGAAACTGAGATGAAGTTTGAAATAAGATTTGTTGTAAGAAATTGTCGCTGATTCTGTTGTTCTGATCAAACAGTTGCAAAAAGGAAATAGTCTAATCTTCGCCTAATATTTTATTTAGGTAGGTAGGTATACCACCCATTTCCTGGTCGATGGTCGATCGATTGATGGAATGTTCAGAGCAAATATATTTTTTACAGTGCATTACATTAAAAGACAAAACCATCCAAACAAACCATCCATCCAAAGGTTGTCTATAAAAGATCGCTTTTAGCGATAAGACCGCCCAAAGAGTCACTCAATGTAAAATTTCAACATTTTTATTTATTTGTTTCGTAATCAACAAGGAACCCTTATAGTTTCGCTATGTCCGTCCGTCTGTCCGTCCGACCGCAGCTTATCTCAGAGACTTATTACGAGAAAGCTATAATTTGGTATGGTTAAACATATTCATCACGCCGACAAAGTGGTAAAATAAAATCTACAAAAATATACAAAAGGTTGAAATATACAAAAATAAAATCATATTTCTAAATTATATTTACGCTCAAATAACGACGGGCGGCGGCGTGCACTACGGAACCCTACTTATTGCGCGTGGCCCGACACGCACTTGGCCGGTCTATATCTGTAATTTTTGTGACGTGCATAATAAAGAGTGTTATATTTATCTTCTAGACACGCTCATGCTGATAAATTGACATTTAAATGATCATCACTATGTTGATCACTTTTCAGTTTGTTATATTTACAGGCGTCGGAGAAATAAGAATCTGAAAAAACAACTGGAGCGATGGCTCACCGAGCTCTCAGAGGCTGCAGCTGTATTAGGATACTCATATACACCAGCAACTTGTACGGCACGCTAGCCGCGAGTAAAACTGTTACATAAAGCACTGCCGGCGCCCCAGCCCCTCGGCCCCCCAGGGGACGCGCGCTCCGTATTTATGAAGATATGAGCAGTTTATCGTCAGCGCTACCGATATGTTCCCCCAGACTTATAGCACGTTACGGAGCATTCGTCATTACAGCCTGGAATTGACCTACTGCTGATGAACTGGTTCTGGTACGGACAATCGTACGTCAATATTAACACTTCATCATCATCAGCCTGGTGTTGTTCCCAACTATGTTGGGGACAGCTTCCAGCCTAATCGGACGCAGCTGAATACCAGTATATTACATGGAGCTGCTGCCTCGATAGGCAGCAGCTCCATGTTCCATGCTCCATGTTTCTTGTTCCATGTGTTGTGGGGTTGTGGAGGTCGGATTCGATAATCCGACCTTCACAACCCCACAACCCAGTTACTGGGTTATCTTTGGTAAGACTGGTTGTTAGACTTTCATGCTTCTGACCACTGGAACTACGAACACCTCCTTACTGCTACGAATTAAAGGAGCTTTCAAAGTCAAATTGCTAACCATGGACTTGCGGCTGGCTGTACCAGGTAAAGCTACCATGGACTTGCGGCTGGCTGTACCAGGTAAAGCTAACCATGGACTTGCGGCTGGCTGTACCAGGTAAAGCTAACCATGGACTTGCGGCTGGCTGTACCAGGTACAGCTAACCATCCCCCCCGGAGGGTTCCCGCATTGTCGAGGCGGGGGGGCTCAGTAGCCGTGGCTTGGTCACCCACGGTGAAGCGAAGAGGAACCCGAGGAGGGGGCCGCTCGTCAGGGCTTTTGCCGATAAGCCGACGACGTAGCGGCCAGCGGGTAGGTTGCGGTGGCCGTATGGGTGACACCGCAACTGAGGCGGGCCGCGGTGTCTTATGGGAGGCATCGCGGCTGAGGATTGGAGGCCGCGGCGGGAGAGGAGTGCCGGTATTGCGGTGCGCCGCTCTCCCTACCTTCCGCGGCCTTGACGGGGCCGCCACCGTTTGATGGCGGACGCGGTGGGGCCGCAGGGGAAGAGGAGTGTCGGTATGACGTTGGCCGCTCTCCCTATCCTCTGCGGCCGAAATTGGGCAGGCGGCGGAGCGCGCGCGGGAGGACGACCCTCACGCGGCGCCGCTCCGAAGGCGGAGGAGGGGTCGGAGCAGACGACTCCTCCCAGGTGGGGGCCAGCAGGCAACGGGTGTGGGGGCATCCTTGCCTGTATTGCACAGGCCCCCACCAGTGTCGGACGGGAATGGCCAGGTGTTCCCGGTCATTCCCGTAGCCCCCCATCCGGGGGGGCATGCGGGGCCCGCCAGCTAGGCGGGCATGCACCGGGAGGGTTGTGGAAGTAAAGGCTGAGCCGGTTTCCCATGGCCCACCCATCACGGCGATGTGGGAACACTGCTGAGTTTTAGTGGGTATACTGTCATTCCGACAGGAGTCCCACATACCCCGTCCCCCACGGGCGGGGATGCATAAAGCATTTCTCAGCGTCAAAAAAAAAAAAAAAAAGGTACAGCTAACCATGGAGTTGCGGCTGGCTGTACCAGGTAAAGCGAATAAAAGCAGCATTGACGATTAGATACTACTTTTGATACGCAGTGTACGATAGTGCCTTTATATTAATGAATTAGCTCTGCTCAAGTGCATCATTAGCAGAAGGGGTGCAGGGGGATAGCTCAGTTAGTGAAGGGCTCCGAATACTTTCAGCCAGAAAGTAGATACAGAAGGCTACGGTGCTGCGAATGCTGCGATCATCAGCGATCGTTCCCACGGCGCGGCGCCGTCCGTTAACGTCCTACTGCTCTCATACGGTTTAAAGCTGCCACGTGATCCCTAAATTATACAGTAAAATATCGTGCTGATTGTCGCCGTGTTCACGTGGCCTTACATAATGCAGGTACTTAGTCAGATCCTTGTTGCATCGCCCTCTTCATTTCATCTCGTCATAGCTATTACAGGCGTCAGTTTACGAGTATACTACGCTACGCACCTGACCTTTTGAAGGACACCAATAAATCAATCAATCTGCCTAGCCTTTTTCCAACTATGTTGGGGTCGGCTTCCAGTCTAACCGGATGCAGCTGAATACCAGTATTTTACATGGAGCGACTGCCTATTTGACCTCCACAACCCATTAACTGGGTAATATGATACCTCTTGGTAAGACTGGTTGTCAGACTTTCGGGCTTCTGACGACCCGTAACGACTGTCAAAGATCCACGAATGACAGCCGGGACCAACGGCTTAACGTGCTTTCCGAGGCACGGAGGAGTCTCGATATGTAAAGATGGTCACCCATCCACGGACAACCCCGGCAAGCGTAGCTTAACCTGATGGATCGACCCGTGCGGCTGTTATTACTTAGCCACGAGCTCCTCCAAAGGACACCAATAAAACCTGTGAATAAAACGTTTTGTCCTTCTACAATGACCTCGCCCCCCTCCCCGTCGTTATTCGTTACCATGACAACGACCTTTTGTTAATCGCTTTTCATTCATTCGATAATCTTCTATTACGACTTATAAATGTAGATTTCATGAAAATGATTGATTAAAAGCTAATAAAAACTGTCGGTTGGTGGGTGGTAGCGCCATCTTTGAGATTTGGTTGCCCGGGGCAACGGCGAGGACGCAGCACGGAATGTCAAGCACTTTTCCACCAGAGATGTGCTATGTTACGTTGCTATGGATGCGTTTGATATCCACCAATCATATTCGTTAGTCCACATAGCATAGCACTGGTGGAAACGGGTTCAAGTAAGCTGTTTCTTATATGGAAGGATGTGTGCAATCGATGGGATCTAAGAATGCGCGAGTGGTGTAGCTGCCGCTCCCCGCGCCGCGCCTACTGTCGATGCATCGCATAGCTCGAGCGGCGCATCTTCCTCGCACATCTTCCTCGCTCCGCTACACAGCTGGAAACGGTCACATAGTTTCGTAGCTTAGCTTTCACATACTCGCAGCACAGCGGCATAGCACATCTCTGGTGGAAAAGCAGCCTCCTGTATTTTATCTGTACCTGGTATTTAATTTTAATATTTAATTTACCTGGTAAATTAAACATTAAAATTAAAATCTGATGTTTTTTTTTGTCTTTAAATAACTTAAATTTCTAAATACAGCATGTTCACGTTCTGAATGACATTACGAAGTAGGTAAACAGGGTGTAAAAAATTGAAGAACCTTATCTCGGCCATAGTTTCTAATTTCGGCCACTTACGTTCACCGCAGTGCTTTACTTGGCTTGATTTAACTCCATAAGGTCTCTGCCTCGAATTTTGCGAGCAGCGGCGGCGCGGGAGCGGCAGGATTTTATGCGTAAAAACAAATGGACCGGACCTCGAAAACAGCGGCGTGGGAGCGGGGCGGTTTGCGAGATGCGCCGCCGCCGCCGCCTCACTGCCCGCGAAATTCGAGGCAGAGGCCTAATAGTCTGCGTACAGTCAACTCCAAGGGACCGTCGGATTACCTACGGTTGTTATATCCGATAATCGTTGTAACCAAAAACTATGCTAAGTAAAAAGAAATGCTGGGACCTCATTCAAAATTTTTTAAGCGATGTCGTTATAAACTTTTTGACTTTTTAACCGAGTTCCAAAAGGAGGAGGGGTTCTTTATTTTTTAGGGTTCCGTACCTCAAAAGGAAAAAACGGAACCCTTATAGGATCACTTCGTTGTCCGTCTCTCTGTCTGTCAAGACTCAAGACCCTTTTTCTCAGGAATGCGTGGAGGTATCAAGTTGAAATTAATATCAAATACGTAGGTCTATGGTCCCTTAGAATTCTAAAAAAACCAAGCTTCTAAGTCCACGCAATAAAAAGTACGGCCATTTAAGCGATATATTCTGATACTCGCAAGTAAATCAAAGAAACTTTTAATAAATAAATGTTACTATAGTGTTGACGACTATTTGAATGATGATCTTTAGACATTAATTGTTATTATTATTTTATTAACTTAAACTACTTTATATTTTTTGTATGTACTTGGAATTATATTATCACTCAATTTGTACGCCTTTCTAGGCAAAACATGCTGAAACTTCTTTTTTTTTTGTAATCATTCCAACTGATTGTAAACCTACACGTTTTTGACAAATAAATATATCTTATCTTATCTTATCTTATCAAAACTTATAGGGTACTTGACCTAGAATCATGAAATTTGGCAAGAAGCAAGCTCTTACAGCACAAGTAATGAAAAAAGTTCGAAAATTGTTAATTTTTGTAATCAATTAATTTAAGATTAATTTATTTACACACACACACAAGTTATACAACATAAGAAATAGCCGCGTGGGGCCCAAACTAGGCATAGCCTGTATCTTGGTGGCGCAATAAACAGTAAAAACAGATTGAGTTGCCGAACGTTCAATGTGACAGCACAGCACAGCACAGCACAGCCGGACAAAAAAAATAAATAATAATAATAAACACCAAAATTATATAATTATAATAGTCTTCTAACAGGCGGAAACAAGGTGCGCGCCTTCAACGGTTGGGTCATGCCGGTTTTGATGTACTCTTTCGGCGTACCTACTCAAATGGACTCATACTGAACTCGACGCCCTGGATCGCAAGGTCCATACGCTGTTGACTACATATCGAATGCATCACCCACGGTCATCGGTAATGAGACTGTATATTCCGCGAAAGTGTGGCGGTCGGGGCTTTTTAAGCGCTAAGACTCTCCACAACCGCGAGATATGCAGTCTCAGGGAATATTTCCTAGAAGCCGACGTGGGGATGCATCTAGATGTGGTTGCGGTGGACAAGGGCCTCACCCCACTCTCCTTGGCTAAAGAGAACTGGCGCAAACCTGTAGTGCTTGACACTAACGATCGCAGGGAGGTATTTATTTATTATGGAGGTATGGCAGAGTAAGGAGCTTCACGGACGCTTTTTCCGGGCCCTACATGGACCCGATGTAAATTTGTTAGCGTCCGTAGCCTGGCTGCGTTCCGGTGTCCTCTTTGGGGAAACCGAAGGTTTTGTGCCACATGACGAGAACCTCGTGAAAGCCGAGAAAGATCAAGATCAAGTATCTTGACTTGGCTCGCGAGGTTGTCGACATGTGGGATGTGAATAATAAAAATATTTAAAAATAGAATAGAATAGAATAGAATAGTTTATTTCCACCACTAAATGTTACAAATGTCTCTTAGTCTAAGGATAATATGTGACAACAATGGGTGAATTAAACAAGAGAATACGTTGACGACCGCAGTAGTATGAACTGTGTCACAGCCGTCAGCGCCTTCCACTCTGTACATAAACTTCATATCTTTACATTGTAGATCAAATGTTTTTAGAAAAAATGTAAATTATACAGGGTTACTGGTAATTCGACGTATATCCGTCAGGAGCTGATAAGGGGGCCAAAATGCAACTAATTGAACCCCCCATATGTATGGCCGAAATTCAATAGTTTTTCGATATTTACCCAAAATTTGACATTTAATTCCAAATAAAAAAAAATACATATTTAAATGGGTACCATTAAAAATGATGTTGTAGCTGGCACTTCAATTAAGCTATAGACAATTAAAACTACTTAATTTAACAAAATAATTTAAAAAATGAGCGATTTAAGAATAATATCTTACCAATATTTTGATTTTACGCTTCAAAAATGTTGTCTCGTCACAAAAATTTCTATGACATTAATCGTACAAATAACTAAAATAACTTGCCTATTCTGTAATCTTTCCAAAAAGGTATAAAAGTCAATTTTAAAATACATGATTCGTGGCATGGCATGTGTTTGAATCGGCGCGGGGAGAGAAAGGGTCATTTGTATGAAATAAAATGCATTAAAAAATTTACGTCAAATTTTATAAAAAAATTTACACATCTTGTTCAAAATGAGTCCCTCGATTACGAATGCAGGTTCGAATTCTTTTCCTAACTTCGGTTTTCGTCACTCTTGATGTGAACGTTGTTCTCATCTGTTGCGCCGCGTTTATTATTCGCTGTCGAAGTTCTTCGACTGAATTTATTGGGGTCACATAAACTAATTCCTTCATATGACCCCAAACGTAAAAATCAAGTGGTGTGATATCAGGGCTTCGTGCTGGCCACGGAATTGGCCCTCCCCTCCCAAACCATCGGTTTGGACATCTCTCGTCTAGCCACTGTCGGACAGTAATCCGGTAATGTGCTGGGCAACCATCATGTTGCAACATGAGGTTGTTTTTTATTTCTTCGGGAACATCCGCCAACAAATCGTCTAGGTTGTTTCTTAAAAACTCCTCGTAATTTTCGCCGTTCAAATTTTGGGGCACGAAATGAGGGCCCAGCAAATAATTATCAAGGACACCCATCCATACGTTCAGGGAAAATCTCATTTGTGATGCAGTTTCTTTTAGTTTTTTTGGATTCCTGCCTACTTTAGGTGCCCAAAAATGTAAGTTATGGTAATTCGTTATACCATCCCGGTCAAACTTTGACTCGTCAGTCCACAAAATATTTCTTAGGAAATTTTCCTGGTCAGCGTCAGCGTTTAACATAAACCGAGAAAATTCGAGTCGCCTGGCAGGAACTCCCTCGTCCAATGTTTGGACAGGTTGATAATGATATGGGTGTCTACCTGATAGATGTACTACCGACCACACTTTCCACTGGGACATACCGAGCTGTCTTGCAACAATGTTCGTTGAGATGTTTGGGTCATCAATAAAACACTGAAGAATGGTGTCCTCTGCGTCAGCCGTGTACCGCCGAGGTCTGCCAGCGATGATTTGTGCTCTCTGAACACTGCCAGTTTCAGACAATCGTCGATAGTTGCTCCCGAAAACAGTAACGTGGGGAAGTCACAATTGGGAAAGCGGCGTTGGTATTCTCGCCGAGCCGCAGCCGCGTTTCCATCGGCAAAACCATAACAAAACATTATGTCTGCGTATTCGTTATTAGAATACGAAGCCATGTTATCCGAAATAACAATGATAAAAAAAGAATAACAAGAGAAACAAGAATTAACAATAATGATCGATAACAAATTAACGCGATGAGAGATTGGTTAATAGCAAGATAACAATTCACGTGCTTGCGCGGCGTAGAGTCAAAACATACTAAGGAAGGCGACCCGAGTGCAGCAGACGCCGTGTACTCCCCCGCTCGCACACCCCGCCCCATCACGAAGAATTTCGCCAGTAAAATCGGTTGTTTTAACGAGGATCATAAACTAAAAACACAGATGATTTCTCTCCCCGCACCGCGCGCCGCCGCGCCGGTTCAAACACATGCAATGCCACGAATTATGTATTTTAAAATTGACTTTTATACCTTTTTGGAAAGCTTACAGAATAGGCAAGTTGTTTTAGTTATTTGTACGATTAATGTCAGGGTAATTTTTGTGACGAGACAACATTTTTGAAGCATAAAATGAAAATATTAATAAGATATTATTCTTAAATCGCTCATTATTTTAATTATTTTGTTAAATTAAGTAGTTTTAATTATGTCAATAGCTTAATTAAAGTGCCAGCTACAACATCATTTTTAATGGTACCCATTCAAATATGTATTTTTTTTTTATTTGGAATTATATCGAAAAACTCTTAAAATTCAAATATCTCGAAAACTATTGAATTTCGGCCATACATATGGGGGGTTCAATTTGTTGCATTTTGGCCCCCTTATCAGCCCCTGACGGATATACGTCGAATCACCAGTAACCCTGTATGAATATAAATGAAATAAAGAAGGAAATAACCCAAAAATAAAATAAAAAGATAATAATGAAAATGTAGGAAGCTTATAGCGGGCAAGTTAAGCAGCGAGAAAGGAAACGAATAAATAGCGGTATAAAGTTACGTATATTGTTCACAAGCACACAAGCACAGAGTACAAGAAGAATTATGAAAAGTCACAGCACAAGAGAGATAGGTAAACTAATACGCGAACTATTAGGTTATAAAATACAATAGAACGGACGGCGGTTACAAACGCGCGCGCAGCCTTCCGGCGTCGGGTTCATGAATCGACTGACGAGGCGGTGAAAACCGATCGTGCACGATGTAAGTTCGGGCGTCTTCGCTGCCGACTCGGTGCGGCGCCGGCGCTCGGTAATTAGCCGTGTAACGGGACTTAACCAACTTCGTTGAAGAGAGGTTGTGTGTGTTATTAGGAACGCCACATCAGCCCCCCCGGAGACCGTTAAGGTCGAAAGAAATTGGGAAAATGTACTTGGCGTCCTGATCGCGTTCTGTGCGTGGAACTTGTAGTATTTGGTGGCGTTGTTGTAATTCGCTCTTCTGGCGTTGAGTCGCTCAACTCTTTTGGTGTTGTGTCGCTCAGCACGTACGCTGGTTTTAACCGGTCTATAGACACGGTGGTAGTTTTCCCTCGTACGTCTATTTTAAAGAATTTATCCCCACGTTCTATGACGTTGAACGGTCCATTGTACGATGCCTGTAAAGGTTTCCGTACCGCGTCCTGACGGAGAAATACTTGTGGAGATGTCTTTAAATCTTTGCTAATAAAAACCTGAGAAGCACCGTGGTGAAGTACTGGTGTTGGCTTCAGCTTCCGCATGTTGGCTCGTAGACGAGAAAGAAAATCGCTGTAGTCAATGGCTTCTTTGGGAGAACTATGGAAAAATGCTCCGGGTAAACGTAATGTTTCTCCATATACCAACTCTGCTGACGATGAACCAATATCTTCTTTATAACTTGAACGTATTCCTAGTAGTACCAAAGGAAGAACCTCGCACCAGTCATTGCTAGCATGGCACTTGATCGCCGACTTCAATTGTCGATGAAATCTTTCGACCATTCCGTTAGCGGCTGGATGGTATGCTGTCGTCTGTAAATGATTGCATCCGATGAGTTTTGAAAGTTCTCGAAACAAATGCGCCTCGAACTGCTTTCCTCGATCCGTTGTTATTTTTTCGGGACAACCAAAGCGTGATATCCAACCAGTGACAAAAGCACTCGCCACTGTGTCAGCTTTGATGTCATGGAGCGGAATGACCTCTGGCCAACGTGTGAACCTGTCCACCGCAGTAAGACAATATTTATAATCATGCGATGGTGGCAGAGGTCCTATGAGGTCTATATGTACATGACTGAATCTGTTCGTCGGAGGAACAAAAACGTGTACCGGAGATCGAGTGTGTCGAGAAATCTTTGAACGCTGGCATGGGATACAGCAACGTGTCCAGTTACTGCAGTCCTTCTTCATGTTTGGCCACACATATCTTTGTGTCATAAGTCTGACTGTAGACTTAACCCCTGGATGGCTCAGTCCGTGAATGCAGTCGAATGCTTGTCGACGGAACTGTGGTGTCAGATAAAGCCGAGGTGATGAGCCAGACATATCGCAATATAACATCTTACTGGAGCCAGATACGTGAGTTTTCTGCAAAACCAGTGAAGAGTCGCTGTCCAGTAGCTGGCGAAGCTCTTCGTCGTCTTCTTGCGAGGATGCCAAGACATCTAAGTCTATCGCGCTTGTGATTGCATCCGTGCGGGAAAGAGCGTCAGCCACCACGTTATGTTCTCCTGCGATATGTTTTATGTTAGTGGTAAACTGTGACACGTAATCAAAATATCGAAATTGTCGGGGTGAGCAGTTTTGTGAAGCCTTTTGAAATGCCGAAACTATTGGTTTGTGGTCAGTCAATATGGTAAAAGTCTTTCCTTCTAGCATGTGCCTGAAATATTTCACTGCCTCATATATAGCCAGCAACTCTCTATCAAATGGGCTGTATTTCCTTTGGGCCGCAGTGAGCTTCTTTGAAAAGAACCCAAGGGGTTGTAAGCCGGAAACCGCTTCCTGTTGCAGTACGGCACCAATGGCATTATCTGAGGCATCAGTACAAAGTATTAATCCTGCCGATGTATTAGGATGTGCCAACAGCGTTGCTTCAGCTAAACTTGTCTTGCAAGCGATGAATGCCTCTTGAAGCTCTGTCGACCAAGTAACAGGAGTACTGGGTTTAATTTTTGGACCACACAGAAGCTTATGTAACGGTGCCTGTTTTTCTGCTGCTTTTGGCACGAAACGCCTATAAAAATTAACCATGCCTAGGAACCTGCGGAGTTCTTTGATGGTCTTAGGCTCTGGGAAGCTCTGCACGGCATCCACCTTCTGTGGGAGTGGCTTAGTGCCTGCAGACGATACTATATAACCTAAAAATTCCACTTGTGACTCACCGAAAATGCACTTTGATGCATTCATTACGACTCCGTGGTCGTTCAGCCGTTGAAAAATCTTTTCCAGGTGTTCCAGGTGTTCCGCCTCGGTCTGGGAAGCCACAAGGATGTCATCTATGTATGGATAACAGAATTCTAGGTCCCTTAATATTTCATCCATAAAACGTTGGAACGTTTGAGCCGCATTGCGAAGTCCAAAACTCATAAACGGGAACTCAAACATTCCAAAAGGGGTCGTAATTGCCGTCTTCGGTATATCAGCTGGATTAACCGGTATCTGATTATATGCACGGATCAAATCAATTTTACTGAAGACGGTACATCCACAAAGGTTGTGAGAGAAATCGCCAATGTGGCGGACTGGGTATCGGTCAGGTATAGTGCGCGCGTTGAGTGCGCGGTAGTCACCGCATGGTCGCCATTCATTATTTTTCTTTGGAACGAGATGCAGTGCTGACGACCATGAACTATCCGACCTTCTCGCGATACCTGTTCTTAACATATCCTCAAACTCACGAGTTGCTATATGGAGTCGGTCTGGTGCTAATCGGCGAGGGCGACTGTACACGGGTTGCCCCGGAGTCGTGCGGATGTAATGCAGCGTGTTGTGCTTGATTTTGCGCGTCGAGAGGTCCCCAGCCGGACGTGTGATATCCGGGTACTGTGAGAGCAAGTTGTGATAACGCGAAGTACCTGTAACAGCTTTAATTTGGCACAAAGCAGGCGGTGCGGGCTTAGCAAAAGCGCTCAGTGATGTTAAGTTGTCGATTAAGCGGTGGTGTCTAGCGTCAACTAATAAATCATAGTGCGATAAAAAATCAATGCCTATAATAGGTTTTGTGACGTCAGCTATGACGAAACGCCATGCGAAAGCACGCCTTAGTCCAAAGTCCAACGTTAGGTTCACCCAACCAAACGTATCTATCGTAGAACCGTTAGCTGCGAACAGGTTATAGTCCGTTTTAACACATTGTCTATCACGAATATATTTGCACGGGTAAACACAAAGATCAGAACCAGTGTCAATTAAATACTGAATTTTTGTCTTACGGTCTGTCACAAAAACACGGCCACTAGCCACACTGTCGCAGTCACGCGTCGCCGTCTTCACTGACTGCCTGACCCGTTTCCCTTTTGAAAGGTACACGGGTCACGACACTTCGTTGACCGGTTACCGAAACGCCGATGATACCAGCAATGCCCCGGGCCAGCTTCCGAGCGGCTCCGGGACCGACGTCGCCAACGTGGAGACTGCGCTCGAGTCCTCGAGCGCGAGCGGGGCGCTTTCGACAGCTCTGAGACCTGCCGCGACAGCTCGTCGATGCGGCGCGTGAGTTGGTCGATTGCGGTCGTCGGACACGAGGCTACAGGCATAGATGTTGACGTCGATGCTGCAGCCACTTGAGTGTTAGGTTGGAGTGCAATCTCATGAATTTTGTCCACGATTTGGGCTACTGTGTCCAGGGCAAGATCTGCTTGAGCCGCTATGATGGCCTGTATATGGCTAGGCAAACGACTCGTCCACAGAGACCGAATAAAATCGTCGGGTACCTCCGCCCCTGCCAAATCCCGCAGGTGCCGCAGGAACTGGGAAGGCTTCCGATCTCCCAGCTCCTCGTGAGTGAGCAGCTGTCTAACTCGCTGTTCTTGCGAAGCCGACAATCGGGAAATTAACTCCGCTTTTATTTTACCATATTTGTTGTCAGCCGGTGGCTTAGCTATAATGTCTTTCACTTCACACACATATTTATAGTCCAAGTTTGCGATGACGTGATAAAATTTTGTTGCATCAGCCGTTATATTCGAAAGCGCGAACTGGCCCTCTAATTGGACGAACCACAACGCGGGTTCGTTCGGCCAAAATGGTGGCATTTTCACACCAACGCGGCACACCTCGTCCGTAACGTCTTTTACACTCGCGTTAGGCATTATCGGAATATCAAAACCGCTAGCTTAATGTCCACTATAGTCCAATGTTCACGATCACGTCGGGGTCACCACTTGTAGGAAGCTTATAGCGGGCAAGTTAAGCAGCGAGAAAGGAAACGAATAAATAGCGGTATAAAGTTACGTATATTGTTCACAAGCACACAAGCACAGAGTACAAGAAGAATTATGAAAAGTCACAGCACAAGAGAGATAGGTAAACTAATACGCGAACTATTAGGTTATAAAATACAATAGAACGGACGGCGGTTACAAACGCGCGCGCAGCCTTCCGGCGTCGGGTTCATGAATCGACTGACGAGGCGGTGAAAACCGATCGTGCACGATGTAAGTTCGGGCATCTTCGCTGCCGACTCGGTGCGGCGCCGGCGCTCGGTAATTAGCCGTGTAACGGGACTTAACCAACTTCGTTGAAGAGAGGTTGTGTGTGTTATTAGGAACGCCACAAAAATAACTTATTACTAAGTGGAGTGTAGTGTTTGTGTGTGTGTGGGGGTGTGTGCATGTGTGGGGGTGTGTTCGTATATGTGTGGGAATTAGAGAAGGGGAAGGGAAGGTGCAGGCTATGTCAAGGGGCACAACATGTTTTCTGTTTCGTCATAGGTCAGGTTAGGTAATTTTATTACATAATAAAATATTTTCAAGTATGTCAGTCTGTCAAGACCCTTTTTCTCAGGAATGCGTGGAGGTATCAAGTTGAAATTAATATCAAATACGTAGGTCTATGATGGACCCTACACTATAAAAAAAAATCAAGCTTCTAAGTCAACGCAATAAAAAAATACGGCCATTTATGCGACACATTTTGATACCCGCAAGTAAATCAAAACCTAGAGGGTACTTCCCGTTGACCTAGAATCATGAAATTTGGCAAGAAGCAAAGTCTTACAGCACAAATAATGGAAAAAGTCCGAAAGTTGTTAATTTGTAAGTAATATATATCACATAAAAAAATATTTTGGGATTACAATGTTAAGTTTGTTTTAGGGATAAATTCTTTTGAACTACGGAACCCTTCATTGTGCGTGGTCCGACACGCACTTGGCCGATTTTTTTATGTATGTTCGCCAATTTCTCTGTCAATTGTGGACCGTGGCCGCGGCATGCTCTCGAGGTGGTCCATTGACACCATGTCAGAATCTGATGAGGGGATCCCATGGAAAGCGAGGGAAACCTTCAAATTTTATAGGCACACCTCTAGCGATTTGGGTATTTTTTATAGTAACTCGTGCATTTGCTCTCAGAAAGTACCACTTGGTGAAATGGAACTGATGATGAAGACCACAGATGGCTACCGGAACTGCTCAATAATAAGTATTTCACGGGTTGCGATTCGATTACTATGCAATTTATGCTCGTCACAATCATGTGGTGAAGTGGAGCTGATGGTGATTTCACCATCAGCTTCCAGTTCTCCTGGTTCTTACTAGGAGAACTCTTGCGGGAAAAGCAATATTTTGTAGAAGGTGATGAGCAGTTGACATTAGGTATTGTAACATAGATAAATTACAAACTGACCCACTAAAAATTGAAAAATAACTTTAATTTCGGAAGTCGGTGGCAAAAAACTAAAATTAAAGTTATTGGTTTTTTAGAAATATAGAAAAAAGTTAGTATTTTGCCACCGACTTCCGAAATTAAAGTTATTCACTTTGTAGCCTAGTGTTTTTTCGGAAGTCGGTTGTTTTTTTTTTTGTATAAAAGTGTGGCGGCGTCTACACCGCCACAAGCGGAGGACGCGAAAGAGAAATTTGACTCCCATCGAATGGAGAATCGTTGTTTAGAGCTTATTGAGTATATAAATACTTATTTTTTGGAAAACAAAGGAATGAGAAGCCACCAAAGTCAGGTTTTTTTTTTTTACAAAATTTTGTTCCGAAGAACTTTTTAACTTCCCATTGAACTTGGGTTTTATTATTACGTATATTTTACTAACAAACACCAAATATTTGATAAATCAGATTTGGTACGGAACCCTACATGTGCGAAGTGCAACAAGCACTTATCCCGTGCGGACCCCGCGGTTTGAACGATCCTAGAACCCGACTGCAACGCCACCTACCGGGTCAAAATGTGTTTTCAAACCATCCAGGAACTAATTGATATATACACACAAAATTTCATCTAAATCGATCCAGCCGTTTAGGAGGAGTTAGGAGACAAACACACGTACAGAAGAATTTTAGGTTCTTATATATTAAGATAAATAGATTCCCAGGTCTAGCAAAGTATTTATAATCATGTATTTTTATTGATTGTAAATCTTAAGAAGTTATGACGTTCTAAATGGAAGGCGAAACATATTTATTAATATAAACATAACCTAGAAATAACAATATAAGTATACTAACATAACTAAAACTATTAAAAAAAAAACGAAAATATGGCGTCGAAAAATTCCTCCGCATCGCTGTCGACTGGCGGCATTGCCACGTTGTATGGCAATGCTAAGCCGCTGGGCAAGGTAAAAGCCAGCCCTTGGGTCACGGGAAGTGTCAACCAGCCGCTAACAAACTGTGAGCACTCGCTAAGTATTTGGGTTTTTCTATCTGGATCTTCTCAGTAGGCGCCCGGAGTGTGAAGTTGTGCCCGGGTGGTGGCAATAGGCTCGCCCCCTGTTACATGGCGACATGTGGGTACTAGATACACACTTCTGCCTGACCCTTCGCGGAGCACAGGCGTATTTTTATATTTATGTTATATACTTAATTATATAAACTATAATTCGTCTTAACACCAGTCAAATAAAAATAATTGCTAGCAAAATGTTTCCTAACAAACAGTAGTAGGGTGACAACACCAGTTTTCGTCTCACAATTAAAATTTTAATTATTACCTGTAGTTTTAGAATTTTATTTTGCAAAAAGAATGCTTGTTTGTGTCATTGACATATTCTTCTTATTATGTTGTTATTGTTCGATAGATTCTCACGGCCGTCACAATAACCTTTCAGAACCACTATATCGCTTTGTTTACGTTACAAATATTAAAATTGAAAACAATCATCTGTCATTAGACAGATGACGCCCTGCGGCGCTGATCATAAGCGTCACGGTCATGGATATTTCCTGCTACGAGAGAAGAGTAGGTGAGCAAAGGATTAGAGTAGTAGCATACAGAGCGCTATCGCCGATGTCAAAAACTTGTCCCTACGCCTTTTTCTTCCTCGCTTATGTGGCGCGGAAACTGTGGGAAGTACCGAGTTTTTCCGGAGTGTTTCGTGAAGAAGAGTCTACATTGTTTCATCCGTGTGTGGATGTGAGACTGCGCCGAGAGGAATGATAGTAGCGTCGTCCTGTCTGTCCGTAATACATAAATTTATTTATCCGCCAATTTTGGTGACAATGGAAAAGTTTTTTACTGTTACTGGTTATTGGGAAGGAACTGGCAGCAGTGGCCATCACATGATATACGATTTGTGGAAATGATGCTTTCAAATAGAAGGCTTTTTAACTATATTACTTATTGTTATTGTGAGCAGTAAAATAAAATAAATAAATAAAATAAAGCTTTTCACAGTCCCAACTATAGGTACTATCGGCCTCTCCGAAGTTGTACCACAGAAGTTACAGTATCTCATTATTGAAGTACAGTCAGTGCTCGAGTACTTGTCCGCCCACAACCTTATTACGGACTTTATTCTGTTCGAGCACTGTCATGACTTGCACATTCAAAGTTTTTTGTGTCCCCAGCAATGCAGTTGGGATACCTATAACAAATGTATGAAAGTTATTCCAAGTTACTTGATAGAATGGTAGTCAGTGTTGCGTGTGATAGCCGTTCGTGGCGCTGCGAGCACTCGGCACCCTCGGCCTTACTCAGTGCGGACGCTTGCGAGGGTTGTATACGCAGCTGATTTACATCACCCTTAGGCTGAGCAAACGTCCATATTTCATAAGCACCGCGCGAGAGGTCACACGAGCTTAAATAAAATAGTCGGAGAGCTGTCTGCGCTCCACATCCGCCGCGAAGCCCTACCGTGGAGGGGCTGCCCGCCAGCACCAGCCAGGCACTCGCAGCTCGCGCTACTAATACGCATCGTCGACGCAATATCCTTTGTAAGACATGCTAAGTCCCGCTTGCGAGTGGAGCGCGCGAGAGGGACGGGGCGCTACGGTTGACACGAAGAAGCCTAGCTTAGCGTTCCGGGCGTGACGTCACGGGGGCGCGGGGCACCGCGGTGCGGAGGGGCGCGGGGTGGCACGGCGCAGCGCCGGCAGTATACGGCCGGCCGCAAACTCGCGCGGACGGGTGCACGATGCGTGCACGGTGAAAAAAACAATCGCGATGCTGTTTGAGAGTCCCAACGCGAAACTGTACCCGGCGTTCAACATCCCGCCGCCCGTGAGGCTCAGGTGAGCAGTGTGTGATGCGGTGCTCTGCGATCACCGCACGTTGTGTTCAAGTGCCAGTGTTCTTAGTTTTTGCCGAAGCCATAAAAAATGCCTATAAAGTGTTGTTATGTACGGCGGGCGCGCCACAGCCGCGACAGTGCGTCTGTCCAGTAGGCAGTAACGCTCCAGCGACCGACGAATGAAACGTCGATATGACGTCGCCGCTCTATATTTTTTTCTCACAACCAACCATTATTGTGTTCTGAGTGATCTTAATGTGAATGATTTCAAACCGAGTGATGTACGGCGCACGGTCGTGACCGATGGCGTCTCCTCTCCATCTCGATATCCGAAGCAATCGCATCGGAAGCTACCGTCTACTAAAAATAGTATTAAATTCCGTTCAATTGCCGTCTGATCGAGACAATCGATTCGCTCGTGTCAGGGCTGAGTTCAAGTCGAAACAGGAATCGATTCTGATTGCTTTGTGTTGCAAAAACACGAGAAACGTGAGAGAAAACTGTTGCTTCAATTTCTTGAATCAACTTTGTGACTGTTGTTTGCACCTTGTTCCAACATGAATTGGAATCGAATGGACCCCTTCTGTCAATAAATCGTTTCGCACGGATCGATGTGTGATGGCGTCGTGCCGGCTGTTCTTGGAAGCGTGTCGAGTCGTCGCCGTGTCGGTCACGTCGCGTCGCTGTAAACACGGCGGCTTCCTGTTGCGCCGAGCCGCATAGCTCAGCTATACAGGGCTTGACTTAGTTGTGCCAGAGCAAATCGTTAGAACACTGCGGTTGGGCAACGTTTCGTGCGCCCACCGTCTGCAATTTATGTATTACTATTCATTTTTGCAGTAGCGAAGACATTCTGACTAGAACCGGAACATTTGGAGGTCTTTATAGGTCATTTATCATCCCTAGTACCCTTGCACTAAGCATGGACAAAACCTTTCGAGGATTGAAAACGAACCTACATGAATCAATGAGGGCCTTAAATTGTGGCCAACAAGAGAAACACCGACGTCTTATCTTCCTAGCCTGCTTTTAGTACCAACATTCCGCGTCCTACGTTCATTACAACTAGGTCTTTACCATGATCCTTCCGAGGTCATTTACCCATCACGCGTATCTGGTTTTACAATCGAGCCCAGAGTTTTAATAGTTATAGTATAATGGAATAACTGGCTCACTCGTCCTCTGCAGCCCAATTCCCTCATTTGGCTAAACAAAGCCTCGTCCAAACCACTTTTTTATTGTTTCGTTTTGCTAACAGTCGTTCTGTTCGCTTTGTGTACGTTGTGATGGAAGGGCCGCTCGTGAAAATATGGAGAGAGCTAATTCAGAACGACCCTTACAGCTAGAACCGAAACAGTTGGTTTATATTACCTAATGTATCTTATGTAATGTATCTTTGAGGCGTCTGTCTACTTGTTAGAGACCACTTAGAAAACTGGACGAAAGAGTCTGTTTGGACCACACTGCCGAGTGTGGTACAGACTGGCTTTTTTTCTTCATATAAAGACATAGTTGCTGTAGACTATATAACCACTTAAAATAATGTTGCATTTGCAAATTATCGAGGTCGACTTTGGGTTAAGTTTTTCTTTAACGCCAAAAATAAATGATTCTTACTGAGTATCATTTTCACTAAGAATTTATCAGTAAGAATTTAATAATTCCGATATCCGCTAAAAGTGATTGCAACAGTGACCTCCGAAGTTTAATCTAAGCTTGTCATCAATTAACCAATTTGTAACTTGCGTTGAATACGCAAGTCCTTTTGTGGCCAATGGAAACCGTTTTGCACTCCTAATAAGAATAATATAATCATCCAATTGGACCGTATTTAAACGATTTTAAGGAAAAACGCCAAAAAAGACCGATTAAATAAATTGACTTCTTTTATACCAAGGTTGCGATTTCCATCGTAGCACCGGTTGGATGTATTTATTTAATATCAGAAAGTGGTGAAAAGGAAACGAAACTACAGACTGCGTCATGTTCCAACTTTGAAATGCAAAAAATTATACTTACCAACAACATTATTGTCTTTTCACATAATCGATAACTGGGTGACTCACCCTACTTGTTTAGAAAATATGCAGTTATTGTTTAGTTACAAAATCAAATTAGTCTGACAACAGGGTGATTTACCCTACAACATTTTGTAACTGATATTATTTCGATTTTTTGTACATGAAAATAAATTAAATATTGATATTCCTTCATTCTTCATTGCTTGTATTTTTAAATTATGTTTAGTATCTAAATCTGTGTTAAGCTACGCTTGCCGAGGTTGGTCCGTGGATGGGTGCCCGTCTTTATATACCAAGATGGGTTCTCGTGCCTCGAAAAGCACGTGGTCCCGGCGTGGTCATTCGTGGATTTTTGACAGTCGTTACGGGTCGTCAGAAGCTCGAAAGTCTGACAACCAGTCTTACCAAGGGATATCGTGTTACCTAGTAAGAGGGTTGTGGTGGAGGTCAGACAGGCAGTCGCTTCTCCTAAAATCCTGCTATTCAGCTGCATCCGAAGCCAACCCCAGCATATTGGAACAAGGCAGATGATGAGGATCTAAATCTGTGTATGATTCTAACGTTCATCATAATTTATCACAACTATATTTGATCATCATTAAATCGTGACTGGTATGAGGTAACTATTTACCTAACGTCGGCATTCCCTTGAAGGAAATTACGGCGTGAGGCAGTTTTCTAATACATTGACTAATGCTCCAAGCCACTTCGATTGGGTTTATTCAAGAGCACTTTTCTCACAATTTGTGTCAATGTTCTCCGCTGCAAAATCTTGGATAATCCTGTTACAGAACCATTCCATGCTGTGTCTCGTAGGTACTCGATAAATGAATTCGGCCGATATTACGATTGCCTAATGATTTACTCGTATCAATGAGCATTGGTTTACCGGCACGCACTTATGTTGTACATAACATGTATGTAAGCGCGTGTATCCGCGTGCGCGGTACCAGGATCGCATATTATCAGGATGCTATTGCTGCAAAAACGATTTTGTTAATTAAAATGTAATATAAACGTAGGTAAGTACTCGCTATGCCTACATAAAATTACAATTGGATGAAATAACTAGTTTTACTTGAAAACTACAAACATTAAATACCAGTTTTCGCTTACGACTTGTGGCTTCCGAGACCGTTGTATTCAAGGGCCAATTGTTAGGACCATTTCTACGTTTTGTCATTACAGTTTTTTCTAAAATATATCCCGAACGAAAAGTTATAAAAGGAATCTAAACTACGACATTCATCTTCTCAGGAATTCCCTCACATCTACATCAGAAAACGAAGGCAAATAACTTCTACTAATGTCAAATGATAACAAACTTCCTTCACTGTTACTCACGTGCCGGAGTGACAATCCCCAGTCCACGGTACACAGCGGACATCCCGAGCGCCACCCGTACGCGAGCATCGTACTAGTGTAGTACATTTTGGAGCCCTCCCTGAAGTACACTCGAGCAACTTCGCAAGATATTCTACGGAGTTTTGCTTCGGGGATTAAAATAAATAATAGAAAATCTTCAAATATAAACACTTAAGTTAGGAAACCTCCTCTCTTCTATAACCTAAATGCTGGAATATGTACGATGCCTTGGACAACACGGTGATCACACGCACTGAAACATACAAACTTGGCATTCAGTACTACTGAGACATGTTGCCCCCAAATAAATTAGGATAAGGGCAGGAAAATATTTTTTCACCGACGAAAAAAAAGGAGGAGGTTCTCAAGTCGTGTTTAAGTGTTTTTTTATGTACTTATATGGCCACGCATATCTTTCTGCAAAATTTAAAGATTCTTGTTTTATTCGGGAGGATACCTCGAAGTTGGTCTCTGCAAAACTTATTAACTTTGCTTGGGTAGTTTTTGATTTAGCTTCATTAATACGTATTTTTCCCAGTGTTATGTGGATGACGTTCTAATTTCTTTTGCAGGTAGTGGTATTCGAATTTGTGTGGGGTAGGTAGGTACCACAGCTAAAAAGTGAAAAATAAACTTTTACTTACAAAAAAAAAAAAAAACCGACTTCCAAAAAAAAAAAACACTAAGTATAAAGTGAAAAATAACTTTAATTTCGGAAGTCGATGGCAAAAAACAAAAATACATTTAACTAGACACCGACTTCCGAAATTAAAGTTATTTTTCACGTAGTGTTTTGTTTTTTAACCGACTTCAAAAAGGAGGAGGTTCTCAATTCGTCGGAACCTTTTTTTTTTTTTTTTTTTTTTTTATGTATGTTCCCCGATTACTCGAAGATGGCTGGACCGATTTGGATTTTTTTGTTTTATTCGAGAGGATATACATCATAGTTGGTCCCATATAAAATTGATTAACTTTGCTTTGGTAGTTTTTGAGTTAGCTTCAATAATACGTATTTTTTCCCCACTTTTATATGGATCATGTTCTATTTTGTTTTGCAGATAGTGGTATTAGAATTTGTGTGGGGTAGGTACACAACTAAAAAGTGAAAAATAAAAACTTTTTTACAAAAAAATACAACCGACTTCCAAAAACAACACTACAAAGTGAAAAATAACTTTAATTTCGGAGGTCAGTGGCAAAAAACGAAAATACATTTAACACCGACACCGACACCGACTTCCGAAATTAAAGTTATTTTTCACTTTGTAGTGTTGTTTTTGGAAATCGGTTGTTTTTTTTTGTAAAAAAGTTTTTTTGTAAAAAAAGCTTTTACCTACACCTAAGTATGTATAGAAGAAACCAAAACAATGAACATTAAACAGCTAAATATCTACAATACCTGCGCGTATTTTTATTCGTTAAGGCACTCAAGAAAAGTATGTATACAGACTAATTTATAGTTTACTAAAGTCTAACAAGTAACCCGACGCAGCAGTCGCCGCTCGCTTTCTGATTTTACCGAAGATGAGAACCAAGTTTGGCAAAGAAATGTTAACTTTTGAAGGAGTACAACAAAATTCTCATAAAAAAAAAAAAAAAAAAAATTTTCTCATGTATAAAAAGATCACACTCATTCAATACTCAATTAGCTGAATATTTAATCACAAATAACACCCTTACTAAAAGCTAAATGCATTGGATGGGTGTATCATTCATAAAGATACCGTGACGTCTGTGACGAACTTTACATTTATTATTTATTTTAAGCATTCCTCTCATGTAAATAAATATCTTTAAACTTAAACTTAGAATGATGATGATCTCAGTTCTACTAAAATTAGTTGTAACTACACCTACCACCACCACCACCACCACCACCACCACAGACACCTCTGGGAGACGCCAAAAGCCAGCAGCGGATCGAAGGAGGGATAGAAGAGCAATGTGTGAAGTTCCTGCGGCCCATCTACTGATAGTAGCTCCAGATACTCGTACCAGGGAATCATAATCGCTATTGTTATGCATTAGTTCCGCACACAATAGCGAAAAGACGGCTTCAACAATAGAGCTTAAGTATACAAGCGCCAGATACTTGATTTTTCTATAAATAAATGTGGAGGACGCGTTCAGTTACATCATTTCATTATACAAGAAGAAAGGATGCCATAATGCTTGTGGTTTATTATAAACAAAATTCTACAAATCTCTCGCACAAAGAACCGATGAGCATAAAACAACTAACCAATTTCAAAATAATTTGTGAGATTTGAATTTTCAAACCCAATGCAGACTTTTGCAGCAATGTTGATTGCACATTAGCATAAGCATAATCAGCGTATAATGTTCCCACTGGTGGGACACAGGCCCCCTCTCTGTGAGAGGGAATGGGCCGTAAAGCGTGATCATCCACGCGGGCCCAGTGCGGGTTGGTGGATGTCACATGTCTTTTTCGGTTGTAGGACATGCCGGTTTCCACACGATGTTTTCCTTCACCATTTCGAGAGCAGTTGCGATGAAATAAATTTCACAAAGTAAAGTGCCTGGCTGGGTTCGAACCCACGATCTACATAAACATACATGTGCTAGGAGTGCGAGCAAACCTGCGAGGGGTGACGATCGAAATCATGACCTTTCTATATTCCTCTTCTTAACTTCGGTCTATTATCGTTACTCTTTATTTGCATCCTCTAAAAATTTTTATACATAAAGTTGATATCAACTAAAGTCAGACGTGCTGTCTTTGCTCATGCTTTCCTGGTAGTTGCAATGTAAACATGGTGTCACCACTTTTCTCAGTACTTCGAGATTATCTTTTTAACACAAACTTCACACATTCTCATAATTACGCCAGAATAATTGGGCCGAGATGGCACACACGTTGCTGATAACTTGGGGTGAGCCTTATGCCATTACCCGGGCACAGTACTGAGAACTTCGTAACAAAATTGTGCAAAGTTAGTTTAGTGCATAGGTTTATAATAACTCCCGCGTGATAGTGCGCGCCTATTACCGGCTTTATTCTTCAATATTCACTAAATCTCCAAGAATCTACAGAATAAGTATCATAGATTTTTCAATCCCCTTAAACCCAAGAATTTGAATCCTCCTATTCTTAGGACGCAATGTCCATTAATCATTTATACACTTTCGTAACTTTGCTAATATAAAATCGTATTAACCATCATAGTTTAGTGTTCAAGAGTTGGAGGCCATTTCATCTTCTCGCTGAGTTAATTAACACAATGCAGTTACATACAAACTTACCATTGGTAACAAAACGATTCGTTAGTAAAATAAAAAGCGAAAAGATCAACTTACTGTAAAATAAAACGGTCCGTTATAAAACATGAAACCGCTCAAACTCCAACCGACAGTTTCCCGATATCAGCAGTCTCAGTAACTTATCAGAAAGAAGTAAAAGAATATCATAATAATAAAAGATGTCAGCAGTTCGGCCGGAGTCGGTTAAACTCGTAAAATTCGCCGAACGGTTAACGGATCAGCCTTTACGACTATGTTTATTTACTCCACGGATTTACTCCGAACATACTGTGGCAGGCGACGGAAGAGGGATTTTTGGTAGTTGAGCTCCTTGTGAAACAAATCTTCAGGGAAAGCAATGCCACCATTCTTTGAAGTCTCTATTTTAGTGCGAAACGCGATGCCTTTATGATATGTATTGTCACGGGACCAGAAAATGTTACTGCAGATAACATGGTACCCTCAATGGTACCTGTTTGCCCTGAAGGCATAGGCAGAGCTGTACCTACATAGTACACCCACATTCCGCCAGATGTCTGTCCCATGTAAATAGGGCTCCTATTGCTGAGCTATTCCTGATGGAAAAACTCAATAACACTTTGTCCGACTTGGAAATCGAATCCGGAACCTCATGCTGCAGCGCTTGCGAGCACAACAACAACGAGACAGTGTATGAATATGGAGTTATATTAAAGAAAGGCAGATCCAACGAAAACATGGTGGGATTGTATAGAAGATGATTAGTATGGCTGGGAAGGAAGTGAACATGAAACGACGGCTGATAGAGGCTGGAAGAGAAAATACGTACTGGACCCAACCACAAATAACTACGCGTTTTGAGCACTGATGTAAAGCGACGATGGAGCCGTTTGCCTAGAAGTGCGTATATCTGCAACTTGAAGTGCGTATATCTGCAACTTGAAGTACGTATATCTGCAACTTGAAGTACGTATATCTGCAACTAGAAGTACGTATTCATCTGCAACTAGAAGTACGTATTCATCTGCAACTAGAAGTACGTATTCATCTGCAACTTGAAGACTCCCAGGTTATATCTACCGTGGAACACTGACTCTACCGTACCTGAAGGAGTTCCGGTGAAATCACAGCCACACGAGACTTGAACCCTCTAACTATTGAATGTTATTGGTATTATAAACAAACATCAGCAATATAACGAGAATCTGGTCCAACCGGCCGAACGAGCGAATCAATACAATCTAACTGTGCTCGCCGCCGAAACAGTGGGCCCTGGGCACTAGTGGCAGGTCAGAGTTACCGCTCCACGATCTACATAATTGAGCTGTAATGATATAAACTGTGACTGTCGGCAAATCTTGGAATGGAAACATCCATTGCGCAGATTGACTTTTGGTTTCGGGTTCGTAACAATATATCCAGCTTTCATTACCTGTGACGAAGTTATATACAGCATTCGAGTCACCTCCGTCATACTTTTCAAGCATTGAGCGGCATCAATACAAACGACGGCTTTTTGATCTTCCGTCAAGTTATGGGGTATCCATCAAGTACAAAGCTTTCTGACGCCTAAATGTTCATGTAGCACTTTTTATACTTGACTCGTAGCAATGCCTAAAGCTGCCCGGATCTGTTGCTATGCCAGCCTGCAGCATTAGCCGCACCCATGTTACCCATGTTATCTTCAGTAGTCGCTTTAGAAGGACGTCGTTCTCGCGAATCATCAGTGAGTTTGCTTCGACCACGTTTAAACTCATGAAACCGTTGTGTGGCACGTTGTGGCACGGGATGGGGCTTCGTCATGAAATGCTAATCGATGTCTATCGTAACATTGTTATTACGAAAGCCGTAATAAATCATTGAATTAAAATTTTCTTTAGTCAAATCAATAGACAGTTTTTACATTCCACGATAGACACTTTTTAAATTGCCGCCAATTTGTAAAAACAAATGACAGATCTTTTTTCATCGCCTGTTTTTCTTACTAGCTTATTCTAAAAACGTTCAGTGAGTGTGACCCCCGTATAAGTGTGGAGGTTAGATGAGAACAGTGGGTCTGCTTTTTGGGCAAAACTCAAAATAGTTTTGTCTCTCTCTAAAATAGGTAAGGAAGGAACGCGAGTGAAAACCATTTTTCAATACACTTCCTCGAAAACTGGTTCATATCGCACTACGATTAGGTTCACAATATATTTCACACGTGAGCGATTTTTCATTTTCCAACACGTGTGCGGGAATAAAAATTGCCACAGATAATTTATACCTATACTTAGTCCAAATTGGTTCAATGCCTCTATTCACACCGTCTCTATTCGGAGGTGAATGTTTTTTTTTAAATCTCGGCATAGAGTGAAGCGTCTTTACGGCGTTACTATTTTTTGAATATTTAAATAATGTTTATAAATAGAATATCATCAAAAACCATGATTATTACAATAAAATAAACGTTTATGAACAAATTAACATTTATTTGTGTTCTAAACTCAAAAATATTAGAATTTTCTATTTTTCATATTAGGCTGTTTATTGGTTTTATACCTTTGCTTCTCCTTCAACCTTGCGAAAGCAAAGCGCGAAAAAAAAAGAAAATTTAAATCATACTTTCCTATTAATTCATGACAAAAATATTTTTCGGTATTTTATTTTATTTCTTCAAAAGTGTATTGAAAAACGTCGTTTGATACACGTGGACGTTTGTTATTGCAGTTCTCGGCTCAAAACAACCTCCGCCAAGTTAATCCGCCTAGAATGCAATAACAAACATTCTCCACTTGTATCAAAATGTACTTACTATTGATAATCTGCGTAATGTTTAGCGTACTTAACTATTATAGGCGCCATATTCTAAGGTCTATCTAAACTAAACCTTTTTATGTGACAACGAAAATCTCTAATTACAGTCATAACGGTACCGCTAAGCTTCTAGTTAGGTTGGGAGTTGACCCCTTACCTAAGGTCAGGCACATGAGCCCTTATTCTGAAATCTCCAAGAAAATAACATAAGGATCCCGTTAAGAAATTGATGATTATTGCACCCTTCTGACCATTCAGTATGGTGGTAGCTTAGGAAATCCGTAAGTCCAGCAGAGGACAGGCTGATATTTTAAGCACATGAATGGTATCAGGCTCACAGACGTTGATGAAGGTATAAATAATAACAATTCCTGTAAACCGCGATCCGGTGCCAATTCATTGTCAAACAGATTCTGCTGAGCGCTCTGACGCGGTGTTTCATAGGCCGCCTTGTGGTTGTGGTACAATATAATTAATTGTTTCGCTAAAATTAAGCTGTATTTTGGCAGAATGTAATGTTTTCTGACTCGGTCCAATTCAAGTGACAGATGTGGCTACAAGCTACAATGGTGAAGAGAATTTATTCAATTTAAAAGCTCTTTTCATTCATGTATAGTTCGATTGGCGGCTCGGAAGTTAGGTGCGAGTGCAGAATTTGCAGGTACAGTCAAGTCGACAATAATTTAGGCTCCATTTAATTATTAATCAGTTTATTTCAGATAAAATAAATCCATACACTTACAAATTATTTTTTTACAAATTATCGAAATAGAGAGAAATAAAATAAAATAAATTAAAATACAAAGGAGTCTAACAATCAATTATAAGTACCTAGGTACCTATTGTGTTAGTAAAAAACATTATTCTTATGCACTATGTTAGTCAACACCCATCAAGATATGCATCCATTTGTTCTGGACAGGGCAATCCGCACGAGATACAACCATCTGCAGGATACTGTTGCTACTGCCTCGCACGCGCTGCAACAAAGAGGCCACTTTCTTCCGTATCACCGCATGAAAGCAGTCCGTTCGCGCCTCCGCAAACATTCCGGACGCACTACAATAGCGAGGCCGCCGCATCAGCATCCTGAAGATGTTGTTGTATTGGACACGCAGAGCACTAGCAGCCCGGCGAGTAAAGCTCACCCACAGACTGCTCGAGTATAACGATTGGCAGTACGCCTTAAAAAGAGTAGTTTTCACTGCCCTCGAGCAGCGAGAAAACCTGCGTGCAACCATACTCCCCCTGACCGCCAATGCTCTGCGCTCCCTCTCTATGTCCGCGTCATCTTGCAACTCTTCTGTCACAATGTGCCCCAGATACTTGAAGTTGCTCACCACCCGCAGAGCCGCACCATTAAGCATAACAGGCGGAACATGCACTGCTGGACCACGCTTTCCACTCTTGAAAACGAGCACTTCGCTCTTCTTGGAGTTATAGCTCAGTCCATGTTCCGCGGCGTACGCCTCACAGATTGACACAAGCCTACGCACCGCCCCCACCGACAGTCCCAGCAGTACCATGTCGTCCGCATAACTGATGTTATTTACGCTCACTCCGTCTACAAAACAACTCACATGAGTACTGCTGAGCTCGCCGATGAGGTCATTAACATACAGATTGAATAACAGAGGAGAGGTTATTCCCCCCTGCCGCACGCCACACTCCATGCCATATGCATCAGATAGCGCACCAGCCCATCTCACCTGGTTCCTCTGACAAGTATACCAATGGCGCAACACGGAGATGACTTCAGCCGGCACACCCGCGCCTTCCAATTTGGCCCACAGCTTATTATATAGCACCCTATCAAAGGCCTTGGACAGGTCCAGGAAGCACGCATACACCGGCGTCTTCCTCCCCGTGTAGTACCCGACAGCCTGCGTAAGACACAAGATTGCGCTCTCTGTTGAAAGCCCACCCCTGAATCCAAATTGGGCATCATTTAGCTTTATGTGCTGCAGGAGAATGTTGTTAAGCAAGCTGTCAGGCACCTTAGCCATTATTGTGGCCAGTGAGATGGGCCTATAGTTTTCTTTATCTGACATGTCACCAGTCTTATTCTTGACAATCGGTACCACAATTGTTTTCGTCAGCTCTTCAGGCAAGTAACCGTGACATAAACATAAAAATTATAAAACATGGAGAGCACACGCGGCAGGTGAGTACCAGCAAACTTTAGATGCTCAATGCTGAGGCAATCGTGCCCAGGAGATTTACCCCTCTGCATACCAAGTATCACTTTCCGCACATCACGAGCAGCAAATTTAACAACTCGCTCCTGGTCGACAGCCACAGCACAGTCACATTTACATGTGTCAGAATCAGACAGTGGCTCCACTTTAAAATAATCTAAAAAGATTAGCTATCAAAGTCTGATCACCAGTACCATTTACACTCGCAGGGAAGATTGACTTTACATTCATTTTGTCCGTTTGTTTTCAAAACGTTTTAAAATATCTGGCAGTGTGGTGTGACGCTAGAATATCCATTTTAATCTGATCCTGTCTATCTTGACACCATTTTAATTGTTTTTTGAAAGCCCGTCTACTCTCACACATATTTGAATAAAGTTGGCCATTATTAGGCTTCCCAGCTTGAACCCATTCCAAAAAATGTAGCCTGGCTTCCCTGTGAAAACCTGCCACATATCTATTCCAACCAGCAACATAGCCACCTCTCCTCCGTGACTCACTCCGCTCATTAGAACTGGCTGCAGCTTCAGACAGGATAGAAACTACCTTTACATACATGTTTCTCAGTAAGGTCCTGTGTTCTACATTGTAGCAAATACCATCACAGCAAGCCTAGAGCTCTCCAGGAAAATCAATTTCCCTCAGTTGATCGTGACACTTTTTATGAAAATTTTCAATTTGCCCATTCGTGCGCTCGCCCCTTAGAATCTTATTAGAAGTCCGTGTATGGATCACCCCCTCCTTACTACTAACCTGGCCCAAGTCACATTCAATAATGAGTGGAAAGTGGTCAGACCATTGCAGATCCCGCTCTACCCATACACGCCTTATAGATGGCAGTGCAGCACCCGTGACAATACAATGGTCCAACTACCTGGTACACCCATGCGCTTCACTTACAAAAGTGAACGTATCAGATTGGGCGCCAAGCATTTTTATATCAACACAAGTCCAGTCCTGATCATTACAAAAAGCCAGCATTTCATTACAAAAAAGCTCTTTAGGAGGCGCATTGTAATCGCCTAAAATATAAATTGCTACTGTGTCTCTATTATTGTCAGTAATTGAACAAATTTTACTTAAACATTGCACAAGCTCGATTAAGTTTTTTTTAATTTTTTTTTTTTTTAATTTTAGCTAAATTAAGTTTGAATCGCAAGATACCTGCAGCACTCGCAGCTAACTTCCGAGCCGCCATTAATTTTGAATCGAGCTACTATAGGTACCTACCTACTTACTTAGTTTTAGAGAAATTTACTTTTCGTCCGACTTGAGTAATGTTTTTGAACACGTTTAGTACCTGGAAAACAAATTGCTACTGGTTGCTTTGCGAACAGTATAAAGCTTCTAAGGAAAGAGTTTCTGAAAAATACAGTGTCAGAATCAGGGTCACTCAATACAGAGGTCAGATTAGGGAAAAAGTTACATAAGCAGTTTAACATAAACCTTAAACAATGGATTCCGTTCGATGCGTCAAAATGCATGCATTAGCGTTCTCCTCACGCAAAGCTGATTCCGCGAAGGTTGCCAAAATACTGTGTTTCCCAATACACAGCTTTGTGTCAACACAAAAGGGACACCATAAATAATGAATTTTGACACAAAAATGTTCCAAAGTATCGGTGGAAATATTATTTTTACTGTTCAAAGAGACAAAGAAGATATCACCGTACGGTGAACTGAGTTTTCATTCGTACTAACACGTTGGTCAGCTGAGAACAGATTCATGTTTAGAGTGAAACTAGCTTTCGGCCGTGGCCTCGCCCGCGGAGAGCTCGGAAATGAACCCACGGAAACGTACAGTCAGCAACAAAAGTCGATTAACACTTGCAGTTTTTTAATCTTAATTATTAAGTAAGCGAAATATTTAATTCAAATCGGAACAGAAGTACTTAAAATTTTAAGAACATTATTCCTAACAATTAAACAAAAAAAAAGCAGTTTATCGAATCATTTTGTGTTAGATGATGTCAAAAAGTAGCAGTGTTAACAGACTTCCGTTGCTGACCGTATTACTGGAACACGTCACCTTAAGGCATGAAAAGGTAACATACACTTTCGCACTTATTATTATTATTAAAGGATTTATTCTAGATTGAATAGTAGATGTGGATGGACTTTCACAGCAGAAATACCTAAGTACTACCGATTGTTACAATTGGAGTACTTAGTGGTCGCAGACGCGGCTGATGAGCACAGACTCGAGCCGACATTGTGCGCCACACTGGGGGCGACATTCACAGACCGCACTTTGACTTTTGAACCTTATTCTTGTGTGTAATGATTATATTCGTATAAGCGAATGAGAGCAAGGCATACATGCAAATATGACCATTAACGTTACGCAAATAAAGTTAGGACGTGTTATAGACGCTTACTTTACATAATGAAGTAAAGTCAACGTGTGTGAACTTGCCCTAACTCACACACAAAGGTTTTTTGCAGGCTGAAACAAATAAGGAAAATATGTGGAATTATATATAAAAGATATTTATATACCTAAAAGACCTTTCATTTATCATCACATCACTTTATGCAAAATAAAGATATTCTATGAAAGAAAGAAAATAAATTTATTTGACTCCCCAGGTTAAGGCACACAATATTCACACAAACTCAAAAAAACCGGCCTAGTACCTACGTGCAGGATCACGCACAATGAAGGGTTTCGTAATTAAAAAGAATTTATCCCAAAAAAAAACTTAACATTGTAGTTGAAAACATGTTCTCCCATATAATGATATACGTCACGGCCAATTCTCCAACTGCAAATTTAAGTTTGTATTCCCAAATTTTTTATGTGATAAAACTACTTTTCTATTTTCGGACTTTTTCCTATAACTGTGCTGTGAGACCTTGCTTCTTGCCAAATTTCATGATTCTAGGTCAACGGTAAGTACCTACCCTGTTTTGAATTACTTGTATTTTTGTTAAAAGAAATTACGATTTATTTGAAATTAGCACTGAAAGGCCAAATAGCCGAACAAGGCATAAAGACAGACTTCGGCTGCCACAAATAAAACTAAAATTATTTATGAAAAATGTATACTGCATGTCGATTATTATCTACAATCATTTACCAAATAGTATTCAAGATTTACCGCTGACAATGTTTAAAAAAATGCTTTTCAAATTTTTACTATTTAAACGATATTACACCATTAAGGACTACTTAGAAGACAAGTCAATAGACTCTGTAATTTGTAACTTAGATTAATTTTGACATCGCATGATTTTTAAATACATTTGCACGCCATGTTATGGCAGGATACGCTGAACTAAACAAATTAACACCTTGTGTACCGTATTCTAGCAAATAAATATTTTGATTTGATTTGCGAGTATCAAAATATATCGCATAAATGCCAGTATTTTTTTATTGCGTTGACTTAGAAGCTTGATTTTTTTTAGAGCTCCAAGAGACCATAGACCTACGTATTTGATATTACTTTCAACTTGATACCTCCATGCGTTCCTGAGAAAAAGGGTCTTGACAGACTGACAGACAGACAGACGGACAACGAAGTGATCCTATAAGGGTTCCGTTTTTTCCTTTTGAGGTTTGGAACCCTAAAAACAAAAAAAAAACATAAAATAGTATTGTAGCAAACAGCAGTACGTACGGAGGCGCGATGTTATAATGGCAACAGGCCCCCTTCCCTTCCACCAGGCTCTTAAAATATATAAGTACCTAACTGACGAAATGTAATAAATAAAGAAAAAATAAACATAGGTAAGTATGGGGACTGCCGACAGACGTGAACACTTGACAGCATGGCACGTTACATTATCAAGTCGCGTGACATGACGCGTGATGCGTGACGCGAGCTCATAAGATACCTACCAAAAATCGCTCAACGCTAAAGAAATTTTCACTTCAAAAATTGAAATTGGGATATTATTCTCATGTTACATGGACATAAGACAGTCCCCGGCACGCCGCCAGCACCGCTCCCTGGTGCTGCAGCTGGGGAGCAGTGGCGCAACACTGTGCAGCAGCACAGCTGTTTGTTTAGTTAGAACAACTTACAGCTGTGCCTACCCCTTAGGGAAACAGGCGTTGTGTTATAACTACAAACTCAAACTCAAAGCATTTATTTCAAATAAACCAATTACAGGCACTTTTGAATTGTCAATGGGTCGGTCAGTCAGAAAGATGAAGCTAGTTGCCCATTCCAAAGCGTAGTAGATCCCTATGGAGAAGAACGGGCAAGAAACTCCACGGACACTCTTTTAAATCATAATATTTTTACAAAATATTGGTTACATCGTTCAAGTTGAAAATATGCATGTGAGAACAATGTAGAAAGACGTGCACGTTAAAAAGCGTCCGTAATAAAAAGATAATAACTAAAACAACTAAATTAAATATTAAAATTAAAAATAAGCCATGGCAGCTAAGAGACGACCAGTCCCAACTGACGGCGCCCGTTCACGAACATGACGCATGGATCAGCACCAATTAGCTCAACCATTTTGAAGGGAACTTAATGATCCAAAACACACGCCCCCATCAGCGAGACATTTGAGTGAGCATGACATACTCTCAACCGCGAGGGCACACTCAAGTCAGTGAAAGACGTACCCAGTAAAAGGTAGCTTAATAGTAGCTACATAGTGCTCACACGTGCTATGCAATTATATAATACTAAGAGATTGAATCTAAACAATGCAAAGAAAGTTTTCTCTCATCTTAATCTTCAGCAAGTCCAACAATATATCCGAATGCTAATCAATTAATTAATGCGTCCTTGTGGAGCAGGACAAGCATTCAGCCAAGCATTTTTGTCAGCGATGTAATCCCCCAACTTATAATATGCCTGGCTGCATAGTGTGCGTTTTATACAAGATTTAAATTTCCTTTCATTCAGCTGGAGTATGTGGGGAGGTATTTTATTATAACATTTTAAACAGTACCCCATGAAGGATGAGTCTACTTTAGCCAGTCTGAAACCTGGTTGAACTAATTGGTCCCTATTTCTAGTCCTATAATTGTGTCCTTCACCTCTTTTACCGAAAAGATTTAGATTTTTCCTTACGTACATGATGTTTTCGTAGATATATTGACAAGGTACCGTCATGATGTTAATATCTTTAAACAGTTCTCTTAGAGAATCACGCCTGCGGAGGCCATATATTGCTCTGATGGCTCTTTTCTGCAGAATAAAAATACACTCTATGTCTGCAGCCCGTCCCCATAGTAAAATACCGTAAGACATAATACTATGAAAGTAACTGAAATAGACCAGCCTTGCGGTGTTTACATCAGTGAATTGACGGATTTTTCTCACCGCATATGCTGCTGAACTTAGCCGTCCTGCAAGATATGTTAAATGCGGACCCCATTGCAGCCTTGAGTCGAGCGTGATCCCCAGGAAAACAGTTTTATCGACGAATTCTAGTTTCTCTTTATTCAATACTATGTCACAATCAGTACTTTTAACATTTGGTAAAGCAAATCTTATACATTTAGTCTTTTTCCCATTTAATACTAAATTATTAGCAGTGAACCAATTATGGATCTGCAGTAGGGCGTTATTTACGTCGTCAAGATTTGATGCACGTCTATTTATCTTAAAAATTAAGGATGTATCGTCAGCAAATAACACCATTTGTGGTTGGTTTTTTAATAAATGGGGTAGATCATTAATATATACTAAAAAGAGGAAAGGACCCAATATCGAGCCATACAGTACGTACATACCACAGCCGTACATACAGAGTACATAGTTATATACTATTACAGCACTATCCTCACGTACAGATGCTAATTTGTTATCAAATCTAACATGCTAAGTGCAGCCAAGTGAGTGTTCCCGACAGGTGGCGCTGCAGGTGTACAGGCCGTGACTCATTCATGTCACATGCTGGTGGAAACGGGGGTCTAATTAATGTTCAAGAGTTTGATCAAAACTTAGGGACGGATAAGAACAGCGCGGTTTGTTAAACGCCGCTGTCCGTCTTGGGATGGGTGACCTTTCTTGATTTATTTTTCTTTGGTTGAGAATTTGGGACTCTTTTGTGCTTTGAAAAAGTAAGTGTGTTCCTTTGTGATTTAATGTTTTCAGGGTTCCGTACGTCAGAAGAAAAAACGGAACCCTTATAGGGTCTCTTCGTTGTCCGTCTATCTGTCAGTCTGTCAAGACCCTTTTTCTCAGGAACGCGTGGAGGTATCAAGTTGAAATTAATATCAAATACGTAGGTCTATGGTCCCTTGGAGTTCTAAACAATCAAGCTTCTAAGTCAACGCAATAAAAAAATACGGCCATTATCTAATTTATGCGACATATTTTGATACTCGCAAATAAATCAAAACTTATAGGGTACTTCCCGTTGACCTAGAATCATGAAATTTTACAAGAAGCACTCACAGCACAAGTAAAGGAAAAATCCCAAAAACGATTACACATACTCATAATGAGCAGTTAGAGAATATCTACCGTGCCGTACATCAGTAAATAGGAGAAAATGTTTTTGGGATAAATTCTTTTCAACTCCGGAACCCTTCATTGTGTTTGTGCGTGGTACGAGTTACGCCACGCATTTCGCCGGATTATTTTGGAACGAAGTTCCTTACTTTTTATACTTACCATGTAATTTCGGATACAATTTATTGATGCACGGTCCACGTCGTCCACGTCCACGGAGTACTCTGCACACTTGGCGAAAGAGCGCTAGACAGAAAAAAATGTAACATTTTGACCGTTACGACACTTACTACAGCATATTTTTAAGGTTCCATACCAAAATGGTAAAAAGCAACCCTTATGGTGCGACTCAGTCTGTCTGTCTGTCTGTCATAGCTGGATATCTCAAGAACTACTAATGCTATCAACTTGAAATTTGGAACAGTTTTAGATGACGTTTGCCCAACTATTTTGCAAATAAGAAATAAATAAATATATATATTGTATATATTTTTGGAATGAAGTTCCTTATCGCGCGTTGTGAAAGGGGGCTAGGCGGAAAAAATTCTCACGAAAAGTTGTAACGACACTTTTTGCTATAGTAAGCTATTGTAAGCTGTGCGACGTGCGGATGTTTCTCTGTCTGTCTCTCTCTCTCTCTTTCTCTTATAGAAAGCAAGCCAGACATAACAAAAAAAAAAAAAAAATTACAATTCCTTTACTAATTAATCGAAAGGAACTTCGTTCCATCCGGGTGTCCCTTGACACCTCTCAACTTTTTTCTGCATTAGAGACTGAAAGAGGGTCTTAAAAATTCGAAGTGGGGGGCTACTAGGGCATGTGGGGGGCTACTGGGGCATGTGGGGTATAATGTAAAAGAGCGCTGTTTGCTGTTTGCACATTCTCAAACATTTTTTTCTTTTTTTAGGCAGCATAGTTTTCGACTTTTGAAGAAAAATGTAAAAAAATAGCACCTTTATCTCCTTATCTCCGAAGTTTGCATCGATAAAATCTGAAATTATTCTATGTGATAGAAGTTTATGTATGTAAATAAGTATTACAGGAAAAATAAAACGATGTCTCTAAATAGCACACTTTTTCAGAAATCGGAACGGAACCCTCGGTGCGTGACTCCGACTTGCTCTTGACCGTTTTTTTTCATTAAGTTACTAGTGAGAGAGAGAGTAACTAATTTATTTAATTGTGCCTTTACCTTTTTGCTCCACTAGGAACTGCGAAAAGTTATGTCCCAAATCCTAGATCAGACTTGCGCGCTTCCAGATTTGGATCGTATCGTAGTGTATGTCACAGTATGTGACAGTATATTCAGTCGCTGAATTTAACATCCAATAAACTTCGCTCCATCGCCCTTTTTCAAACCTTGAGTTTAATCGTGTGAATTAGTGAATATGAGTCAAGTTTGTCATACGAATAATCTATGACAGTATCAGAACTCAGAAGCCTCAAAGTGTAACAATTTGGTGTACTCATTACGTAACGCCTTCCCGTATTCCCAGAAAGGGCAGGCAGCCACCGTCCGGCCGCCCGTCTGTCTGACGGGTTAACCGTCCGGCCGCCCGTCCGTCTGACGGGTTACTGTTTTTATAACTAAGTATTTTTTTCCCGTTTTTTTTAATCCTTTTAAAGTATCCCATAATCTGGATCAAATAAAATTTTCTTTTCAATACATTTCCTCGAAAACTGGTTCATATCGCACTACGATTAAGTTCACAATGCAATATATTTTACACGCGTGCGATTTTTAATTTTCCAACACGTGTGCGGGAATGAAATTTGCCGCAGATAACTTATACCTATATTTAGTCCAAATTGGTTCAATGCCTCTATTCACACCGTCTCTATTAGAAGGTGAATGTTTTTTTTTAATCTCGGCAAAGAGATATGCATCTTTACGGTGTTAATATTTTTTGAATATTTGAATAACGTTTATAAATAGAATATCATCAAAAACCATGATTATTACAACATAAAAAACGTTTATGAACAAATTAACATTTATTTGTGTTCTAACTAAACTCAAAAATAATTGAATTTTCTATTTTTCATATTAGGATGTTTATTGGTTGTATACCTTTGCTTCTTCTTCAACCTGGCGAAAGCAAAGTGCGGAAAAAAAACGAAAATTTAAATCATAGTTTCCTAATAATTCATGACAACAATATTTTTCGTTATTTTATTTTATTTCTTCAAAAGTGTATTGAAAAACGTCGTTTGATACACGTGGACATTTGTTATTGCAGTTCTCGGCTCAAAAACAACCTCGCCTACGGCTCGGGTGTTAATTCCGCCTCGAATGCAATAACAAAAATTCTCCACTTGTATAAACGTATTATTATTTCTTGCTTTCAGATGTATTTATTTCACATTTGGCCAGCTACCTATGTCTCTATCCCATGTAATGGGGGCGCGCCTATTGCCATCAACCGGGCACAAATCCAGACTCCCAGCTGCTGTCTTGCCCGACACGGGGTTAGATCCCACGATCCCATGCTCCGCAGTGGCGCCTGTGGCCACTACACCAACCAACTTTAAATATTGCAATAGCCAAAAGTAGTCCATATCGATCCTGTTTATATTTAGAAAACATACAAACTAATCTTTTTTCGTCGGAGCTTCGCTTTACCCAATCTTTTATGCAACGAGTCTGAGCTCAAACTGTGCTGTTTTGGGAAGCAAATCGAATTAGTTCGCTAGTCGGGACGCAGGGGTCAGGCGGCAGTCGCGATGTGCGAAGTTAAAACACTATGATATCAGTAGGTTTATGTTAGACTTACAAGCATCAAAGTTGAGAATAGACTGGCTAAATACAGCTTGAGCATCAGTACAATTGAGTGACTGGTTAGATAAGTAATACTTTAGTCGAACTCTTCGATCGACAATGTTGAGCGAAGGTCGAACTCGTAATTGCTTTTATCACCCTAAGGTTGAATGTCGCTTGCACATCATAAAACGACAGGGTCGATTTGTTTATGTGCCAGTTAGATATTTGCAACCTTAGTGAAGTTTCAACCTACTAGAGATTGTTGTCAAGAGGTAAAGTAATTTTACTAGTCTGATTTTTAATTCGACGGAATTCTGACATTTCAGAAGTGTTGCCAATAATAAAACGGTCCTACTAAAAACGGAAGCATGTAAGCGAAATAAAAAAAACCTTTCTTGATTTTAAGGTTTCAATTATAAAAACCAAAACTTAAAAATAGACTGATAATTTTAAAATGGTAATCAGATTTTTTATCATCAAATTATTGAAGTTACAATAATCAGTAAGGTAATTATTTTCTTTCACAGGAATCCCTGTCCACTAATCCATAGGTTACAAACCTTTTTTAGGAATACCTTTTGTTTGTAAAATCTTTGCTTCTTGTAACTACAGACAGATAACGATGATGATATTAGTGATAATGATACCTAGATGAATATATAAATTTAAAAAATATGTTCTTTTACTCTTTTTGTCCATTTAGCCATATAAAATTTCATAGTATTGTAGTTAGTGTGCATTGAATGCACAGAACAAACACTATTTACATTATCATAATTATAATAGTTTACTTGATCTCATTCTCTTACATATTTTTTGTTATTCTATATACAAAAAATTCTAGTCATTTATATAACTTTTTAAAAGAACAAGACCGAAAAGGTTTACGATATCTGAAGTGTCAAAAAATTACAGCTGTCAAAATTCCGTCGAATTAAAAATCAGACTGTAGGTCGATAATGGGTCGAACGCACAAAAATTAGCTGACAGATTGTCAAACTGTTGTCAAGTGATTTGATTGGCTGTTGTTAAGTTGTTATTTCAGTCAGCCAATCACAGCACAGAAGTTAACATGAGTTTGAGTTTGACCTGTCTTGATTTTCCTATCAGAAAGAAACATAATATTGTGAAATGCATGATCTACGAGTATCTCTAGCTCTACCTACCCCATTAACAATTTCAAGCGTGATATTAAAAGCAAAAAAACTCAATACTATTTTGCATTCGGGTACCAGGCGTACAGAACCGCAAGCAGGTTGGTTGAATGTAATCTCATTATTACTAGAGCAGTGCGGTGACGGTTTAGAAAGTAATATCGATTTCGCGAATTCGTTTTGAAGTAAAAATAAAAAACATTGATCAAGCACGATATGAGATCACTTTGCTTTTGTTGGACTTTAGAATAGTTTTTAACAATAATGAATGTAATGCAGGTATAAGAGGCAGGCAGGTAGATACGAGGAACTCTGAAAGTGGTATCGGCATATAAATATATATCTATGGGTACCGGTTACTGAAAAGTTGTGTGGAAATCGGTTGTCATGGTATGGGCAAGTGATGCGGAGGAATGAGGAAAATGTGAGAAAAGTTTTGAGATGAATGTGGATGGCTCTATGAAGACCAAAGAAACGATGTATGGACTTATGTTCAGAAAGGGTGACTTGATTACGGAGATGACGACTAATAGAGATGTATGGTAGAAGAAGAAACGAAATAATTGATTGAGTAAGAGAATGATGGTGATGAATGGACTGTAAGTAAGTACTGCAAAACGGGATCGGCAGAGAGGTCACTTGCAATGGTGAACTTCATAGGTTACAGTGGCCAAGCTAAACTCCTTGCCAACGGAGCCAAATTCATAACTCCGGCCTGGATGCTACTTATAATTTTGGTCCAGGAAATGGCAAAAATCATATTACTATCCTGGGAATCAAACTCTGGATCATACGTTTTCCAGTCCCATTTGCAAACGTGACAAATGGCAATTTGTTTGCATGGTTGCACTACTTCGTTACACCAGGCAATCATAGGATACCTACTCTTTTCCTATAACAGAACCGTGAACAGTCTCTATTATCGATAGAAAGTCCACTCTATTGTACGTACGGCTCTATTTTAATTATCGCTCTGCAAAAATTCTATTAGATTCTGTATTCAACTTGTAATTGAGACTCATTTGATTGGAGAATAACGAACAAAGATGGCGACTTTTTCAATGAATTGAAAAGTATAGGTAGTTGTTGATACTCAGCAATCTTATGTGAAAAAACAATGGAAGAAGAGACAGCAATATCGGAATCTAGTCAAGCGACACCTAGGAATTTAGGTATGAAAATAACAGTTCTAATTCTGAACCCGGTATTTTCTATCCATTGCCTTGCATTGCATTACTTTGAAACTATGATAATGATAGAAAAGTTAGGCAGTAATTAACTGACATAGTATGGACCATAGAAACAGGTATGCACAGTGTGAGGCATAGGAATGAGGAGCATGTGAGAAACTAATTGTTAAGAATGAATGTGGAACTTCCTCAACTAATATGCTTCCCTAGTACTCAGTTACACGTGTAGCTTTAACTCGAGCAACATAACACAATTAAAACTTAAGCGAGTCGCAATTACCTCAGTCGTTATTACTGACAATCGATTGCTAAGCGATTGTAATCGATTCTTGGAAATTAGTCAATACTTAGTTTGCATACAAGCAGGGCCGTAGTGAGAAGTGATTGAGTTTCTTTTCGTTCATAGATAAGTACTATGGCCGATTCTATGGTTCAAGGTGAAATACTTACCTACTGTGTAAAAAATTATATGTGTGAAAAAACCATTCATGTAGTAGGATTGTGTTTTCCGGTACTCAGTACTGTCAAACTTTTTATAATGTTTTTACTAATTTGGGTATGTCTACAGATTCTACTGTTTATATTATTATTTTTATTTTATAAATTAATAATATAATATAAACATAACCTAAAAATAACAAAATTATGTCCTAACATCATCATCATCTTCCTGCCCTTATCCCATATTACTTGGGGTCGGCGCAACACGTTTTCTTCTTCCATTCTCCCCTGTCAACCGTCACGCTATCATTCACTCCCTTCTCTTTCATATCATTCCTCACACAATCCATCCATCTTTTCTTTGGCCTTCCTCTGCCTCTCCATCCATCAATTATGTTTTTATCCAAAATTATGTCCTAACATAACTAAAACTATTAAAAAACTAAAATATGGCATCGAAAAATTCCTCCACATCGTTGTCGACTGGTAAAGTACCCAAGAGACTGGCGGCATTGCCACGTTGTATGGCAATGCTAAGCCTCTGGCCAAGGTAAAAGCCAGCCCTTGGGTCACGGGAAGTGTCAACCAGCCGCTTGGAGATTTCGTTGAATAAACCATGAGCACTCGGACCCCACGGCCCAACGGTTTCAACCCCATACGGCTCGAAAATATAATTACCGATAAGATTATTATACTTTCGCCGCTTGAGGTTTTCCGCAGCCGCAGCAGCAGTGCTAGCACAGCACGCCGAGCCAGGAAGATGGGATGGCGCAAGAGTATCGACGCACGTTGCGTCCCACACTAAAGGCCTTCCCACCTTCCATGGAAATAAAGACATGCCGTCCGGTTTCTTGCCACTGTTTATTGGGAAAAAATCTCATACCGTACCAAAACCACCTGTGCCATTACCAAGAGATTATTTCGTCATATTTATTAAAACTTCGCACCATCATTTCTAATGTTCCTTGAATGAGTTTTATGATCCCTTAGCGTCACGTATGGTCTAACCTTTCTAACCCAACCTAAAATTTGGGCCGTAATGTTGTCCCACTCCCACGTAATAGGAGCTATCTGCTACTGAGAATTTCTTGATGTAAAACTCAATAGCACTATATAATACTCGTATGAGGAACACGGTGTAAAGTTCACTCATGCTCCATAGAAAAAGGAGGATCCTCCGACCAGACGAGTATTGTGTCTGGTGGGCAACTGCCCGACGGTTGATGTCGGGACGTTGATGCTAGTCGCGCGGTAAACTCTGCTTGCGCGATGCAGGATTTGTGTGACGTCAGATCTTTGATGCGTAGTTCGCATGTGGCGTTGTTGATCACTTTTCCCGACGTGGGTATCGAACCCAGACTCTCGTGCTCAACAGTAGCGCTAGCGACCACTAGAGCAACGACACAGTCACGCGTAGCATTCCGTAGTGAATGAAGAATCTCTCTCAACTTTACGTAAGTAGTTGAATGCTAAATGATTGTAAAACTCTAATTACTTACCAGTGTTTACCCCAATTCATATTTCTCTCCAATATTTTTATCAGCCCTCATTCTACTTCTCAGCCATAATTATCTTTCACTCAGCTTTTAAAAATAAATAACCATTCCATCAAAATATGGCCTTGACTGCGAACGTGTAGCTTCACGCTCCTGAGTCAGCACATTCCATACAAATATTAACTTGACTGATCTGAAGTTAGCTCGGTAGCAAAATAAATACTTCATTAGCTTGTGATTTCATGCTTCACATCTATCGATTTCCTTGTTCTGCCCTAAACCGACGTATTTTTGGTCGAACCGGCGCAGCAAGTCTTCTTCTTCCAAACATCTGTATTTGTCGTCATCTCAGTAATCACTCTTTCTATGCATATCATCTTTCAAACAGTCCATTTTTCAGTTTTCATAAACTTATGTCTCATTCATCAATTCATCATCATATCAATAAATATTACAATTTACATAGCATAAGCCTTGAGTAGCTCAGTGGTTAGTAATTCGATACCGCGATGTCCGCGAGGCCGAATCCCGACGTTTACAAATGTGTATTTATAAGCTTAAATAACTTATGTTCGTCATTTATCAAAATCTATTTTGATTATGTATGAAAGTAGTTTATAATGTTTTTTGCGAATACTATTTATCTACTTGAAAGAGGCGGTACCAGGGCGTTAGATTTGGGTAGAAGTTCGTTTGAAAGTTGACGTATGATTGGTCTAAATAATTTTAATAAAGTAGTAACCTATTTGTAACTACTCGTATTTCTAGCTATAGGGAAAATAATTAATACCCAGAAGAAGCAAAGTCGATCAAACTTTGTAATCGCGAATGAATTTAGCAAATCGACCTTAAAATGTGAATATTTATGAAGCGAAGTTGTAGGTACTAGGTAGTGCGGTGGCTCCCAGAGTTTGTTAAGAACAACAAGGAGCGACAACAAGAGTTGAAAGAAGGTATGACACTTTGACAGATCAATTTGAAAGTCATCTTTGTTGCGCAATCCTTAAGATTCACTTTTGTGTAGCACCATCTCCTGTCCTTGTCCCAATTTATTTGTGGTCGGCGCAGCATGTCTTTCTCTTCCATACCTACATCTCTATTAACTGCCATCTTAATATTTTTTATTTTTTTTATTATTGGTTCACAAATCGGGCAATACAATATAAACTTAAAGATACGTACATAATAATATGCATGCCTTAAAATAGTGAACACAGCATTCACAATGTATGAGCTACTTAGTTAAAATTAATTATAAATAAGCTTATAAATAATATGCTGCCATTGGACTACTTGATTAATATTATAATGGTTGCACAGGCTCGTCTCCATTTTAATTTCGGCTGATGCTAAGGTCCTGGAGAAAATATCAAATTGCTGCCTCACACCTAAAATGGAGCATGTTGTTTTATATTAATCTAATCTGCAATGAGGCATCACAAATGTGCGCCTATTGCATATACGACTGCTCTGGCGATGGCGTGGAACTGCAAGTTGAATTCTCTCCAGCAAACCTTCACAATCTACATGGCGTGGGCGTTGATTAACTTAAACAAGCATACGATATCCGCAGATTTCCTTCGAGAGCATAAAGTGGTCATATTTACTGAAGTATTATAACTTTGATTCATAGGATTTGAGGTTTCTACATTGGTTAGTTTTTGAACTCGCTCCATTTTACTAGAGTAGACATCATGTAGGATTCCATACTTGACTTCCATATTCCAATACGGAAGTAAGTAAATATATTCACTCTCTTTCTAGCCATATATATCGTCTCACACAATCTATATCCACAGCTCAGACTAAATAAAGTCGAAAGATGCTACGGTTACAGCATTACAAATTGGCGAAAAATAATTACAACTACTAAATCAAATTGTACAGCTAATAAAAATCAACTTGACAAAATATGCGCAAGAAGTAAGCACGCGTACAGAAATAAATTTTGTATAATTAAATGACCAACCCCCTTTTCGTAGAAGTAAAATTGCATTGAAACGCCCACCGCCGCCGTCGCGCCGCGCCGCCATCGCCAGGGCGCGCGCCCCTCACCTGCGCGCTGTTGCCGCTCTGCGTGCACGCTGCCCGGAGCGGCAACCGCGCAGGTGTCGAGTTCCCTGTTCACTGGGTACTGTAGATCCTGCGCTGTCTGCGACCCTGATACAATGAGATGTTATTTATGTTAATTTAAATTCATCATGGTCAATTTGGAACGTATTGAAACATCAGAAAAAGGTTTTGATTTTACTCGAAGATCTGTGAGTAGACAAAGAACTGTGATCGTTTTCATTGTGCAATCCGGTACCTAGTGGAAATAACTTGTACCTATTATTATGTTAAACTTGATACTGGATTCAGGGCCGTTAACGAAACTAACCTAATATAACATAGCCAGCATTAAAACAATACATTGTAAGTATTATATACTAAAACATAGGTAACTAAGCTACAAAAACAATTTAAACATTTTAAGGCCTATAGCCCAAAAGTGAGCAGCTAGCACGAGCAGCTAGCACGTGAGGCTAGCACCAACAGCAGTGCTGTTTCGTCAGAAATATATAGAATACAAGATTTCTTCAGTTCTTCCAGATAAACTCTTATAATAAGAGCTCTACTACTCGTACATGGATCATTTTGTTATTAACCCCAGTGGAATGTCGTGCGTGTCATATGTTATTTATTTATTTACCATCATGGAGTCGTATGTCGTCAGTCGTTAATCGCAAACATGCATTGAAAGGCTAATGAATGTACTTTCTTACTCAATCAGTGTATTCTTTGATTGATAACATGTCCATGGTAATTAGAGGATTATCGTTGACTTGAAGGTATGACGGGGCTTGCTTCTAAATCTTATATGACAGAAAGTCTCAAAAACACGTTTCCTTTCTTGGGCATCGAAACCAAAACCAAAATAAAAACAAAACAATTTTGTTAATAAATTGAGAAAAATACTGATATCATTTTTAATAGAAAGTTTTATTAAAATTCAGAAATGCAAGCAATTCCAACCCGTGTTCATTACCACTCACTAAAATGACCCAAATTTTCATCTCCAAACACAGAATAATTAAGTGGCATCACAAAAAGCATGACCTACAAACAACCTCTCACAATTACTCAAAAAATTCCTTTGTTACCAAAAATTAATTAGCCCAGAACGAGGACTCCAATCTCAAAGACAATAAGAAAAAGTAACAACTCGACGAAACAAATGCTTTACCAAAACAACCCTTTCAAACTTTTACAATGTATAAAACGAGAATAAAGTGTCCCAAGAATCGTTCCCTGGGGGACGCCCAACAGGTATCTCCACCTCTTTCATTCTTGACGTGAAATTCCTGTTCCTTTCGTTTGTGTGAGTGAGAGGGGAGACAATGGGATAGTTCCGGTTAGGTGTGTATTGGAGAACAGATGTGTTTGACGTCAGATCGGTGGCGCTACAGTGTCGAAGGCATGCGTCGGAACTGCTCGTAAACGTAACGCGAGATGAGTACATATAACGATTATTGCTGTGATTTTCGTGCGGCGGCAGGTCGGATGCGATATCACTTTATGTTTGATATGAATGTAGGTACCCATTTGTAACAAGGAAATATTTTGATATTGGAAAATGTTAACTGGGTAAACATTGTACTGACTTTCATAGTCTTTCGCACAGTAAAAAATATAGGTCTCTTACAAATTGGGGATCGAATACAAAATGTTTACAATGTAAATAAAAACAGGTGACTTGAAAGCAAGTAGCCGAGTCGAGACAATTAGGGGAGCCAAGTATTGGGGTTGAAGGGAATCAAGGGCATTGGGCGGCCGGTCTATGTGTGTGGCATTCATGGTTTCAAGTATTAAAGGAAAACCAATCAGACATGTCTGTTAGTTGCAGACAGTTAATAATATAATAAATTGTATAAATAAAATGGATTTTCTTGGATGACATGGGCTATAAAAGTATGTTGATTGGTGATATAAATACTTAACCAGCTCATGAACAACTTTATTTCAATTAGTTGACTACCTTCCACACTTATGACTTTTACTGGGTTCACTGGGTTACCCTTTGAACCGTCTCGCGAAGAAAAAATCCAATGAAACTTGTACCAGGGCGTCAAAGTTTGCGAAGAGGTAACCGAGTCCGCAATTCTCGAGAATATGATAAATAGGAAGTGTTTATAAAAGAGGTTGAGGGGGTGGGCAGAGCTCTAGGAAATGCTTTGATGTTGGAATAAGTCTGAAATGAAACTACATAATTAGATTAATAGTTGAGTTTCCTCTGAAGACTTACTTCGGGGAAGTACTCAAACTTTCCTCTGCTTCCAGTAAATGTATTCTTTAACTTGCAAGAAAGCTGCTTCCAGTAATTTAGTAAGTAAGAGATACTAAGAGGGGCTCGTGGCTAAATGATAACAGCCATCCATGGGTGACCATATCTTACTAAAGTAGGTACTTGAAAATTAGATTCAGATTCGGTTAAATCAGAAAATCACATTCCACTAATTGTCCATCGACCTTGTTCATTATGCCAGCCATATTGTAGACTAGACAGACACATAGTTCCTAATTTAAACGTACAAACGTGGTTTATCCATCATCCATCGCTTACAAAATTATTGATAAGCGAAACCACCATCAATCAGCGCTAATAAGCGAAATAACAAGCACTCAAGCACTAATAACCTACAATGTACAGAATAGATAGGTCCAGAAGGCCAGCTCCATCCATACAGCGAGCGAAAACACGCACACGGACGCGTGCGTGCGGCGATTCGATCTCAACCAAATGCTAGATGCGAGTGCACTTGTACTCGCTGTACAGCCGGGCGAGCCTTCTGTACCCTACTATTTCGTAAATGTACACAACACATTCGCGTTTAAAATCTCCAAGAAAAATCGTCGATCAATAGTATTTTGTTTACATTGATCGCTCGCTGTGTAAACACGACGAGCGATTGTTTGTTTAGCGCGTAATGTAAACCGTGCCGGCGTTTTTATTAATATGAACTCTTTTAATGAACTACGCTCAATGAAATTTTACGCTGAAAACATTATTTACTTGTAAATGTTACGTTACATAAGAAGTCTTCGCCTGACAAGCGGTTATATCAATAAATTAATTGAACACTCTTAAACAGTAGCACATTACAATAACAATGTTTGATTTTGACAGATGAGCATTATATCCATTGTGTTGAGTTACGTAGTTATCGTGAATAGCATAATGTTCCCACTGCTGGGCACAGGCGTCCAGTGCGGGTTGGTGGATGTCACTTGTCTTCGAATTTTTGGTTCTAGGACATGCCGGTTTCTTCACGATGTTTTCCTTCACCGTTTTGAGAGCAGCGGTGATGAAATTATTTACACAAAGTAAAGCGTCTGACTCGTAAGTCGGGGCCGTAACCACCGGCCACCGGCCACCAGCCACCAGCCACCAGCCACCAGCCACCACTGCTGCAGCATCCTGAATGCGGATGTCTACAACATAAGACGCGATGGATATTCTCAAAATGAAAGCAGATTTAGAGTTTGATTTACTAGTTTTGTGACGGAACCATTTGATTTGATGACGATTATTATCAAAGGATAACATATTGAGCAAAGTATAAGTATAAAGTATAAAAGTATTTATTTCTCAGTATATGGTACATTTAGATCTTAAATTATACATTGTTTCACATATACTACCATTACTGGTGTAGAAATGTTAATTAATAAGGTAGGCATGCAAATCTGAACAAATCAAAATATTAATATATTAGGTCTTTACCTATGAAATTGCCGTTCTGCAGTACTGGCCATTTCAAATCAAAATAATTTTTGTTTGGCTAAGAATTCTAATTTCAAATTAATTTTATTTTAAAAACATGGATTTTTTTTCCCAAAAGTAGTCATTTGTTTATTGATTAGTGTTACATTTTCATCGCATTTCAATCTTTTTCGTCATCATGGATACGTTAAAAATTCGAGTAATTATGGAATATGAGTACCGTCGTGGCAGCAACGCGGCACAAGCGGCACGCAACATCAACGACGTTTACGGAGCTAACACTACAAACCAACGCTCGCTTCCGTTCTGGAAATTTCGATATGAAAAATGAACCTCGCGGTCGTCCGAAGACTTTGGTCGACAATGACGAATTAAAGGCGATTGTGGAAGCTGATGATACACAATCTACGGCTGAATTAGCAGCAGCTTTCTACGTTAGCGTCAAAACAATATTGGTCCATTTGCGTCAAATTGGCAAGGTAAAAAACCTTGACAAATGGGTGCCCCACGAACTCAATGATCGCCAGCGCGAAGTACGCGTCGAGACGTGCCTTGCACTGCTCAACAGACACACAAATGAAGGAATTTTGAACCGCATTGTTACCTGCGATGAAAAATGGATTCTGTTTGATAACCACAAGCACTCAGCAAGTTGGTTCGATCCTGGTTCAGCACCTAAACAATGCCCTAAACGAAAACTTACCCCTAGAAAAGTGATGGTCACTGTTTGGTGGTCTAGCGCCGGTGTGATTCATCACAGCTTCTTACCAAACGGGGTGAGCATTACTTCAGATGTGTACTGTGAAGAACTGAACACAATGATGGAGAAGCTGGCACATCTCCAACCAGCATTGGTCAATCGCTCGTCTCCGCTGCTCCTACACGACAACGCGCGACCTCATACTGCACAGCAGACGGTCTCCAAGTTGCAAGAACTAGGGTTGGAAGCTCTCCGTCATCCGCCCTACTCACCAGACCTTGCGCCTACAGACTACTACTTTTTCCAGAATTTGGATAACTTCTTGGCGGGAAAAAAATTCAATACCCGAGAGGCAGTACAAAATGCCTTTGAAGAATTTGTTGCCTCCCGTCCAGCTGATTTCTTTAAGAAGGGCATCAATAAACTGCCACTGCGTTAGCAAAGATGCATTGATTGCATGGGTGATTACTTCGATTAATACAAATAAAAAATGCATGAAAAAAAATCGTTTAAATTTTTTCATACAAAACGGCAATTTCATAGGTAAAGACCTATTATTAGTTAAATCTAAAATATAAATCATAATGCCGAAAATATTAATAATAATGTCAAAGAATAAATCATAATGTCAAAATACAAAGTCAAAGTACAAATTACAATGTCCAAGAATTATTATTATTTATTATAATTATTAATATTTGAGAATTATTGTCATTATTATGATCTTAATTACAATATCAAAAAGTATGATTTAAAAATTCATTGACGGAATAAAAACACATGTCTAAGAGCCAAGCAAACATTTTACATTTAAACTTATTAATTGGTAACATTCTCAGGGCAGGTGGTAATTTATTATAAATTTTAATTGTCATACAACTGGCATTTCTACTGTATAATTGCAATCTCTGAGCAGGTACTAGTAATTTCCCGGCATTTTTTTTGTTCAGTCTCTCGGAGACTTGTTCATTTAATAGAAATAAATGAGGGTATTTTTTTACAAATAGACAAGCTTCAAAAATATACAGACATGGGAGTGGGAGAATTTTTAATGCCTTAAATAATGGTCTGCAATGGTCAAGATATTCCGCTCCACTCATGGCTCTGATACACTTTTTTTGTACTTTAAATGCTCTTTCCACATCCACTGAATTACCCCATATCACTAGACCGTAACGCAATACCGATGAAACATACCCATGATAAGCATTTAGGACGGTTTTTTTACTGGACACTAGTCTTAACTTGCGAAGAGCATATACAAATTTATCAAGCCTACTGCATACTCTTTCTACATGTTCTTTCCAGTTCAATTTGTTGTCAATTACTATACCTAAAAATAAAGCTGATGGTTCTGATTGCAGAATTGCATTATTGTGGCTAATTGCTGTTGGTATTACTGACAAGTTACATGTTTGAAATTGCACTATTTTGGTTTTTTCAATATTAACATGAAGATTATTGTCAGCCAGCCATTTTATTACATTAATTATTTCATTGTTAGTATCAATTTCTATGTCAGTTTTGTTGGAACATTTTATCGTCAAAGTAGTATCGTCAGCAAATTGGATAGATTCATATTTTAAACATTTTTTGAGATCATTAATGTATAATATAAATAGTGGCGGACCCAGTACACTTCCCTGCGGGACGCCAGAACCATTAATTTTTAGTTCTGAGCAAAAAGTCGTCCTAGTATCATTTTCTATCCTAGAGATAACAGTTCTCTGTTGGCGATTAGATAAGTAACTTTTAAGCCAATCATGCGCTTTGCCTCTTATGCCATATTTCTCTAGCTTGTAGAGTAGTCGTTCGTGTGATACAAAATCAAAGGCTTTGCTCATATCTAAGAATACTGATAAAGTAGACATTTTTTTATTAAGAGCTTCGGTAATTAGTTTTACTAATGAAAAGCAGGCTAGAGTCGTTGAACTGTTTTTCCTAAAACCAAACTGACTCTCCACAATTAAATTATATTTAGTTACAAAGCTATTTATTTTGTCATGCATTGCTTTTTCAAAAATTTTAGCAAAAATTGGGATCAGTGTAATGGGCCTATAATTGCCCATGTCAGTACAGTTACCCTTTTTGAACAGTGGTTTAATTATAGACTCTTTTAGTCTAGATGGGAAAACACCTTCTTCAAAAGAGAGGATTATTAGGTAGCTAAGTGGGGATGCTATTATTTTCGCGCTTAATTTAATTATTTTAGTGGTTACTTCATCATATCCGGTAGAATTTGTATTATTTAATGAATTAATTATTTTAATAATGTCAATTTCATTCACTGGAGTCAGAAATAAAGTATTTATATTATTGTCAATGTTAATGTTGTTTACGTCATGATTATTATTGTTGTTTTTTTGTGTCAGCTCAATAAAGTAATTGTTAAATTGGTTACATATGTCATTAGGATTATTAATTTTTTTATCACGGATTATTAATTCATTTATGTAGTTGCTATTATTGGGTTTGTTTAAATTATTTTTTATGATTGACCATGTCGCTTTACATTTATTTTTTGAGTTATTTAAAAAATTATTGTTGTTTATCTGTTGTGATTTTGATATGCATTTTTTTAAGATCTTAGTATAATTGAGATATTTTTTTTTGTGATAGCCTTTACTTATAGCATCATGTTGATATTCGTAATATAAAGCTCTCTTCTTAATGCATGATATTTTTAAACCCGTACTAAGCCATTTGTTTTTTATGGGTTTATTGGTCTTTTTAACGAGAATTTCAGGAAAACACAATTTATAGAAGAGCGTGAATAGGTCGTGGAATATATTGAAAGCCTCATTGCAGTATGTCACTTTGTAAATTTCAGTAAAACTTAAGGATGCTAAGCAATTTAAGAATTTTGTTACGTTCTCCTTATTATAATCTCTCTTCTTATCATACCAGAATTTTATAGGTTTTGATTTATTCAAATTCAAATTCAAATTCAAATTCATTTATTTGCTAATATGGGTAATTACATAAAGTTGTTAAAAATAGAGCATAGTTCAACCATATTACGCCTTGAGGCATGCAAATGTCAAGGTTTAAACTGTAGGTATCACATTGTTATACTTACAATTACTTGCAATAATAATTTATAATTAGGCAATAACAATTTTGATAATTTCATCATGGCAAATAATAATTAAACATTAGCAAATTTTAATGTCACTAGAATAATTTAAAGATCAAAATGTCATGTATTAAATGAAAATGTCAAGATATATTTGTAAATAAATGTTAAAGTAATAATAATGATAACTAATTAGTGGATTAATCACATGTCACATCAACAATAATATTTCTGAGAACAATATGTCCTTACATCCTCTGTTAAATAATCATGAATACTGTAATAACATTTAAATAGCAAGAATCTTTTTAATCTCTTTTTAAATTCATCGATGGATAGAGTTTCTAGTATAGACTTTGGTAAGTGATTGTATATACGCGGCGCCATACTGAAAATGCTTCTGGCATATAAGGCCGTCTTGTTAGACCTACAACAAATCTTATCACTATGCCGCTTACTTCTGTACTTATCAAAAAGATGTTTGTTAGTTCTTGCGAAGCAAGCAATCTCATAAATGTAGACACACGTCAATGTTAATATATTATATTTGATAAAATATGGTCTGCAGCTATCATTCTGGTTGATATTAAACATACCCCTAATACACCGCTTTTGCGCCTTGAATGCAATGTCCTTATTGGTGGAATGACCCCAGAATACAATACCATACTTTATCAAGGATCCCACGTAGCCATGGTATGCTGCAAGTACAGCAGAAGTGTCTACCGTTTTTGCCAGCATGTGTAGGGCGTATGATTGCTTATTTAATTTTTGAATTAAAGTATCAATATGCGTCTTCCAGTTCAAATTATAATCAATACTCACTCATCATATTACTCATCTCTTGAAGGTAAAAAGTTAACGATTGACCGGTATCGTGATCGGAGAGAGCTAAATTATGCGTGCTGCATTTCAAACCAAGTGCGGGAACATTACTGGCTATTTGGTCTATGCTAGTATTTTTCCTAGTAGGCATTCTAACATGCGGTGAAATATTAAAATTGTTCAGTACGGATATTAGTTCCTTTGAGTATTTATTATCTTTTAATATGTCTATATTCCGATCTCCGCACATAATAATATTTTTTTTAACTTTGCGGGTTTTATTGCGTAACAATATTTCAAGATTTTTAAAAAATATGAACACATCGGAATCCGGAATTCTATAAATGCACACTATAATTAAATTATGGCTCAATATTTCTATGCCACAGCATTCAAAACAAAAATCACTGGCCAGTTCATCAGTTATCGGTAACGGACTAAAAACTAGACCTTTCCTTACTAAAACGCATGTTCCACCACGTTTTTTCCCGTGCCTCGTGTAACTAGCAGCTAAGTTAAAATGTGTAAGTGCTAAATTACTTTCATGTCCTGATTTTATAAAAGTTTCACTCAGACAAATAAAATCTATATGGCCAATCTGATTTTCTAAGTTGGAAATTGTAATTTCAAATAAATCAATTTTATTTAAGATCCCAGCTATATTTTGGTGTAACAGTATAAATTTTTGTTTTTTTCCTGAACTGCCATCACTATCGATATCTTTTTTACATAAGGGGCCGAAAAAGAGTGTTTTGAGAATTTTTTGGCGATTTTGGAGAATTACCATAGTCGTATTCCGTTGGATAGGTCTCAATATCAATGAGTAGGCGGCGGTAAATACTGTCATAAATACGTTTTTGACCGAGTTTGTTAACTTTGCCCGTATTATATGAAAATGTTTCATCGGATAGGTCACGATTACTGTCAAAGAAATAAGCATATTTATGATTTTCTATGTCCATGCAAAGTAATCTATTAAACATTTCTACCTTATAATTGTGTATCAGAGCCCCTTGTACATATGTAGGGCTACATATAATAACATTGGTATAAGTTATATTTTTGAGAGTTTGTCTAATTAACCTGACCATTTCAATTGATTCGCCGGTGCCTTTAAAATCTTGTTCACCAATCATAATGACACAGTAGTCATCCAAGTCATAATGCTGTATCTTATTAACTATATTTGATAAAATGTCCTTTATACTACTATTACGTGACAGGTAATGACAGAACTCGAAGTGTCGGCTAAAAATATTTTCCAATATACCTAGAGTACCACTGTGATTGCAGTTACTCAGAACGCATAGCTTTCTTTTTCTCCTACAGTCTTTTGTTCCTCTCAAACCTGGACAACACCGCGCCTGTTATCTTATAATATAACACAACACCACGCCTGTAATCTTATAATATAACACAACACCACGCCTGTAATCTTATAATATAACACAACACCACGCCTGTAATCTTATAATATAACACAACACCACGCCTGTAATCTTATAATATAACACAACACCACGCCTGTAATCTTATAATATAACACAACACCACGCCTGTAATCTCGAAGGATATAACACAACACCACGCCTGTAATCTTATAATATAACACAACACCACGCCTGTAATCTCGAAGGATATAACACAACACCACGCCTGTAATCTTATAATATAACACAACACCACGCCTGTAATCTCGAAGGATATAACACAACACCACGCCTGTAATCTTATAATATAACACAACACCACGCCTGTAATCTCGAAGGATATAACACAACACCACGCCTGTAATCTCGAAGGATTAATAGAGGTGTACTTAAAGTACACCCACATTTCGCCAGCTATGTTGAAGCCCTATGTAATAGGGGGCGAGCATATTGCCATCAACCGCGCACAGATCCAGATAATATCTAGACTTGTAATGGACTAAAATTGTCAACCCGCAGTAAGCAATCGTGGTGATGAATGCTCGTTCCTTATCTCTTCTCTGTACGAGACGATGCCTCACCTCTATTGAAATAACTGAAGGCTGATGATATAACATTAAGACTGTTTATTGATAATTGTATTCTTAGTTAACGACGCGTAGTTTCTGAAGTGTAACGCGAGACAAACCGCGGCGGTCAGCGGATCATCTTTTAGTGGGCAACCAACGGCTGATAGCGGGCGCATGTCACACCGGAGTGCATTTTTATCGCGTACTGCTTTTCGTATCATTCGTTTTCGTATTCGCGTAAATGGCCGATGTGGCAGAAAGGTTCTGGAATGCCGACCGCGTACAGGAAGACGTAACGCTGGAAGGCCTTCATGAAGGCCGCAGGAACCCGCTGAATGCGAAGCATATAACCGGTCGAAGTAGCGGTGCTTGGGGGAGGCCTATGTCCAGCACTGGACATCTTTCGGCTGAAATGATGATGAATTTGCGCAGTCTCCGTCTTTTCTCGGTTCAATAATTGTATCTTCTTCGATGGCTTTTACTACTATTCAATTTGCTGCCAACTTTTATATTACCAGCTTACGATTGCTTGTTTTTCCTTTTTCAGTCAAGCGTTATGAGAGTTAGTTTTCAGAGTCTGGTAGTTAATTTAAACATTTTTGAAACAACTCATCGTAAATCTGATGCTCCAGAGAATAGAACCGCATTTGGCTGCTCAATGAGAGCCTCTCAAAGTGTTGACCAATATTCTTAGTATGTCTCAGCTATTGGGTACCGAGCCACAGCTGCTGTCGATGCAATGACTGCAGAGTACAAGTCCCACGCACGTGTCTATACAGGGTTATTAGTAACTTATAGTAGGGTTAAAATGCAACAAATTTCAACATTTTTAGGGTTCCGTACCTCAAAAGGAAAAAACGGAACTCTTTTAAGATCACTCGTGTGTCTGTCTATCCGTCTGTCACAGCCAAGTTGAAATTTGGTACCTACACATATGAATCTCTGTAGCCCAAACACGAACGTGTATCTAACGTAAATAAATGAACTTTGAATTTGAGGGATGTATTATTGAATACACTTTTGGGAGGCAAATGAAAACTAAAAAGTTGTGTACAATTACCAGCCCCTTAACTCCGATACTACGGAGCCTAAAATTTTGAAAAAAAAAAAACGAGAATAGTTCTATACAATTACTTAATACAGATTATAGGATTTATAAGAAGTCTATGGTCTTAAAAGAACATGCTAACTCTCTCAATATTGTGCGTATCAGCGTATAAACTTACATTTGCAGTTGGAATGTATGGGAGAACATGTTTTCTTGGGATAAACACTTCCCAACTACGGAACCCTTCATTGTGCGTGGTCCGATAAGCACTTGACCAGTTTTTATGAAGTAATGACAAAAATTACGAAAAATAAAATGTTTAATTAGTGATCATTGCCAAAGTTTTAGGCATTTTTGAACTTTTAATTATTAACAACTAGCGACGCGGCCCAGCTTCGCACGGTTTTTGCGACTTGACAAAACATGAAGGTTTCTATAATTATAATTTTAAAAGTTAAATATGAATAAGAATAAGAATAATATTTATTACACACACAAGATTCATGATAGGTACACAAGAGCAGATGTACAAAACAACAAAACACAGATATCTACATAAAACTAATGTAACTAATGTATTAGAGCTATCTCGAAATGATAGTGAGAACCGCATCAATATTCGTTGCGTAGTTTAGAAGAACAACGCGGTCACACTGACAGACACGAATAGCGACTTTATTTTATAATAAGTATAGAAGATCTGCTATGGCATCAGCTAATAACTTAAAATCCAATAGTCGCGCCCTAAATCATTTTTAAAATGGCTCCAAATACTTAATTTGATCTGGGATTTTTCATAAAAAATACTAAAAATCTAACTAACTCAGAAATTACTGAACTTCGGTAGACTGTTTGGTGGCTTTTAAAAATTTGTTGCCTTTTAACCCTACTATGACGTCCTGAAAAGATACGTCGAGTTACAAATAACCCTGTTTCTAACCTCGTGTGCCAAATCAAGATAATTTGCTTCTTCTCAGCTTTCACTAGATTCATAACGAACGGGGACTGATATCAACAATCATTTTCCCTCTCACTTTACGCGAGTCATGTTACAAAGTAGTTGCTGGCAACTATGTATCAATTTTATAAATACCTACTTAGTACGTTTTTCAATCTAAATATTATATCATCCTTCCATTGCACGGCAAATACCTCTTCTCATACAGAGAAGGAATGAGCAATGTTCAGCACCTGCTCGTTGGGTAATGTCAATGTTCAGCACGTGCTCGTTGTGTAATGTCAATGTTCAGCTCGTGCTCGTTGGATAATGTCAATATTCAGCATGTGCTTGTTGGGTAGTGCCAACGTTCAGCTCGTGCTCATTGGGAACATTGACATTATAATGTCAATGTTCAGCACGTGCTCGTTGGATAATGTCAATGTTCAGCACGTGCTCGTTGGGTAATGTCAATGTTCAGCTCGTGCTCATTGGGTAATGTCAATGTTCAGCACGTGCTCATTGGGTAATGTCAATGTTCAGCTCGTGCTCATTGGGAACATTGACATTATAATGTCAATGTTCAGCACGTGCTCGTTGGATAATGTCAATGTTCAGCACGTGCTCGTTGGGTAATGTCAATGTTCAGCTCGTGCTCATTGGGTAATGTCAACGTTCAGCTCGTGCTCATTGGGTAATGTCAATGTTCAGCACGTGCTCGTTGGGTAATGTCAATGTTCAGCACGTGCTCGTTGGGTAATGTCAATGTTCAGCACGTGCTCGTTGGGTAATGTCAATTTCAGACCATTGCAAGTTTTTCATTCCCATTAAGTAATTCTATTTTGTCCATTAGCTTTAAATCCTAGCAATTTATAGTCAAGTACTGCTGTTACAGAACCATTTCATAAATTATTCATGAAGAAAATTAATTTATATAATGTTCGTTGGTACGCGTCGGTGTGACAGGCGGCCTGTCTCAGTTATAAATAGGTCACGGCTGCTCGTACATCGCGGTACCGGGACAGACTTCGGACGACTTCGACTGTTACTGTCGACTTCAATCTAAGCTTTCAGCAGTTTGGCATTGCTTAACAAGTTCAGGGAAAATGCATTTTGTTGAGCCCTATAGTTTGCCATTATTACTCTATGATCGGCACATCCTACCGTAATTGGCTACTTTTACGAGTCGTCCTTATCATGGTTATCATGGATTACCAATCGTGCTTAAAGGCTCCTGCAGACAGGCGCGACGCGACGGAGCGACGGGATTCTGGTAGAACAATTACCGTAAAGTTGTCATAGAAATTGTTCTACTGGAGTCGCGTCGCGACTGTTTGCTCTTGTTTTTAAGGATGATACAAAGCGTACCTAACGCTAGGTACTCAAATACCTAATTTTCTATTTAAATTCAGTTGCATCTGACAAGAATAGACGTAGTCTGTTACATCTCCCAAACTTCACGGATGAGAATTTCCCAGATAGGAAAACTTCAAACCCACGTACCTAATATGTATATTTCATACGGCAAAAGTTTCTTTGGCGGGTCTTTTGGTACGGAAACTTATTGACAGCAAGATTTTTCTATTCGGAAAATATAGATAAAATGGTACAGTCAACTGCAAATCATTGGTAACAATTTGACCTTTATGTCGTAGCAGAAGTGCCTTTCGTAGTCTAAGTGTTACAACTAATGTGCGGTGGACTGTACCAAGAAAATCTAGTCTCATGTAAACCTATTTACGATCAAATATCAATGCGTAACATCAACTAAATGGCGCACGGCGAAGTCCGCGTTACTCTGCGATATCCGGCGGATATCTGTCGGATAAGTTGGACGCCACCCAGCAATGGACGCGTCCGCCTCAATGTTCACTGTGACCTCCTTGTTGACGATGTTAGCCTGGTAGCTGAGAATCGATGTGTTGTGTTTTGGCGATGATTTGCGAGGTTTTTCCTAAAGGAAATCTACAAAAAAAAAATTAAAATCAACTTTCTTTCTTACCCGGGGATTTTCTTTCTTCCTAGCTTCCTAGCTTTTGCTCTGCAGTAGGAAATTATACATTAGTGATATGCTCGATCGATTCCTTAAGTTGAAACATCAGTCGCTTCACCACTAGTGTGACTTCATTTTTGTTTCATACCTCGTTCATACACCGAAAAATGGCACAGGAATGAACATTATCTGCTCTTTTCGTTTATCGTTTCGAACATTTAAGTAGTAGGCGAGTGAAATATGCCGAATGAGAGATAAATAAAAATGAACACACATTGCACGAATTGTCTGATACTTTATTTTTACTTTATACTTACTTCGTCTCTCGTCGGCACGAACCTACCTACAGAGTAGAAAACCAGAACTATAATTTCAGTTTCAATATCGATCTCCACTCGGTTCCTTTGGTCACGTTCATCTATTAGATGAATTAAATTTTCGACTTTCGTCCTGAAGTTGAAGAATATCTTAATTCTTACGCCATATTACGTCCTGCCTGGCACTTTCCTATCTTCGCAAATATCGAAGATTCCGCTTAACTTTACATACTAAATTCCTTTTCATCTTTTACAGGTAAATATTGACTTCAGAATTATTTCAAAGGACCAGTTAGGACCATATCAAAATATGACAGCAATTTGGTAAGCAAACAAAAACATATTTTTTTAGAAAATTATGAGCTAAGCATGATGCTACGTATGTATGTAGTATACGAGAGCAGTGGTGGCTCCGTGGTAACGGCCCCACTGTGTGTGCTTTCTGTCAATTATTTCATCACTATTATACTGCTCTCAAAACGATGAAGGAAAACATCGTGAGGAAACTGACATGTCTTATAACTAAAAATTCGAAGACATGTGACATCTACCACCCCGAGAGGAGGCCTGTGTCCCAGCAGTGGGAACATTATAGGGCTGATTATAAAAACATAAAATATATATATATGACATAAAATTGAATAAAACTGAGTGTACACGAGATCTTGGCATACTACTTGATTGCAAATTACATTTAGACACCCATATTGACAACATAATTAACAAAGCCTTTCGGATGTATGGTTTTGTCATGCGGTCTTGTAAAGACTTCAAAAAGCCTTCTACTTTTCTCTTCCTTTATAAGACACTAGTCCGTTCTCAGTTGGAATACGCGGTGCCCATCTGGTGCCCTTATTATGATAAATATAAACAAGCAATAGAAATGGTTCAGAAAAAATTTCTTCGTGCCATGCACTACAAGTGCTTCCATACAAGGATTCCCTATGCAGATTTGCTAAAGCACTATAAGATATTAAACTTGGATTCCAGACGTTCATTGATCATGGTTATGATGCTGTACGGTATATGCAATAACAAATTTAATTGTACTGAGCTCACAAATGGATTGTGTTACGTAGTACCTAGAACTGTTATTCGGCGAGAGGTGCGCGTACCTCAACTATTCTACACTGCGCGATGTAGAACGAAGGCTGGGGTGCGAGCCCCTGTCCGCCGACTTTTAGAAACCTATAACTCACAATTCATTGGTTTTGATATTTTCGCGCTGCCGCAATCTAAATTTAAAAGACTGGTTTCACAATCTCTTGCAAGTCGCCAATAAGACGGTTGCTTATGTTATCCGCTTTCTTCGATTCGTCGGTATAATTATAGTGTTTTTTCTTATAAATATGTACTGTTTATTATTTTCTTATTTAACATGTGTTCGCTGTCATACTTCAATGTTATTTCGTGGACAACAGTGTGGGTTATACGTTTTTTTCGATTGTATAATTTAACTACTTTGTTAATGCTGTAATGTATAACTGTTTTTTGTCCCAAATAAATAAAATAAAATAAAATAAATAAAATTATGCTATGTAGTATGCAGTACCTATTCAAGGGTTTAATAATTATTAAGGCATCAAGTCATAGACAGAGACAAACATGAGTGACAGAGACGACGCGTTCTGCAAAACCAAACTTTTTCTAAAAGTCGCGCTGTGCCATAAAAGTGCATAGTTTCTGAAAGATTTTGTCACATGTCATCATGATGACCCAGGTACCAGGAGATCATAAGAAAGCAAGAAGTGACTGGCTGCGTCACTGAAAGTGCTAGAGAGAGTGCGGGTCGATCGCGTATGAATTATTTAGAAGCAGCACTTAGTATCGCGCGGCGAAGGCCGCGGCCGACTGAGTCTCATTATTGAAAGCTGAAGGACAACCAAAAGATAATCGGATTTAAAAGAATAGCAATTTTAGTCACCGCTGGAAATCGGATAGTCCAATTGTTGAAAAAGTTCTGCTAAAATGTATGAAAGCCGTGTACCTAGTTGTGGCGAAAACAGAAAATATGTAAAATACAGAAAATTTAAAACAAAATAATAAATTTTCATAGAATATAACAAAATGTTTCTAGTACCTAGTACATCATCCTTCTGCCCCTATAAGTACCAATCTATCAGTCGGCGCTGGCGCAGCATGCCTCCTTCTTCCATGACATGTCTATCAGTGGTCGGCGCCGGCGCAGCATGTCCCCTTCTTCCATGACATGTCTATCAGTGGTCGGCGCCGGCGCAGCATGCCCCCTTCTTTCATGACATGTCTATCAATGGTCGGCGCCGGCGCAGCATGCTCTCTTCTTCCATGACATGTCTATCAGTGGTCGGCGCCGGCGTAGCATGCCCCCTTCTTCCATGACATGTCTATCAGTGGTCGGCGCCGGCGTAGCATGCCCCCTTCTTCCATGACATGTCTATCAGTGGTCGGCGCCGGCGTAGCATGCCCCCTTCTTCCATGACATGTCTATCAATGGTCGGCGCCGGCGTAGCATGCCCCCTTCTTCCATGACATGTCTATCAGTGGTCGGCGCCGGCGTAGCATGCCCCCTTCTTCCATGACATGTCTATCAGTGGTCGGCGCCGGCGTAGCATGCCCCCTTCTTCCATGACATGTCTATCAATGGTCGGCGCCGGCGTAGCATGCCCCCTTCTTCCATGACATGTCTATCAGTGGTCGGCGCCGGCGTAGCATGCCCCCTTCTTCCATGACATGTCTATCAGTGGTCGGCGCCGGCGTAGCATGCCCCCTTCTTCCATGACATGTCTATCAATGGTCGGCGCCGGCGCAGCATGTCCCCTTCTTCCATGACATGTCTATCAGTGGTCGGCGCCGGCGCAGCATGCCTCCTTCTTGCATGACATGATTGTATCAGTAGTGATCTCGGTAGTGAGCCCCACTCTAGCCGGTACCAGTACCATCTCTCTCACAATCCATCCATCTGTTCATAGAGCCACTATGTCTACATTATGTTTATAAATATTATAAACTAACTGACAGATTTTAATAATTCCTCTTGGAAAATGCACTTTCAGTTTTCCCCGAATTTTCCAATGCAACATTATTTTTTCTTTCCGTAAGAACCTGATTCGGACTGTCGTGAAGCGATGCGCTTGCCACCGAACAGCATTACATATTTAGTCGCTTTGCGTGACTGTCTGTGTGACCGCGTTGTTCTTCTAAACTACGGAACGGATTTTGATGTGATTTTCGCGATTATTTAGATGATTTAATCCGGAAGGTTTATAAACATTAATATATTAAAGAAATCTTGATGTTTAGTAAAGTCGTAAAACCGTGCGCAGAGGTGTCGCTCCTCGCTACGAGCAATACAATGTAAGCTGTAACAGCGCTCGATATAAGTTTGTATCGACGTTCGACAAACTGTCAGACAAGTGCCGTTAGGGGAGCGGCGGCGGCGGCGGCGGCGGCGGCGGCGGCTCTCCGAACACCTTTAATTCTATCTGATCTGAGGTTAATAAAAACAGAACAGATAAAGAGGTGAAAAGGGGAGACTTGACAAAACATCGAGATTCCTCTTTATGTAAGTTTAATATACGTAGATATTATACGCACAAACCTTCCGGAACAAATTCTTTAAATGACGGAGAAAACCGCATGAAAATCAGTTCCGTAGTTTAGAAGAACAACGCGGTCACACAGACTGACACAAAAACCGAATTTGTTTTATCTATTAACTAGCGAGCCGGCCGCGGCCCTGCTTCGCACGGTTTTGACGACTTTACATAACATGAAGGTTCCTATTTATGTCAATCAACATCTACCAGCCTGCCCCCAACTGTGTTGGGGTCGGCTTCCAGTCTAACCGGATGCAGCTGTATACCATTATTTTACATGGAGCGACTGCCTATCTGACCTCCACAACCCAGTAAGGGTAATACGATACCCCTTTGGTAAGACTGGTTGTCAGACTTTCGGGCTTCTGACGACCCGTAACGACTGTCAAAGATCCACGAATGACAGCCGGGACCAACGGCTTGACGTGCTTTCCGAGGCACGGAGGAGTCTCGGGGTGTCACCCATCCACTGACCAACCCCGGCAAGCGTAGCTTAACCTGAAGGATCGACCCGTATGGCTGTTATTATTTAGCTACGAGCTCCTCAAGGTTTCTATTTATGTATAAGTTAAATATTAATGTTATTAGGGTTCCGTACCTCAAAAGGAAAAAACGGAACCCTTATAGGATCACTTCGTTGTCCGTCTGTCTGTCTGTCTGTCTGTCAGTCTGTCAAGACCCTTTTTCTGAGGAACGCGTGGGGGTATCAAGTTGAAATTAATATCAAGTATGTAAGTCTATGGTCTCTTGGAGTCCTAAAAAACTCAAGCTTCTAGGTCAACGCAATAAAAACATACGGCCATTTATGCGACATATTTTGATACTCGCAAGTAAATCAAAACCTATAATGTACTTCCCGTTGTGCTAGAATCACGAAATTTGGCAAGAAGCAAGGTCTCACAGCACAAATAAAGGAAAAAGTCCGAAAATTGTTAATTTGTAATTCTATCATATAAAAAAAAAATCAACTCTGTCATGACCCTTTTTCTCAAGGAAGCGTGGAGATATCAAGTTGAAATTAATATTGAATACGTAAGTCTATGGCCCCTTAGAGTTCTAAAAAAATCAACCTTCTAAGTCAACTCAATACAAAAATTCGGCCATTTTGCGACACATTTTGATACTCGCAACTGTCGCAAGTAAATCAAAACCTTCAGGGTATTCCCGTTGACCTAGAATAATGAAATTTGGCAAGAAGCAAGGTCTCATAGCACAAGTAAAGGAAAAAGTCTGAAAAATGTTAATTTATAATTCTAGCGCAAAAAAAAAAAATCAAGTCTGTCAGTCTGTCAAGATCCTTTTTCTCAAGGACGCGTGGAGATCTCAAGTTGAAATTAATACCGAATACGTAAGTCTATAGTCCCTTAGAGTTCTAAAAAAAACAAGTCAACGCAATACAAAAATACGGCCATTTTGCGACACATTTTGATACTCGCAACCGTCGCAAGTAAATCAAAACCTATAGGGTACTTCCCGTTGACCTAGAATAATGAAATTTGGCAAGAAGCGAGGTCTTCCAGCACAGATAAAAGAAAAAGTCCGAAAATTGTTAATTTGTAATTTATAACATAATATTTTTTTTTTGGGATGCATTGTTTAGTTTGTTTTTGGGATAAATTCTTTTCAACTATGGAACCCTTCATTGTGCGTGGTCCGACACGCACTTGGCCGGTTTTTTTTATTCATTTATACATCCTTTCTTCCGGGATAAATTCTCAAGTGATAGTGAAAACCGCATCAAAATCCGTTGCGTAGTTTAGAAGAGCAACGCGGCCACACAGACAGACACGAAATGGGACTTTATTTTATAATAAGTATAAGTAGATCTATTATTATAAAGAGGTAACATTTGTTTGTACATATGTAGGGGGTAATCTCTGGAACAACCAGTCGGATTTGAAAAATTTTTTTCAATACACTTCCTCGAAAACTGGTTTATATCGCACTACGATTAGGTTTACAATGCAATATATTTCACACGCGTGCGATTTTTCATTTTCCAACACGTGTGCGGGAATAAAAATTGGCACAGATAATTTATACCTATACTTAGTCCAAATTGGTTCAATGCCTCTATTCACACCGTCTCTATTCGGAGGTGAATGTTTCTTTTTTAATCTCGGCAAAGAGTTAGCGTCTTTACGGGGCGTTAATATTTTTTAATTATTTGAATAATGTTTAGAAATAGAATGTCACCTAAAACCATGATTATTACAATAAAAAAAACGTTTATGAACAAATTAACATTTATTTGCGTTCTAAACTCAAAAATATTTGAATATTCTATTTTTCATATTAGGCTGTTCATCGGCTTTATACCTTTGCTTCTCCTTCAACCTGGCGAAAGCAAAGCGTAGGAAAATAAGAAAATTTAAATCATAGTTTCCTAATAATTCAAGACAAAAATATTTTTCGTTTTCTTATTTTATTTCTTCAAAAGCAAAAAAAGCTAGCAAACGTGTATTGAAAAACGTCGTTTGATACACGTGGTGTAACAAATCTACTAATCTAATAAAATAAAAGGGAAAAATAGACTTGAAACAAAATATAATTTAAAAGGAAAAATAAAAAATACAGATTAAATTATAAAAAAAACCTCCCTATCTATATAAGTAATACACACTCTCAGATTTTTGGAATTAACGAAACTTGCCAGGCCAGATGTCAGACCTTGTCAGCTCCGAGGCCTGATAATCCAAAGCGTGGGTGAGTCCCTCCAGCAATGATGGTGTTATTCAGATATTCTCAGACACCGTCTCAAAAAATTGATATAGTCTAACTTTTTGACGCAGTAGTTTCTCTCTTGGAAATCAGATTCGAAAAAGCCCCGGGAATGTGGCAGTCATGGCTTATATATCCTCGTATCCAAGTTTTTCACCACGTCCGTTGTTTTCTCCTCATTCTTTTTTAGAGTTGAAGTCTTTCTTCCAAAAATACCACTTGTCAGTCATCGAAACGGCCAGAGATATCAGTATTCATTCAAGAACGTCTTCGCTGAATTCTGAGAGCGTGTCAATTATTTTTATAAATCTAATAAAGGATACAGTTATTCAGTAAACAATCATATTTATCTATAAAATACAATATTTGGGCGAACATATTGATAAAAATAATTTAAATTATATAAATCAAAAGTAACCTTCATAGACTAAGCTAGTAAGAAACTCTATGAGAGAAAATTTGGAAGAAAAAGTAATGATAGCTTGACAGCCTGACATAGGTGTCATAAAATGAAAATTAAAGAAAACAAATCGTTTTAGACCGATTCGCAAAATATTAATGCAAAATCAATCTAAGAGTATGATATATACATATATTAATGTAAAGTGTAAGTACCTATATGATGTAAAATGCCTGTAGTACGTAGATACTATAGTGTTATTGCAGTTCTCGGCTCAAAAACAACCTCGCCTACGGCTCGGGTGTTAATTCCGCCTCGAATGCAATAACAAACATTCTCCACTTGTATCAAAATGTACTATTTTGCATTTCTTAGTCTAATCCTTGAGGAAGGCTATTTAACATCAGGCTACGACCCTTAGGAGCCGAGCAAAAAGAAAAAAAGCGATAAACGAAGTAATAGCACGGGCGGGCGATGCGATGGGACGCGGTGGGTCGAGGGAACAAGACATTTCACGCGGACGAAGTCGCGGGAAGAAGCTATGTAGGTAAAGATATAGTAGGATAACTGTTTGAAAGAGGGAAAAGAAGTCGATTAATGATGAAAATGGTGGTCCATGTCGCCATCCTGGCGTGGAGACCTCCTGCCGGGAAATAATCGTATGACATTACTTTCGGACAAATTCTTACGATATTTTTTTGATATTTGTGTAATTTCTTTCCCCAATGCAACCCCCTGTAGTGAATTAACGTCCCTAAATCTATATCCGAAATAAATTAATGAATTATTAATATAATAATAACATACCAAAATAAGTTAGCTGTGCCCTCGGCGCCGATCGTGAGTCTACTTTTCCTAGATGAAAATTACCCTTTGAGCTTCTACTGGTTGGTTTAGCTTGTCCACTCTGCAATGACCCGCCCCTGAAACGACTGAAATTCGCATTTTATAATATAATATTATTGACGAAAACCAGCAACGTTCACATTGCGCCAACGCAAGGCGCTTAGGACCACAGAACAGATTTTATCTGTTCTGTGAACATTTAGGACCTTAGGACCGCAGGCCAAAAAAATCTTGTTTAAAAAGTGCTCCTAAGTATTGCAGTAACCAGGTTAGGACCGATTTTTCTTATTTTCAGCAGCGCGAGTGCAGCCTAGTTCCAATAAACAGTTACTTACTCCGATAGCTAGAAGCCAAAAATTTATAGCTCTTTTGTGATGTGGGTCAAATAGCGGTACTAGGTCTGTTGATAGCGTGAAGTATTGATTATTTGATATTACATATACCGATCGCTTAGACTTATGCCACCCTGGTACTTTGCTCGGTGGAAATCTGTAAAATGGCTGGACTTGGCTTGGTTCAAACTCAAACTCAAAACATTATTTTATTTCATAAACCAACTACAGGCACTTTTGAATAGTCAAGGGGTCGGTCAGTCAGAAAGATGAAGCTAGTTATGCCCATTCCAAAGCGTAGTAGGTTCCTATGGAGAAGAACGGGTAAGAAACTCCACGGAGACTCTTTGGCTTATCTCAGGAAGCTGTTTCAATTGCATTTACAGTTTTTAGAAACCCCCGTAGGAGTTAAAAGTTTTGAGTTGTTACGAAGCTTCAATTCCGACTCCGACAGGTCGCAACTTCCGATTACATGCATAGGCAGAGGTGGTAAGTAGATAATGGAAATTAATTGTAAAGCAAATTGACACACAAATTTTTGCAGTTTCGTGCAACTGTCAAAGAATGACATTTGTGATTAGATTAGATGGACAATTTTTATGTTGCTTGCTTGTGAATTTGCCTAACAATGGTTTTCTCTAACTTTACATTACACCCACATTTCGCCCCTTTAATAATAGCAGCCCAAGACTGTCCCACTCCGCGCAAGGCCTCTTCTCACACAGAGAAGGCACGAGCATTGCTCACCACGCTTGCTCAAGCCGGGTTGGCGATTTCAGACTTAGTCTGGTTTGCTCACGATGTTTTTCCTTCATCGATCTCAGTATGTCCACGATAAACTCAGAAAGTATTTGGCTTATCTCAAGAGGCTGTTTGATTTGAATTTACATTTTTATAACCGCCATAGCACTTAAAACCCATGATGTCTATGACATCACGCATAAGCAGAGTTGCTAGTATGTACATCACCCATAATTCGTCCAGATACTATACAATAGTTCTATTAAATTATAAAAATCTATGATCGTCCTTCATCAAAGAAATCTCCGCGCTGGCAGAGTGTAGAGATTGTAGTGTAATTATTAGCTATTTAAAATACAAACATACTATAATGTTCAGCTGATGTTCACAGCCGCCGAACACCGCTGAACACGTGGACTAGAAACAGAAAGTAAAAACATAAGATTTACATAATTTCATCAGTTTATTGCGCTTACGTGCATCGGTCTGTAGCGTTTGTTGTTAACTGTTTATTGCTCGATTTCTAGATTGTATTTATGTTTAACGTTTAAGACAACTAATCTAGTTATGTTATTCATCAAATTCATACGTTTTGATATAAATGTAATCATACTTATTATAAAATTAAAGTCGCTTTTCGTGTCAGTTTGTGTGACCGCGTTGTTCTTCTAAACTACACAACGGATTTTGATGCGGTGTTCAACATCATTTAAATAATTAGTTCGTCGTCATCTCAGTAGTCACTCCCTTTCTAACCATATTATCTTTCACACAGTCCATCCATCGTTTCTTTGGTCTTCCCCTACTCTTATAGCCGTCCACATTCATACTCAAAACGTTCCTCCGCATCACATGTTGCGCATGGCACGATAAACGATTTCCGCACAACTTTTCAGTCACCGGTGCCATTTTCAGACTTTTTCCTTTTGGTCCTTACGAGTGCTTTTTTTTTTAATGGTAACGAACATGAGATTTCTTTACGTCATAAATTATGTCATTAATTCTATTTAAATTATTTCTCTGTAACTCGGCATTTCTCCCTCTCTGTACAAAATATATGTAATCGGAGTACTAGGCTCACATAAAGACGAAACAACCTCACACTTGACTTTACAATTTATTGCGACTGTTGTTTCTTCTAGTTACACCTACTTACGAGTAGCTAGCTTTTTTTTTTTTTTTTTTTGTGGATGGGAAATCATCAAATGACTTCTCCCGCTCCGGGCAGAGCGGGAGGGCGTGTCAGACTTTTACTGACTAAAACCCACCCGTGTTCCTTCAGTTGCCCGTGCCAGGGCCACGGTATCTCTTTCGAACTACCCGCGACCCCGGCGGCTTCGGCCCTATTGGACCCCGTCACTGCTGACATCTCTTTGAGGCGCGCGTGGAACACAACGCGCCGTCGACCCGGGCCTGGTCCTTACCGGATGGCGAGCTGCCCATTACTCGTCGTCCGCAAGCCCGCGCCTACGGTGGCCGGGAATCGGCAATCGATTCCCGCCGCCCAGGGCGTCTCCTACGGCGGCTAGGGGCGCGAGGGCGCGGCTGTTGCCTCTCCCTCTCGCGTTCCGCCTCCTCCTTTGCGAGCATTACTGCTTCGCAGAAGGAGGTGACGGCCTCCCATGCACTCTCGCTCCGCACCATGGCCTGAACCAGGTTTGGACGCGAGAGATCGCCGCCGCCGATCGCCTGCGTGAGAACACGGCGGTGCTCCGCCCAAGCCGGGCAGACCTCCACTGTATGCTCCACCGTGTCCTCCGGGCGATCTACACAATGGTGACACCCGAGCGTTTCCTCCCGCCTTATCCGAAACAGGAACCTCCCGAAACAACCGTGTCCGGTGAGGACCTGCGTTAGGCGGAAGGTGAGGACGCCGTGGCGCCTCTCCAACCACTCCTCAAAGAGGGGACTTATCGCCGCAATTGTGGCGTGCCCAGCGCTGGGTTGCGACAATCGCACTCTCCATGTTGCCATGAGATCCCGCCGGAGCTCTGTCCGCTGTACCGTGATTTCTCGCGGCAGCGGAGTTACGCCCCGGCGTTTCGCCTCCTCGCGCCACTCCCACACGTGCGCGAGAACTTTTGCCTCCAGATCCCATGGCGGTAATCCGGCAAGGAGGCTCGCCGCCTCACAGGAGACCGTGCGGTATCCCCGGACTAGCCGGATGGCCATGACCCTCTGGGACGCGTTCAACCGGCGGGCTGGTCGCAGCCTCAGGGAACGCGCCCACACCGGTGCCCCGTAAAGGGCCATGGACCGCACGACACGAGTAGCTAGCTCAGATTACCTCTTACAAAATGATAATGTGATCCTACAGCTACTAGGCTATAGTTAAAGCACTTTATACTCCTCATCATTTTCTTCAATATTTTTGTCGCTTCTGTATTTTAAAACTATAGTTAGCAGAATTGTAGAGTTTTCCATTGGAACTATGAGTTATTCGGGATGAAAAGTATCCCATGTCACTTTCCGGCCCATAAACTATCTATATGCGAAATAGCAAGTTGCTCCGTTAATGCGTGAAAGAAGGATAAACCAACAAACACACATAACAGGATGCTCTCTGCTTACTGCCAAAGCATAGCTCAAAGATTACAAAACGTATATGTAATCCTAACATAACTTCAGATCAACTACCTGGCTCACATAATAATGTAACAGCCTCATACTTGACCTTACAACAAACTTTTTGCTACATTTTTTCTGCGTCTATTGTTTTGCGTCAGTCGCGTGTGAATCCTGCGTAGTCGACACTTCGATGTAAATCGATCTGTTTTCTGTGATAAACAAATAGGTACTTATAGTAAATAATGTTTTAATATTGTTTAGATTTTCAGTTTCATGTTTGCCTGGTACGGCCAATTCTTCGAGTCAAGTAGCTTAGTAGCATATTGGAGACAACTGCTGGAGTTAGGCTTCTTCTGGTTCATAATCAGCAGAACGATGCCAAAACTAAGTGTACCTTTGTGAAGAGTGAAATAAAATAAAGATTTATTTTATTTTTATTTTAAAACCTCTTGCTCTTGCGTTGCTGCCTATAACCGGCATGGGAATATATAGAACCTAATTCCAGCCACAGACTTTTGTAAGGGGAAGTAACAGTCCAATTTGAAATGACAACAGATATGAGAGAAAAAGTAATTGAAATAAAATAAAGCACAGCAAATAATTGAATAAATTCGTTCCGAATAAGTTACGCTTGTGAAAATATTTCAGTAAAAAACTATGACTAATTTCTGTGGATTGGTTAATTTTAATAATGATTTACGCTGGTTGAAAACTAAATTATGCGTATTATTTAGCTTGGCAGTATAAAAATAAAAAAATATACCCGATTCAGCGTCACCGAATTACTGGAGCCGAGTATACCTGATTCAACGTCACCGACCCGAGCGTGACGTTTCACTTTCGTGCACTGTTCAGAAAGTACACTTAAAGAAGTTTTCCCTAGAAAACTCCTGATCCGGTCGAAAGAATGTCACATTGACGCATAGCTTAGTTCGTTTTTGTAGAGCGCTGTCTCTGTCACTCATACCTGTGCGACCACAGAACAGATAAAGAGACCTCTTTATCTTTTCTGTGTGTGCGACAGTGTATTTCTAAAGCTACGAACTCGTGTCAACAGGGCAGCAGCGTCCTCCCGTCTGCTAATAACAACATACTGCGATCACCAACTGCCAACAACAGCCAAGCGTGGTGAACAGTACCCTGTGCCCACCTCTCATGCATGAGGTTGTGGGTTCACATCCGAGCAAGTATCTACCATTGTCCCTTTTACAATTCAGATGTACACTCTAAAATCTTAGAATTACTGACTTCAGTGAAGGAAAAACATAAATATAAAGTTTATATTTGAGGCTGAGATCGCCAGCCCGTCTTGAGCAAGCGCTGTATGAGAAGAGGCCTTTGTCCTGCAGTGAGATATTAATAGACTGGTATTTGACATATATCTCGGGACCCTGGGGTCCCTGGGCTCCCGGACCTTTGGAAGTCGTACGAGGGGCCGCATCGAACTCGCAGAGTATTATCCCTGTTGGTATTATTATTTCCTATCTTTACAGATTATGTAGTTTTGGTGTAAACTTGTAACGGAAGACTGTCTTTGTTTCACAGAGTAGTCAGTCAAACGCTCGATCTAACAATAGTGTTGTAACATAAATAAATATCACTGATAGAACTCGACTAACCCGCGCTACCGACAGCCTAAACACGAGTCTTGGCGCGAATTGTTATATTATGTAATACATCTTTTTATTTATTAGGGCGAGCGATAAATATGTCCGTGTGATGGTCAGTAGGTGACATAGTTATATGTGTAATTATCGTTCGTGTCTTGTTGTAGGAACCGGACAAAGACTCCGTCTTTATAAACTGCTTTGGGGACCTTACGATAGTTTAATATAACATCACACTAGTGTTTCTAAAAAGAGGTAGGTAGAGGACGCCCACATTCCACCAGGAATGTTCAAGACGCATATCCCCTCGTCTCCGTGTCTCAGAGCGCACCTAGAGCTGGTTTGGTCCTGGCTGTAATTCGAAGATCTTCCGAAAGTCTGACAACTAGTCTTAGCAAGGGGTATCGTGTTACCCAGTAACTGGGTTGTTGAGGTCAGACAGGCGGTTGCTCCATGCAAAGTACTACTAATTATAGCGATGCATCCGGTTAGACTGGAAGTCCCATATAAGTAATTGGATTGGCCGAATCCAAACTCTGGGCTGCAACTGAGGATGTTCTCACGGTGAAACTAGCTCACAGCTTCATCAGCGTCAAAATGATTTCCATGATAAAAAAAAATGCGTTCGTCAGTATTAAGAATTATTAATTTAGTGTTAAATCTTTAAACGCGTCGAAACCCGTCATACAAGTTGCCATTTCATTCAATTATTTTATATCAATCAGTGAAAGTAAACGCGTAGACTAAAGATAAATAAACCTGTTACATAATATTACTTTTAAGGGCAATTTAACAAACTATTTTGATGGTCTATTGCCGTTTAGCGGAAAATGTTGTAGCTAACGAAGCGTAGATCTGCCGGTTTATTCTGGAAAAATATAACTAGCCGTAAAAATAAAAAAACAAAAATACAGCCGACTTCCAAAAACAACTCTACAAAGAGAAAAATAACTTTAATTTCGGAAGTCGGTGTCACCGGTTTTTTGCCACCGATTTCCGTTTTTTTTTTTCTTTCACTTTATAGTGTTGCTAATGTTGTCATACATAAAAAAAAAAAAACAACAAATATACGTGTCGACTTGAGAACCTCCTCCTTTTTTTTCGTCGGCTAAAAACAAAGGTAGAGGGAGCTGTCATTCCATGATGCTAGGTATTATTGACACTACTGACAGCTCACTTCACCTACGTTTTCACAGTGAGACTGTCACAGAATAAGTCAGCTGCTGTGTCGTTTGACTACAACCTGGCCCGCGGCGCCACTAGCGTGTTTTGCTTTCTGGTTTTTCGTGGAAAATGCCGTGTTTCCTTAAGTACCCATGTCATCTGTCACCTGCCAAGATGCATAGCTGTGACAACGTATAATAAATAAAAGAGATACTGACTCGAATTTGTGTACCTACCTACATGACAGATGCTAATCGTACGTAAATAAAGTGTCACTCCTTTAGATTTTAGAAGTTTTGTCATTGATGGCAAAAGCAACAGTCGGATATAAGGACCAAAATTTTGAGACTTAGGTGTGTCTTGTAAAGAAAAGCAATCTCCAGGTTTGAAATAGTAGGCGTCACTGCACAAAGGTCTAAAGAAAAAAAAATCGGTCATTATACCACCATAGAAATCATAACATGCCCCATTAAAATATGTCATCTTTCTATAGAAGCCACATAAAAGCATCAAGTTCAAAATAAGAACATTCCATTCTCATTCAAATTTCGGACATTTTGAACTGTGCGCGCACCGATTATACACTGGCACAGATTATAGCTGTCATTAGTAGTAGTGCGGTAGTGAGCTGTCACTTAATAGACAATATAGAAGACTCATTCATACTATGGTGTCATGAGGTATTTAGATCGTCTATGGCAATCCTCTCATGGTTGAAATATCGAGTAACTATATTTGATTACCTCGAATACCTAATACGATGAAACATTTCGGATAGTTTTAAAAGCATTTCCCGTCCCTAATCATTATTAATCAATTTTGAACAACCGCCTTTTTTATTCAATAAGCTGAAAACAAGCCCATGTTGACAGCGGCCTATTTCTATTTCTACACATAGGGGGTTTGTCGTTGCGTACGCAAAAATAGGCATAAGTAGTTCCTAGCGCCCTCTTTCTTAATTTAAATTAAAGTAAGTGCACTTACTACTTAAATCAACGATCAGTGCTCTGGAAAAACCCAATAAGTTTGGTCCAAATATCATCATCATCCTTCCACCCTCATCCCAATGAAATTATGATCAGCGCAGTAGTGCAGCGCATGACTGCGCATGTCGTCTTCCATACATCTCTATTAGTCGTCATCTCAGTAGTCACTCCCTTTCTAAAACGATGGATGGCTTGTGTGAAAGATGATATGGTTAGCCATATCATCTTTCATACAAGCCATCCATCGTTTTCTGGTCTTTCCCTCCCATACATAACATTATAAAACATCACGCCTGCATCGTTAAGGGTTAGGCAGAGTGTGCCTATAGTACACCCACATTTCACTAGCACAGCTTAGCTTCAGTGTATAATGTTTCCATTGCTGTGAGACGCGGACCTAATGCGGGTTGCTATTCTAAAAACCATTCTGAACATCGTGCACATTTGACCTTCTGCATTGTACTTCATAGTGATATCTTTCAAAATCTGACGTAGTTAACGAGTGTTTCGTCTAAATTGCTCGTCAAGGTCACTGGCGCTGGTCGGTGATGTGAGTACAGACGTAACAGCAATCATATCATACGTCATGCACAATGTTCGGTGCGGAAGTATGCCGCGATCTGTACAGCGAACTAGATTATGTGAACACGCGTGTAACCTGTGAGCAGTGGTGGCCCAGTGGCAGTGGCCGCGACGCCCGAACCACACATCCGAAGACATGTGACATCTACCAACCCGCACTGGGCCCGCGTGGTGGCTAGCAGCCCACTCCCTCTCACCGAGAGGAGGCCTGTGTCCCAGCAGTGGGAACATTATAGGCTGATTATGCCATGTTATTGTATGCTTGTAATCTCTGAAGGGCAGAGCGCTACGCCCACATTTCGTCAATTATGTCGAGTTTCAAGTAAGGGATGCGCCTGTTGAAGCAGGACAATCTCCAGACTCCGTGCTGGACTTAGGGATAGAGCTCAGGAGTCTACGTAGCCGAGTTTACAAGACCAACGAGGTATTCGCGAAAAGTTTCCACGAGTTCTCGAAGAACGCAACCGTCATACAATTATAATGCTCATTTAATTTAGCTTGGGGCTAGATGGCGTTGTGTGATATGTCCAAACATATTTATTTATTTATTTATTTATTTATTTGTTATCAGAAATACTCGTTTTCATACATTTTCAATGAACTCTGCGGCTCGCAGGAGCAGCGACTCCAGCGAGCCTATTGTTCATTTGTAGGCGAGAGGTCAGTGACTGTTCATTACCTATGCTTGCCTGGTGACCTTAATGTAAACCTAGGAGTTCTAGTACATTTCCACCCAAACCTAAATGGCCTAAATTAGGTTTTTGGCTATGTAATGCACAGAACAGATAAAGAGATCATTTTTGAGGAAGGTCATAGGAGGCATGGAACTCAAGAACAGCATTTTTGTACTTTTGAAAAAGAAACTGCTTTTAGCTCGCCCTGGAGATAAAACTCGACGTTTTTTGCAAAACGAGTGGCGATTCAGATCAAATCCCTCAAAGGAATGTGTCGCTCTATCTCAGGAGCGCATCTGTTCGTTCTGTACCTTTACTTGTGGTAGGTACCTGCTAACAGTTCCCTAATAAGATAACAACTTGATCTTGAAAATCCAAAGCCACGGTTTAGAGTTTAGATCCCTGAAAAATAAATAAATGCGAAATTATGTTTGTTAATTTGTCCTTCTGTCACGCAGCGGCGGAGCAACGGATCGACGTGATTTTTTGCACAGATATAGTTTATGGGCCGGAGAGTGACACAAGCTTATTTTGTCCCGAAAAATAAACGATTCTAGAGGAACGAGATCGAATGCAAGGATAAACGCTATTCTCTCTTATATTATTATGGCAAAAGGGTCACATGGTCCTAATACCGGACATCCAGAATTTCGGACGTATGGTGACATCTCTTAAGAACAAATCTGCCTACTCCTACTAGGAGTTCTGAAACGCCTAAGACAATACGTGATCGCAATCAGCGCGATCTCTACCGACCTTACCGTCGCCAGTTCGCTCGACAGTCGACAATGAACTCGTGGGTCATCAACCTCGCTCACGGCCGACCGGTCCTCTCGCGACGCTGCGCCCCTGGTAGGACATTGCACGTAATGTTGCATATTTTTATCACTTATCATGCAAAGCCTTTGCGGGCAGGGATGATTTGAAAGTATCCTGCTTGGCGGTCTCTTCCTGGCGCCGATGGTCAGGACTGACATTGCTGATGATTACAAACAAAGCCTCTGGTACCTGCGTGAGAACTTCCTTTGTCTGCCTTCATAGATAATACTTAAGTTAGAAGGTGATTTTGAGCCAAAGCCTTATTGGGGTCTTGGCGTAACCTGAACTCCTATGTAGTTGGTTTAGTTCTTTGTGTATTCTTCCTCGGTTTTCATTACAATTAATTTCGGTGTGAACACCCTATCTGTTCTTGTTTGTCCTTCGATTTCATCAGGATTCATTTCAGTCTTGACCACTGCTGGGGTCCTAGGAAACTTTCAAGGTTAAATTGGGGGCTAGTAAAGTAAGATCTAATACTTCATTAGGCATTAATGGGCGAAGGCTTCTAAACCACTTCGTCCGTCTTTGCGCAAATATTTTCACCTTTTGTAGAGTAAAAATCTAAAGTGGTCATCAACTATTACCTCCAAATGCCTCCGAGGGCTCCCTGGTATGTCCCGTCTAAAAGTTGCGGGGTCAGAGTTAACTTGGCAAAAGATTATGTGCGCTCGATTTCCTAATACGGATAATATTTTGTGGTGAAGACTAAACACTTCGTCACGACTCACAATCACGACTGAAATTGTGGCAGTCTGAGCTGTTAAAACAAAATATAGTATTGTATCAGTGCTGCCAATGTTTATTAAATTCTGCGTCAGTTGTGTATTCCACTTTTGAAGGACTGCATCGTCTGCTTCCCGAAGTTTCGCCGAATTTCGTTATGTAACCGTACTGCCGTACACAAAAGTGTGGAATGGCTCTTAATTTCATGCAAATCGTTTAAAACATTACAACTGCACGCGTAGCATGACGACGTTTTGTCGACGAAAGAATAGAAAAACCGGCCAAGTGCGTGTCGGACCACGCACAATGAAGGGTTCCGTAGTTAGGATGAATTTATCTTAAGAACAAACTTAAAATTGTAGTTGAAAAACATGTTCTCCCATACATTCCAACTGTATATGTAAGTTTGTACTCACAATATTGATAGATTTACCATGTTATTTGAAGACCACTGACTTCTTATAGGTTTTCCTGTAATCTACAGGTAAAGATCTATTTTCTGTATTTTTTTCAAAATTTTTGGCTCAGTAGTTTTTGAGATAAGGGGGGGGGGGGGGGGAATGGTCAATTTTCGTCTATTTTCTTAAATAACTTTAAAAGAATTTGTTTTAAAATTATAAAAAAAATATATTTGAGACCCTCATAGTAAGCCCTTTCATTTGATATGCAAAACAACATGGTTTGCAAAACTTTTTTTTTTAATTTTCTTATTTACCACTCAAAAGTGACCTCTATATTCAAAATTCATTTATTTACTTTACCCGTCCGTGTTTGGGTTACAGAAATTCATATGTGTACCAAATTTCAACTTAATCGCTTCATTAGATTCGGAGCAAATTGGCTGTGACAGACGCACAGACAGACACACGAGTGATCCTATAAGGGTTCGGTTTTTTCCTTTTGAGGTACGGAACCCTAAAAACTACACATTGCCATGCTTAGACGCGTAGAAATATTTCTACTATATGCCATATAGTCTATTCTTCCGCCGACAAAACCCGTTTGCTATGGCGGTCATGCTAAGCTTGCTGTTATACTTATGTAGGTACACTTCTGCCTTACCGTCGAGGATTACAGGCGTGATGTTATGTTATCGTGTTGGTGTGCTGGCGTGTGCTAGCTAGATCATTTCATTTAATGTTTTGTGTTTCGTAATGTTGATTAAATTACTTTGCATAGTATTGACAGCCGTGCTGCTGGACAGTTTGTTGCGCCACTTCTTCCCATCTAAAGTACTAGGGAGGAAGTAGTGAAGAGAGCTCGTTTTGGGGAACGGTCTTAATTATTTAATTTTGACTTTGAAAAAGTGCTGATCCGCAGCCTTATTTTTGAATAAGTAAATGACTTTTGATTTTGATAAGTATCACGTTATTCAAACTGCTACTCTAGACTAATTATTGGTACGTGACTCAATTGTGAAGGTCAAAAGGCAGTCGTGCAAAATATGTAGTTAGTATAATCAGCAACTGTCATCTGCGCCAATGGCGCTTAGCACAAGTATAGTTGCGATTTCATTAGGCTACAATTTGTTGTGCAACATGAATTCATGATGCAACAACGATACACTTAGCAATGTTGCTTCCAAAAATGATGCCTTCTCTGCAGCAACGGTATCCGCTGTTGGTGCAACTTTGCCCAACATACGAGTACTATGCACACGTTGCTTTGAAAACTACAGAGCGTTTGCACACTGCCTCAGATCCGATTCCGAGAAATGTCAGTCCGAAATGTTGATTAATGAGGTGTTGCGCACTAGTTCCGAATTCTGTGCATTCGAATTCAGAACATTCAACATTCGAATCCAACATGATTCGAATGCAGTGCTCAAGACAGTCTATTGTCAGATTTAAAGGACTCGAAACTCTCAATATTTGGCCTTTGACCTAATCGGGTCACAAATATCCCCAAAAATCTGACAAAAACCCGGAAGCTCTGTGCAAGGGTCGTATAAGAGTACCCGGAAGGCCTGTCATGTTGTGTGACAATAGCCAGGGGTCGGTGACCTGTGACACTGACAGTCACGGCTGTGGAGTTGCACGCAATCGTTGTTACTAGCCTCTCGTTTTAAATCAATTGTTTTCTACTATTTGTTTTAATTTGAATGGCCGTTTTTAGGGTTCCGTACCCCCTACATGACGGGCACTTATGAAACGTCAGAAGCTAGGTGCACGGTTCCAAATTGGTCGTTTCTTATGGCAAGAAACTACATGGTTACTCTTTTAAAAATAATTGGCTTTTACAATATTTTCAAATAACAGTGTTAATAGGTATGGGAGGACAATGTAGGCCTTTCAACAACTACCAGGTACTTAACAAAATAGAAAATAGTCAACAAATGTACAGTCTATTAAGTCTGCAACGTTCTCACATTCAAAATAGAAGTCCGTCTGTCACCAGGCTGTATCTCGTGAACCGTGATAGTTAGACAGTTGAAATTTACACAGATGATGTATTTTTGTTGCCGCTGTAAGAAAAAATACTAAAAAACAGAATTAAATAAATATTTAAAGGGGCTCCCATACAACAAACGTGTTTTTTTTTGCCGTTTTTATAGATAATGGTACGGAACCATTCGTGCGCGAGTCCGACTCGCACTTGGCCGGTTTTTAATGGTCTTAGCTGCACTAAAACCATTGCTGTCTTTTATTTGCAAATGAAATAAGAACGAGACGGAAGAAATTTTCGAGCTGTCAAACTAGCTGTCATTTTAAAGTAGGTACCTACAGCGTATTCATAGCGCCAAGGTTATTTACTTAATACATCAAGCACTTAAACGTTACAGAGGCGGACATGTTGCCATATTGCTAGATATCTAGCATTATATTCTGGTATTGGCAAGATTTATTTTAACTAAAACAACTCCAGGTTGTGTCTGTCAATGTGTAAGATAAGTTCACTCAAGTTTTAGTTTCGTTTAAAGTCAAGATTTAGTTTGCTTTAGTCGGTGTATGTTAATACCAGAGGGGCAATTCCCGTATTATTAACAATGTTCGCAATCTAATCTCAGTCTCAATCAGTCAAAAATTGTATAGCGTTTACTTACATTTTTGACATTTGACTGTCGCTGGCATGAGATTGCGACTTGAATTTGAACGTTTTTAGGTACGAGAATTGGCCTTCAGATCTTTATAAATCATACCTGCCGACTTTTTATCCTCCGATGATACGTCACAGTACTGCACGGATGATACGTCACAGTACTGCACGGATGATACGTCACAGTACTGCACGGATGATACGTCACAGTACTGCACGGATGATACGTCACAGTACTGCACGGATGATACGTCACAGTACTGCACGGATGATACGTCACAGTACTGCACGGATGATACGTCACAGTACTGCACGGATGATACGTCACAGTACTGCACGGATGATACGTCACAGTACTGCACGGATGATACGTCACAGTACTGCACGGATGAACTCTTCTCAAAACACGGCTCTTTATTGTCTTGTTTACCTAACAATCACACTTCGTTGACGACTGTGTGACTCACTGTCACAACGACAGACACTTGCGCACAATCAACTTCACCTTATTTGGATGCGCCGCTCGTGCTTGACGATTTATTATTTTTAACCAAATATGGCAATTAGGATTATTTATTTTATTTTATTAGTTTTAAGAAAACTTACAGCTAAAACATTCAATACATTCAAGAAGAAATATGTAGAAGAAGGCCAATTATGTATGACTTTATGGGTTTAAATGGATAAACATGCGAATACCTAACTTTGAATTACGCTGTTTGTACTTTAGTGAAATTGATTTTTTTTCGTAGTAGTTTACCCTCAGGCTAGCGCAGACTAGGGTAGGCCGCAAAGCATCACCACGCGTTGCAAAATATCTCCTACAATTATTTGCGTTCAGTGACTACGGTGTGTTGCGTTGCGTTGTGGCGCGGTGCGGCTAAAAACGCGAACGTCATTGCACTGGACTGGATACAGGTTCAATTTCAAATTCGAATCTGCTTGAAACAATTACCGCGTTGCGACCCCACGCGGACACAAGTTTGCGCTGCGGCGCGCTGCGCCTGCGCGGCCGGCCTCGGGCGTAGGGCGGCCTGCCGCGGTTGTTTTGTAATGTGCGCTTAAGACGCAGATACCAGTAAGTGCCAATGACCTTGAGTGATTAGCTTGCGTGTTCTGTGCTGAGCTCGCGAAACGCGTCGTACGTTCAGCCAGTAATAAAACTCGCCCATCAAGAAGCGCTGTCCCAAGTTACACGCATTATTAAATATAACGAAAGGTATTATAATAGAACACGTACCTACCTATACTAAAAGATAAATAATTAAATTATCTTTAAAATAGTGAAAGTTTCATAAAAATACGCTTCATAGTTTTTGTGTGATTCTCAGTTTTTTTTATCCGCGTTAGACATAACTTTACAAATTAATTACACTATGTAATATTTAAAACGTAATCTAAAATATTCACATGTTAAATTATTAAGAAAATGCTCTAGGTAATTTAACATATATTTTTTCCGTTTTTCTCTAATTTAACATATATCTTCAGTTTAAGTCTCCTATCGCCTTAAAGAGGAAGTAATAATCAAATAGCTAATAAAGTTATGCGACTGCAAATACCAACATCAAAAAATATATATACATATATATTTTTTGGAACGAAATTCTTTAACGCGGCTTGCGGTAGGAGCTCACTGGTAGAAATCGTCACGTAACGAAAAAGCGTTACTCCCCCCCATGCGACTTGCTCTTTCTTTTAGTGTAAGTTTATTAACTAAGGGTATTGTTGTCATGGTTTTCGAGGGTCCTAAAGCCGATAGCGACGTTAAAATATGAAACCAAGATAGCGGCTGCGAAAAGGTTCAAATTTTTCGTCATGGGTGTCGTTTTCATAGTTTTCGAGGGCGCCAAAGTCGATAGTGAAGTCAAACTGAAAATCCAAGATGACGGCTGGAATTTTGTTATTGTTTTAAATACGTGAACTTCATTCCGACCGCATAGGTTTTTTTTTCAAACGAACATTAACATAGACGACTCATTATTCGTATGCGACGCTTAATTAGCAAAGTAAAGCAAACTGCGGTCTGTGAATCTTGCGCAGGGGAGCAGACACACGGCACAGAGTCACCCGTCAGCACTGACGACGACTGATGCAAGATAGAAAGTTATTCTAAAGTTTTACCATTACGATAATTCGTAATCGATTCGGTTAGCTATCGAAAACTGACTGTCATCTAACCCGAACATACCTTGCCATGTACTTCAAGTAGACAATCACACGAGTGCAGTGGCGTGCAAAAGAAAGTGGTCACGCTCCAATCGGGCGTGACGTCAGTTCCTAGTTCCGGTGGAATACTATCGACGATTACCTAACTGCTGAGAAGTGCCCGGAGTTATTATTATCTTTATGGGTTTACCTTAAGAATGGAAGGCAGTGGTTCTGTTACAAAATCCAATAATTTGCCAAAAATAGGGAATCTGCACCAACTGACAAAAAAGTAACATGTTTGACCGACTGTGACAGACAGTCTCATACTATAGTATGAGACTGTCTGTCACAGTCGGTTTTCTCTAAAACAATTTGATGTATGTGTATCAGATTTTGAATTGAGCTATTAGATTGATAACAAACGTATCGTGCTGTCAGTTTCAAGTTTACATAAAAAGAAAAGAGAGGGAGACATGGGAGAGTGAGAACAAAGAAAATACGGACAGGGTGTGGGAGGGATGAACATATACAAAACATATCAATCAATCTGCCTTTAATATGGCGTCGAAAAATTCCTCCGCAACGCTGTCGACTGGTAAGTAAGTATATTTTTGAGCCGTTTGGGGTTGAAACCCTTGGGCCGTGGGGTCCGAGTGCACATAGTTTGTTAACGAAATCTCGAAACGGCTAGTTGACACTTCCCGTGACCCAAGGGCTGGCTTTTACCTTGGCCAGCGGCTTAGCATTGCCATACAACGTGGCAATGCCGCCAGTCTCTTGGGTACTTTAACAGTCGACAGCGATGCGGAGGAATTTTTCGACGCCAAATTTTAGTTTTTTAATAGTTTTAGTTATGTTAGTATATAATTTTGTTATTTTTAGGTAATGTTTACAGTTAAATGTAAATGATGTGTATACTATCTGCCTTTTCTAACTATGTTGGCGTTGGTTTCAATTCCAGTATTTTACACGGAGCGACTGCCTGTCTGACCTCCGCAACCCAGTTACTGCGTAACATGGTAAGCCTGGTTGTCAGACCTTTTGGGCTTCTGGCTACCCGATGACTGTCAAAGATCTACGGATGACAGAATTAATGCTTTCCGAGGCACGGAGGAGTCTCGATACTCGTATGTAATGGATGCAGACTCATCCACGAACAGACCGCGGCAAGCGTACCTTCGATCGACTCGTGCGGCTGTTAATAATATTACACCACGAGTTCCTTTACAAAATTCAAAATTCAATTCAAAATTCAAAATAATTTATTTTCTCTTCACAAACAAATAAATGATGAATAAATTAAAACATGTTTAAAAATTATATGACAAAGTTTGTGAGAGACTGGTGTCTGCACTAGGATACCTGTATAGCAGATCACCAAAATCTATCATTAATTCACAATTAGTTTGGATGTGTGTTCGGCCGCCACCTCCCGACCGAATTTTGGCCATGGCGGGCGCGGCCAATCTCAGCGGAGTGGTTTCGGCGCGAGAGATATTATAATGCACAAGACAGTGCGTGCAGACAAGGAGCTCTCTTTCTGTCCACACTATTAGGTACATACATGAGATTACACACCTGGCACTGCTAGAGGCATGATGTTATAATGATGTTCATGTATGCCAAAGACCAGTCCGACCACATGCTTAACGGATGGTTACGATACGCCTGTCGGTCTTGTAACCAGATCAATGGAGCGCGCAGTCTGTCACGCGCTGCGCGGGCGCACCTCCGCGTTATGTCACTGGTTTATATTGTAGCACTAGTATTAGTTACTTTGTATCTTCAATTGTTTTTCGTATGTATGTGCTAAGAACGGTCACTGTGTGTTTAAAGTCGGAGGGAAGTTCAGAGGCGATTTGGCACAGGGCACACTGACTACATAAACAATTTTTTTCAGCGGCATCCCTTAGGCCGCGTTAAAATAGGAGGTTATCGACTGCTTGACCGGGCTGTCCTGTCCTGGCTTTAATAAATAAAGGCCTCCAGCCAGGGTTTAAAACTTATAAACTAAGTGACTACACGCTAAGGGCACCCCCTGTGGGGACGAACCTCTTCTTAGGGCGTCGCTGGGAGAGGGCAGCGAGGGACAGGCTGGATCGGATCAACTGACCTCTAACGCCTTCCCCGAAAGGATGATATCCTTCGCCTTCTCCAAGAGGTTTTCCTCACGTCGAATAATAAGTGAAATCCTCTTCTATGAGAGGAGGATTTCCCCTGCGAGAAAAACAGTTATGCTGTAATTTTTCTTGTCTTGAAGTGTATCTACTGAGACCTTTTATAGGTGAAATCTTTCTGATGCTGTTTTACTAAGGGCTGATTGTTCAATGGTCAGAAAATTTTTATTTGAGGAACAAATATGGCGGCTTGACAGCTTTTTTATTGAAAATATGTCAAACTGTCACATTTATTGTTCAGATAAAAGTTATCTGCCTATTGAAAAATCAGCCCTAAACAGGTCTTTTCTTAACTTCTCAAAAGTCGGACGTACACCAAGTGTAAGTAAACAGACAACTTTATATAATATGTTTATAAACGTAAAACACCACCATCCTCTGCTCGCGCGGGCTTGTAGTAGTTGTGAACCTGTGGGCTTCGGTTGACATTCGATCACACATTGACGTGAACGTATGAGGTTCATAAGTAAATAAATATAAATAGGCGTCTGACGATGACGTCCAACTGATGGAAAGACGTTAATAATAATAGCAGCCTATTCATAGAAATATAAAAAAAAACAGAGTCTACGACTGTCCCACTCCGCGCAAGGACTCTTCTCACACAGAGAAAACACGAGCATTGCTCAGTATGCTTGCTCAAGCCGGGGGCGATTTCTGACTTACATTAACTACTAGCTTTTGCCCGCGGCTTCGCCCGCGTGAATGTCAATAGGTAGGTATACTTCCCTATTTAAATGGGATTTTATTCACAATTTTATGGGTTTTATTTTTTTTGCGCGGAACCATAATTGTTTTTCTAAAATAACAGGAGCTAGCTTTAAGTTATTTCTTATAACATCAGCTATCTCTCGATGCAAGTCCCGTCAAAATCGGTCCAGCCGTTTCAAAGATTAGCCGGAACAAACAAACAGACAGACAAAAATTTAAATAAATATTTTTTCGTTATAAGTAGGTACAGGTACCGTATAAACTTTTAGTAAAAAACTGTTATTTTGACATTACAAACAGACACTTCAATTTGATTTATTTGCTCTCTCCCCTCTTTGAGGAGTGGTTGGAGAGGCGCCACTGCGTCCTCACCTTCCGCCTGACGCAGGTCCTCACCAGACACGGTTGTTTCGGGAGGTTCCTGTTTCGGATAAGGCGGGAGGAAATGCCCGGGTGTCACACTCACCATTGTGTGCATCGCCCGGAGGACACGGTGGAGCATACAGTGGAGGTCTGCCCGGCTTGGGCGGAGCACCGCCGTGTTCTCACGGAGGCGATCGGCGGCGGCGATCTCTCGCGTCGGATCCTGGTCCAGGCCATGGTGCGGAGCGAGAGTGCATGGGAGGCCGTCACCTCCTTCTGCGAAGCAGTAATGCTCGCGAAGGAGGAAGCGGAACGCGTGAGGGAGAGGCAACAGCCGCGCCCTCGCGCCCCTAGCCGCCGTAGGAGACGCCCTGGGCGGCGGGAATCTATCGCCGATTCCCGGCCACCGTAGGCGCGGGCTTGCGGACGACGAGTAATAGGCAGGTCGCCGTCCGGTAAGGACCAGGCCCGGGTCGACGGCGCGTTGTGTTCCACGCGCGCCTCAAAGAGATGTCAGCAGTGACGGGGTCAATTGGGCCGATGCCGCCGGGGTCGCGGGTTGTTCGAAAGAGATACCGTGGCCCTGGCACGGGCAGCTGAAGGAGCATGGGTGGGTTTTAGTCAGTAAAAGTCTGACACGCCCTCCCGCTCTGCCCAGAGCGGGAGAAGTCATTTGATGATTTCCCATCCTCAAAAAAAAAAAAAAAAGATACACAAACCCAGGTTTCCTCGCGATGTTTTCCTAAGTACGTACTAACTTGTTTTCTAACTTATAAGAGCCAAGTTAACTGGTTCTCCGTTAAAATTACAGTGTTACGGTTAACCGGAGACGAGTAGTTACGGCCGAGTAGAACCGGGTAGTATGTACCCGGGTAATTGTCAAAGGGTTATTTAATAGACGAGATACATTGCTAAGTTTGATGGCGGATATCGGGCTAATAGTTTTGTAATAGATTTAGCGCTAACGGCTTGTTTACATGCTTCTATAGTTAGTAGAGTGCGAGTTTACTAAGATCAAATCTGGAACTGAGGGTGACGGTCTGAAATCTGGAATTGAGGGTGACGGTCTGAAATCTGGAATTGAGGGTGACGGTCTGAAATCGCCTTCTGAACTCTTCTGTATAAATATGAAAATAGTCATTTGCCAGTGGGAGCATACCTACTAGGTAGTTTATACCTAAATGTAATTAATTTTGTAATCTGGCAGTGTTGTACTATTTATCGGATATAAATCCGAAAACCAGCCTGCTACATAAAACTTGAACTTATAATTCCGACTGAGGAATTGTAGTTCAAGACTGATGAATAAGTTTACGGATTCACAATACAGAATGCATTTTATCGATGTATTCCACGCGCCATCATAGAAAATATCTAATTTGACTGGGGCGCCACCTGAGGCCGTGTTTAGAATTAAAATGTGCTAGTCTGACTCTGTATTGAAGACCTGATATGATTTGCACGTACCTAGCTGGTTGACTTTTGGCTACTTTTTTTTATTGTGTGTTTAATTTTGACAAAATACACAGTCACACACTAGTACAAAGTAGCCAAAAGCCTCGTATTCAAAACCTAACCTAATATAAAGTGCTATGAAACCTCAACTGGAAATTAACCTCAATTGTCAAATGAAAACCATCTTTTAGGTGATTTAAATTAAGAATTTCGGGTTTTTAGTATTCAAATAATCAAATGAAAGCACTCAATGTGTAAGTGGTACCACAAGTTGACACCCACGGGAACGTTGTCTGACCCATTGTTTACATTCTCATCAAATACTTTTGGAACAGACTATAAATTAATTGGGCAAAAGTCACCCCATACTATTCCATTTCTGTATGTGTCTACATGCTCCTGAAAATAACTGAAAACAGAACTATTAATTCGCAGAAAATCTCGTAAGTGTTGAACCAGCAATCCAACATGGGGCTGATTAAAATACCTCTAACTAAGGTCAGTAGCGAGCGCGCAGCCGAGTCAGCAGGGCGTTAGTGACACGCTCGCTAATCAGAACATTAATAACGACCAGCTACCAATTAACAAGGAATGCTAGTGAAGGAAATACTTTATTAAAAGCTGGTGAGTGCGAGACTTGTCGGGTGCAGAGGACTCCGTGTTGGGCTCGTTTTTGCTGAACTTTTATTTGTGACAAAGCTAAATTGTTGGGCTATTTTAGTCTCCAGATATTTTGATAGATGTTTAGATTTTTTTTTAGTTTAGTTTAGAAATTTACTACGTGAACAGTATTACTAAAACATTGCCCTGTGACTGTAAAAGACAGCTAAAGTGTGTCGCTAACATGTTTCATACGGAACCCAGTGTAGAATAAGATGCTGCTTCACCGACCTCTTTAATAAACTTTTCTACTGCGCCGGATTGTTTTGAATTCCTCAAGTATTCGAAGTTTAAAATATTATGATTGTCACAAAAACTATTATTGTTTGGATAGGAAAACATTCATTTTGTTTTTATTTTATCGTGTGTCCGAATCAGGCGCACCTTGCCCATTGTTTAGATTTGTGTCTCTATTTAAAAAAAAAAATAAGAAACTGTTAAAACATTGGTGGCACGATCGGTGTAAGAGTTATCCATGCTGCTCCTTAACGAATTTCGTAAACAATAAATATTTTTAATAGGTCAGCCACACAGCCTGCACGTCGAGCTACTACAATCTGTCAAATTTCCATAATAGATTTTCATCTTTATCGCTAAAGTATTAGGTTCAATGTTGATTGGGAAAATTTGACAGTTTCGGGTGGCTTGACCTGCTGGCGTCTGTACATAAATATCATTCAGTTAGAACAAATTATTTTATGAGCAAAAACTCCTTTAAAAATAAAAAAATAAGATCTAAAAAAAACCTTAGACAGAAAATGCGGATATTTCGGATAAATATCCAATTTATCCCAACCCAAGCACCATACATCTGCGCCTTGTTCCTTTGGGTTCTCAACAAATTAATTGACCTGTAACCCTGACGCGCCGGGTATAAATTACAGGGAGCTGGGTGAGTTGACCTCGAGGTCTTTTAATCAGACACCCTTTGGGGGTTAAATGAAGTTAGGGGGATGAATACTAATCATTGTAACGTCAATGTACTACTGTTTAGAGGACCATACTGTGATTACAGCTTAGGCTTATGTACTTATGTCATGAAAGGTCTAGAGGGTCAGTTTGTGCCTGCTCACAACTACAACAAACTTACTAGGTACGATATTCGCAATACTGTTGAACAACCACTACACTCAAAAATATTGCTGTCTTTTACTAACAGATAAAATAAGCAAGAGATGGTAGATTTTGAGAGTTGCCAAAAGAAGTTTAGTTCGACGGAATTTGACATCTGTAATTTTCTTTCGTCTTTATCTGGTGTTTTATCTACTATCTAAGAGATAACAATCATTTTGGTTTAGATTATGTACCGGACCCCAAAAATCAATTCTAAACTAAATATAGTTTAGGGGTGGGCTTCCAGTCTTACCGGATGCTTGTCTTATTGATTGCCTATCTGACCTCCACAACCCAGTCACTGGGTAACCACAGCAGCGAGTAAGAGAGCCCATCAATAGATATTTTTTAATCCAGTAATAAATAATACCTGTTCAGTTAAAATTAATTTTGAGCCAACAACAAAATAGTACTAGGGCAGCATAACACGATAGTACAGACCCTCGCGACCCACTTCCACTTCTAGTACTCGCAGGTGAAAGCACTGCTAGTCTAGACTGGTGTATACGCCACAATTATATGCCGTATGCCCGTGACCACTTACTGTACCAGGGCAGCAGAGCAAGGTCGGAGACGGGAATTATGGAGATTAGGATACTTAAGAATTGCTAGGCGTAATAATGGCTGATGATAGCCTCTATACTATGGGACTCAAACAACTGGCGAAATGTTAACCTCTGCCTAATACTTCGGGGAATACTCTAGTGTCTAATGCTCGCAATCGCGACTGCTGTGCACGAGGTCATCGATTCGATCCCCTGGTTGGGCTTAGTTGTATTTGTTCTAAAATGTCATGATTTCCGAAATCGGATCAAAAGAGAACCAATCTAACTTAGAGAGATGTATTGATGATTCGTATGGTTATTTATTATACATAATTTTTATAGTTGAGAATCATAAAAGATCAAGCTATACAACCTTACACTAACCTGAAAATTGCAAAAAACGCAAGAAAATTTGAATTTCGCGGGCTATGAAGCAGTGGACAGCCTACAATTCGACAGTTGCTTTGAGAGAAGTTATTGCCGCAGTCATCATCATCAATCTCCTGCCCATACCCCAATTTTATTTGGGGTCGTCGCAACATGTCTTTCTCTTCTCTTTCCATACTTCTCTATTAGTCGTCATCTCGGTAGTCACTGTCTTTCTAGCCATGTCATCTTTCACACAGTCCAGCCATCGTTTCTTTGGTCATGAGAGGGCTCTATATAGCCATATACACATTCATACTCAAAACTTTCCTCACGACATTTTCCTCATTCCTCCGCACCACATTGCATACAATGACAACCGACTTCCACAAAACTCAAGCAGTCACTGTATCCCTCCCAATTCATAATGAGTCGCGTATCACTCGACAAACGTGCAAAAATAGAAAACATAATTTCATTACCTCAACCAAATAACCGATTCGAATCACAGAGCATATTTCAAAGTTCATTCCGACGTAAATGCCTTCCGTTTCCGGCTGTATTCAAGGTTAACGATCTATTTCACATTATTATATTTCCAATCGTAATAACTAGTAATATGTTACGCCATGATCGTAACAAAGTCCTGCTGACAGGCCCTTCTCGTACAGAGAAGGATGAGCACTGATCACCACGGTCCAAGTCACTCCAGGCCGGAGGACCTCTTCTTCTTTTCGTGAAGATGGAAGACTTCGTCGTTGTTTTCTAGGGTTCCGTACCTCAAAAGGAAAAAACGGAATCCTTTAAGATCACTTCGTTGTTTGTCTGTCTGTCAGACCCTTTTCTCAGGAACGCGTGGAGGTATCAAGTTGAAATTATTATCAAATACGTAGGTCTATGGTCCCTTGGAGTTCTAAAAAAATCAAGCTTCTAAGTCAACGCTGTTAAAAAAATACGGCCATTTATGCGACATATTTGGATACTCGCAAGTAATTAAAACCTATAGCTTACTTCCCATAGATATAAGAAAGAAGTTTTATATTACTATGGTACTTCCCGTTGACCTGGAGTCATGAAATTTGACACGTAGCTCAGCAATGTAGCAAGCTCACGTCACAAGTAAAGGAAAAAGTCCGAAAATCGTTATTTTTTTGGAATTTCTATTTTTTCAACTACAGTGTACAGTTTTTGGAATAAATTATTTTCAACTACGGAACCCTTCATTGTGCGTGGTCCGACACGCACTTGGCCGGTTTTTATACTGTTTGAGCCCAGTAGGTAGCCCCGTTGATCGCGGCATCAGTAGTATTCTTTACGTCATCCGAGATGAACGGGCACTAGGACCACAGAACAGATATAGAGTTATCTGTTCTGTGCTTAGGACACTCCAGCAAGTGGGACATGGTCTGATTAGAAGCACCGCACCCGCACTGGGTGTTGGATAGTAATCACCCCCTTCGACAAACTGTATTTGCAGTGGCCTGCCTGGGTACGCAATCGATTGAGAGCTTTCCGTAAAGGCCCCTGCAGATCACGTCCGGGAGGCAAATGCTCCTGGGGAGGGAGGTGGTGGATACTTCACTTCCCACAATTAGCTTCTCTCATGGGTGATTGATCCTGGCTGAGCTGCGCACGGCGTGCAGCGTGAGAAGCCTAGACAAGCGACTATCGCTGTCAAAGCGTTTCGTTTTTCAACAACTTAAGCTTTCTGTAGTTTGATTTATAGCTTTTCCATCGTCGGCATCGCTGATAGAATGTCACTTTCTCTGAGTTCCAGGTTCCTTCAAGAATTTTTCCTTTTTCAAATTTCACTACTACTACTATTATTTACTGGTTCTAACAATGACGTAAGGTTCATTGGGTTCTAAGACTAATTTGGAAATGGAAATCGTGGAAAAATCGTTAATTTTCTTACAGTATCAGTATGGAAGTATATGTAAGAATCGTAGCATCTCGTGTTCTGCAGTTTCTGCCAACCCTCTAAAAAAATTGCGTGAATTGATGTACCATACCCGGTTAGGCTCTGTAATTTTTCCATATCCTAGGCACGTCTTCACTACCATACCGCGCCCCCCGGTCTACTCCTTGATATGCAATGGTCTCTGTTGCACCATGTAGCATGAGGCAACAGGGGCTAGTGTGACTCTGTGGGTTCATTCGAGTAATCGAGTCTGGTCAATCCACGTTGGGGTCGGTGCATTGCAGTAAATATGTACAATTCAAAACTAGCATCTCTGCAGCATAGCAATTAAGATACTTTTCTTTGAAAACTAAGATTTTTGTTGTAGTTGTAGCAGTGTTAACATTTTTAGTGTTTTCACTAAATCGTTTAGTTTAGTTTCTGCCTCTAAACCCACATCACAACTAATCTATTTTTAAACAACAAGCTAATCTCTATTATTAGCAAAACGTATCTCGCGATCACACCGACACGAACTGAAGGACAAGGTCAGGATAGATTTCACATCAAAGTTATATTTTAAACAAAAACAATCGATATTTCTCCATTACTACAACACTTGGCAACCTTCCAGAGATTCAACCAAGCCTACAAGTCTCCACAGTGATAAATAAAACTAGTATTTTTAACAATTTGACACGAGATAGTGATGCGGAAAGGGGCGCGACTCCGGGAACTTCCGGGAACATGACAGTCCCGGGAATCACGGGAAATTGCTAGATATTTAATTTTGTTATCTCCGTTTCTTTTTTTCTGCAGAAGTGGCTGCAACATTATTTAAATTTATTTTTCAATTATTTATTTTAAATTTATTTTTCATGATGTGCTGAAGGTTTCCTTGTGCTCTCCGACAAATAATATTTTTCTAACTTTTCATTTGCCCACCAGTGGAACATTCTAGGCTTAGAAAAAAAAAATCCTAGACACTCGTACATAACAGAGGGATTTACGGATAAAAGAGATCGGGCAGCAGCGTCCTCCTGTCTGCCAACAACATGCTGCGAGCAGCGCTCCGTCTCACAAGAGGTGTTTTGGCAACTGCTGTCTTCCATTTACGGCTACAGAGATAGTAGTTACTCCATCCCGCGAAATTCAAATTTTCTTGCGTTTTTTGCAATTTGCAGGTCAGCTTGTATCTTGATATTATTATTTACGACTATAACAACTATGTATTTACAGAATTATAATCATTAAAGTCATCAATACAACTCTTTGATAGCAAGTAATCCTATTGAATGACTATTTCATGAAATCTTGACATTTGAGGATTGTACTAACTGAAGGAGTTTGTATTACTGATTCTAATGATTATAATTCTGTAAATACATATTTGTTCGGTTGCGAATCATACTTTCATCACCATGCAACCCAATACTGACAAATTGCAAAAACCGTAATAAAATTTAAATTTCGCGCGCTACCCTGGCGCTTTCACCTTAATTAAAATCATAGATATATGAAAGAAGATTAAAATCGACCACGACATAGTTTGGGATAGACTGACTAGTCTAAACCCCCTTCAAGTCTGCAACATTAATATTCAACATATACCCTCATTAGTAATATTTTTCTAAAAACGTTCCATTCCTACAGCCCCGTAATCCCGTTTCCCGGGACTTTGCCCCAGTCCGGACGGAAGCGACAGTCCCGCGGAGTTCCGGGGCGAGGCCAACCGTAATGAGGTATAAGCGGTCGATACGGCGTCATAGTGGGTTGAGAGTTTAATATTTTTCTAGCTGCGTTAGTTGACTGTGACCTTAATTTGAAAGGGTCTTGCTCAGTCTTGCTGTACTCTGATAACTTGACTCAATTTTGTATTGTAAATGAGTTTGCTGTTTTCTGAGGCCCGAACACGACCGCACGACAGATGTAACGTAAATTCAAACTATTTTTAATTCGAAAATACAATTATCCGTAGCATTTTGGTATTTTACCACAATGTCAATAGATATAAGTTTTTAAAACTAAGTACTTTTTAAACATTATGTGCAAAACGAGTATTTACAATTTTAAAATCGTTCGAATTTACGTTACCTACTCACTCCGCGCGACGCGCTAGGCCTGTTATGATTATGATTTACAGCATTCTACCAAAAAAATTAAAACAGAATTCGTGTGAAATAATTTGTTTGACAATTTGTTCAGAACTTATTCTGCGGTGGTGAAACGGCCATGGCTGCTCATCTATCTCATCTCTCTTTATGTAGTCTACGAGTATTCTGACCAACTTGTCATGAGTTCATGACTTATAAAAATCTATAGGTACGGTCAGCAACAGAAGTCGGTTATCACTGCTACTTTTTGACATCATCTAAAATCTAAATTAACACAAAATGATTCGATAAACTGCTTTTTTTTCATTTAACTGTTAAGAGTTAATGTTCCTAAAATTGTAAGTACTTCTGTTGCGATTTGAATTAAATATTTCGCTTAATAATTAAGACTAAAAAACTGCAAGTGTTAATTGACTTTTGTTGCTGACTGTACTAAGACCGAGATCCATAAACGGTACGTAGCGAGAACTTTGTCACTGCCGCACAAGTGCAAGTTAGAGACGGGAACATAATTACATCGAAGTCAAAGCTCGATCTAAGTATTGTCTATAGATAACGGCCTAAGTCTTTGAATAAATACTGTTGCTACCAGCAGCATCACGCTGTAATATATTCTAGCCCTAATACATAACAATTTACTCGTACCTTTCAAAAGTACCTCTTCACCCCACCTGCATATTACTGCACATTTCCGTACACAACATGGCGGTATGGGCAGGACATGCAAATATTTCGACTTTGTAGTGCAGGCTGTTGAGATCTCGCCATCCGTGATGAAGTAGGGATGTGACGCGGCGGATATCCGCGCTTTCAAATATCCGCACTTGATCTTAGTGGTTGTGGAGATTTTTACAACAGATTTATGTAGCTATTGATTTTTAAACGTCGTTGATTTTGAAGCATAGACGGGCTTTGTAATTTTATTGAATGACACATACTCGTAGTGTTCAAAAGTGGATTGATATAGGTCGATAAGTGATTCTTTTTTTGTGTTTGTGCCTCGCAGGTGAGGGCAGTGGTGGCTCAGTGGTAACGGCCGAGACTTACGAGTCGTAGGTCGTAGGTTTGAATCCTGACAGGCGCTTTACTTTGTGTTTATTATTTCATCACCGCTGCTCTCAATACGGTGAAGGAAAACATCGTGAGGAAACCGGCATGTCCTAGAACCAAAAATTCGAAGACATGTGATATGTCACATGTCTTCGAATTTGGTAGATGCCAACCCGCACTGGGCCCGCGTGGTGGGTTACGGCCCACTCCCTCTCACCAAAGGGAGGCTTGTGTCCCAGCAGTGGGAACGTTATAGGCTGATTATACTCTCGCAGGTTAACCTGGAGGTCAACCTAGGAGGTTGCCGGCTGCTTAATCGAGCTATCCTGTGGATGCCTTAATAAATAAAGGCCTCCAGCCGGGCATAAACCTTATAAATTAAGCGAATACACGCTAAGGGCACCCCCCGTGGGGTACCGGAACCTTCCCCCAGTTACTCCCTAAGCCGAAGTCCGTACGGACCTCGGCTTAGAGAGTAACTGTGGGAAGGCAGCGAGGGACGAGCTGACGGCCTGGATCGGATCGTACGATGTGATTCGTCTTTGGCGTGCTTTAAAAGTATCATGAAGGCATCCCCGTGCATGGCTCGGTGTTTCCAGTTAAAAATGGTCGCGCACACGATTTAGAAAGGTATATTTATGGTATCTATCTGCCTGCCTTTTCCCAACTATGTTGGGGTCGGCTTCCAGGCTAACCGAATACAGCTCAATACCAGTATTCTACATGGAGCGACTGCCTATCTGACCTCCACTACCCAGTTACTGGGTAATACGATACCCTTGGTAAGACTGGTTTTTAGACTTTTAGGCTTCTGACGACCCGTAACGACTGTCAAAGACCTACGAACGACAGCCGGAACCAACGGTTTAACTTGCTTTCCGAGGTACGAAGTGGTTTCGATATATAATGGATGGATGGGTAACCACCCATCCACTAACCGACCGCGGCAAGCATATCTTAACCTTCGATCGACCCATTCATCATGATGATGAAATATGTCCACTGCTGGACATAGGGTTCTGTGCTTCCCGCATCCAGCGGATTCCAGCGGCCTTCACAAGGTCATCGACGACCCGTGCGGCTGTTATAAGCAACTAACCTTAGTTATCAACAGCGTCGATGTGAGGAAAGAAACGCACGAACAACAATATATCCGATACTGTTACTTTACTGCGCCTACAGAAAGTAAGAACAATCGTAAAAATCATCGTAAAACTGTTGCCTACAACTCTCACTACACAACTTTATTCACAAGATAAGAACATTTACAGCTCACAGCGAGACAACGAAAAGTGTAGAATAATTGAAAAACCAGTCAAGTGCGTGTCGGACTTCGCACATTATTATATTGGTATTCATTTTTTAACCGACTTCAAAAAGGAGGAGGTTCTCAAATCGTCGGTACCTTTTTAATTTTTTTTTTTAATGTATGTTCCCCGATTACTCGAAGATGGCTGGACCGATTTGGATTTTTTTTGTATTATTCGAGAGGGTATTACATCACAGTTGGTCCCATATAAAATTGATTAACTTTGCTTGGGTAGTTTTTGAGTTAGCTTCAATAATACGTATTTTTCCCCCACTTTTATATGGATGATGTTCTAGTTTGTTTTGCAGGTAGTGATATTAGAATTTGTGTGGGGTAGCTACTACAACTAAAAAGGGAAAAATAAAAACTTTTTTACAAAAAAATACAACCGACTTCCAAAAACAACACTACAAAGTGAAAAATAACTTTAATTTCGGAAGTCGGTGGCAAAAAAAGAAAATACATTTAACTAGACACCGACTTCCGAAATTAAAGTTATTTTTCACTTTGTAGTGTTGTTTTTGGAAGTCGGTTGTATTTTTTTGTAAAAAAGTTTTTTGGTTTACATTTTTCATTATATTGATTTTCATTGGTATTCATTCGATTCATCAATATATTCGCATTTGTTATTTAAATATACGAAATAATAAACATTATCACCTTTCAAGTTCATAGATCAATTGAAATCGGAAGTTAAAAAATTCTTCGGAACAAAATTTTGTAAAAAAAGCTGACTTTAGTGGTTTCTCATTCCTTTGTTTTGTTTTCAATATTTTTTAAAACAAAAAATACAGTATCTATTTATACTTTTCTACTTAATGAGCTCTAAACAACGATACTCCAATCGATGGTGTAGGTCAACATTTTGTTTTCGCGGCCCCCTTTAGCTGTATGCGCCTGTAAAAACATTTAAAAATATTTTGCGACAGCTTGCATGACTTTAGGTCAACAAGATGCTTATACTGTGCAAATTCGAAGACTGTAGCTCCAACCGTTTGGCTGTGAAACCTGTGTGACAGACGACGGACAGACGGACACTTGAGTGACAGCAATAGAGCTCAGTTTGGATCCTTCGTGTAAAGAAACCCTAAAAATAATCATGTTGAGAGGATGAATGAAAGGCGACTAATAAACTGTAGATGTAAGTGGAGACGCCGCGCTGGGAGGAGATGCCCAGGAGGACATCACCATGACCGCGCAGCCGGCGCGTGTATGACCAGATGTATGAATGTAAACGAGGCAAAAGGAGTATGCAAGGATCGTAGCAGGTGGCGTTCTGTAGCTTCTGCCTACCCCCGTGGGAAGGAGGCGTGAGTTTATGTGTGTATGTGTACGTATAGGTACCTAATCACACTAATATTATAAAGGCGAAAGTTTGTGAGTGTGTGTTTGTATGTTTGTTACTTCTTCACGTTCAAACGGCTGGACCGATTTCGACAAAATTTGGTATGTAGATAGGTAACACATCAATGACGTTTTATAAAACATCATTGTAACACACAGACTACTTGTTATGATGAAACCGCGGGGCACAGCTAGTAAAAAATAAAAAATGAAACCTCGAAACTTGGATCTCAGAATATCCGCGGATATCCGAACGGGAAATATCCGCGGCGTACCGCTACCCCTAGCAGTCCTACTTTACAGTTGCTGAATTCGCAATTTATTTACCAGTAGCCTTTAGCGTGGATTTTATTTTCATTTTGCGAAAATTGCCGCCTCAGTGGCCGTTTGACCTGGATAGACTAAAAGCGGTGTTAGGCTACCTTTATATTTTTATATCGGGGCGTAACTCCGCTGCCGCGAGAAATCACGGTACAGCGGACGGAGCTCCGGCGGGATCTCATGGCGGCATGGAGAGTGCGATTGTCGCAACCCAGCGCTGGGCACGCCACAATTGCGGCGATAAGTCCCCTCTTTGAGGAGTGGTTGGAGAGGCGCCACGGCGTCCTCACCTTCCGCCTGACGCAGGTCCTCACCGGACACGGTTGTTTCACGGCTCCGAACATGGGTGGGTTTTATGATTAAAACCCAAAAAAAAAAGTAAAAAAAAAAAGTAAAAGTCTGACACGCCCTCCCGCTCTGCCCAGAGCGGGAGAAGTCATTTGATGATTTACCATCCACAAAAAAAAAAAAAGGCTACCTTTATATATGCGAGCCGCTTGTTCAGACGGAGGTGGGCTGAGGGACTGCTTGTGTACTGATGACGGGTATTGGCTCTCTTGTGATTAAGAACAAAATTATTGCTATGCGGATGACGTCATTTTAATTTTAACATTGGCTTTCTGGGTAGAAATTGCAATTCTCGAATTGAACAAAATCTATGGGTCAATCAATTGTGGGATCAATTCGTTTTAAGCTCTAACTGAAGATGGATCTCTTGGTAACCAAGAAAATGATTGGTCAATTGACATTTGGACATTGGACATTGAAATGATGACTCACAGGATTGGCGATCTTATTAGCAGCCAGCACCCTACTTGCGTAACACATTATCAATCGGAGTTGGTTTCATTTTGACAGTTCAACAACATTCATTGCGTTATTTACGTTGTCGAGCAGACAAATTTTTCGAACGTATGAAGCAATCGGTTAGCAATTTGTTTCAATATGAAACCAGCTCCGATCGATAATGTGTTACGCAATTAGGGTGCAGGAGGACGTTACTGCCCATTTACAAACCCGAACATTTATTGAACCGGTGAAGATATAGGAATATCTTAGAGCTTTCCTGAACTTTGCTGGGAAAGCAGATATAATGGTAAATTGTGAAGCTATACCCGATCACATCCAATTTCCATTTTCCAAACATTATCGCCGACAATCTGTGCCTTTCACTGAGAGAGAACAATTGCTTGTTGGCAGTTGGCGACCGCAACTTATGTTTTTAATCATAAAAAAACATTTGCGGTTTACTTCCAGTTTCTAACTGTTTGCCGATAGAGCGTGGTGTTAGATGGAGAACTAGGGATGCATCGATACGCCTTTTTGCCGATACGATACCGATACCAAATTACAATACGATACGATGTAAAAATTACAGATTTATAATGAGATTATTATTTATTAAAATGAATTATTTAAGGTAAATAGTGTTAGTAATTATAATTAACATTAATAAGATATTTATTTTAAAAAACCGGCCAAGTGCGTGTCGGTCCACGTACAGTGAAGGGTTCCGTAGTTGGAATGAATTTATCCGAAGAAAAAACATTGTAGTTGAAAAACTTGTTCTCCCATACATTCCAACTGCAAGTGTAAGTTTGTATGCACAATATTGAGAGTTTTACCATATTATTTTAAGACCACATACTTCTTATAAATATAGAACTATTTTGTGTATTTTTTTCAAAATTTCAGGCCCATTTTTTCATGTTTAGCCCAAACATGAACAAAATGGCGCAGAAATACTTTTATAAGCCATCATTGTTCGTGCCTCGTTTGCAACGAAATAGACGAAACAGCACGCGCGTGGACTCTTTTGAAGAGCGAAATTTGAAAAGTATCGTTGCACCGGCAATAAAAATATCGCCAATGCCGATATATCGGCAAATCCGAAATATCGCCGATATATTGGCATCGGTATCGGTTTCGGACGCACCCCTACGGAGAACTAAGTTCGTGTGTCTACTGGCCGCAGGCGCAACTGCTGACCGGCCGATCTGTTCTGTAAAAATGTCACCGTGATGCCTTAGATCAATAATGTCACTCACTAGCATCAGGCAGGTATGTGACAGCTCACTTCAAGCAGAGATTTTTACAGATTAGCCCGGCTGGTCCTAGGTTCGATTTTCAGGTCAGGCAAAGTAAGCCAATGCTAAGTATGAGGTCCTGGTTTGGATCGGTCTATTTGAGTTTTCAATTAGTTCATTATTTCGTTAGTAGACAGACGGCAACGGGTTGCCGTCTTTCATAACTGGCGAAATGTCTGTGTACACTTTCGCATTTATGGCAACACACTGGCATTTGGACAGCTGTCATTTTGACAGTTCATCTTCCATCTCTCTCTTATTTCGCCCGATACAAAGAGATGCATCATCCTTAGTTTTAAAAGTATGACATGATATTAATTATTGTTTTTTTGTTTCAGGTAAACTAATCAAACTACTCATACGCTAGTGGTCGAAATTCCATGGTGTAATTAGTAGTACGATGAAGCTGAATTAAAAACTTATCAGTATGTAAAATTCTATACAATTTCTCGATTAAATAAAATGTAATTGTCGTGGTTTCATGAAGGGTTTTAAAGTGTATAAAATAATGAACGATGTGAGGTGTGAAATTATTAATTAATGGTTACTGGGACATAATTAATATTTGTTTTCATGCGGGTAGCATAAATAAGGTTAATAAGGTAATAAGGTAATAAGGTTTTTTTAATGAGCATTGGAAGTTACTTCCGATTATTACTGAAATCCCTCAAACTCAAAGCATTTATTTCAAATAAAGCATTTCCAGGCACTTTTGAATTGTCAAAGAGTCAGTCAGTTAGTCAGGAAGTTGAAGCTAGTTACTCAATTCCAAAATGTAGAATCTCTGGAGAAGAACGGGCAAGAAACTTCATACACACTCTTTTAAATCAAGATTATTACAAAATCCTGGGATCCGTGAGAACTATGTTAAAAAAAGCAATATAAAACCATTCAAAATATAAGATTAAACATTAGCCGGCAGTCAAGAGATGACCAGTTGCAACTGACGGCGCCCGATCACGAACAGGACGCGTGGGTGTGCACTGCTTACAGCACCATCCAGCTCTACCATATTGTAGGGAACCGAAAAACTCCCTCGCCGTCACTTCCACGTATGAAGGACGTGGTCATGCCAGATGTCACGCGGTTGTGATTCCAACGCCAACCAAATGACAGCAATACTGCTTGAGAGAATAGATTCGACAATACATCCCAGAACCAATTTATTCGCACTCTATGTAGGATAAATATGTATTTTTTTGTAACCAAAATCAGTCAAAAAATCAAAAGTCATTTATTCAAACTAGGCTGAGAATCAGCACGTTTCGAACATCAAAATGACATAAGACTTCTTTCTTATACCTATCTATGCTTAGGGCAGCCCCCGGCACGCCCGTCCTTCACCACTTCCTAGTGCTGCAGCTGGGGAGAAGTGGCGCAACAGACTGTCCAGCAGCACAGCTGTCTGTTCAGTTAGAAGAGCTTGATTCTATACAATAGTCCCACATTACGCAACACAAAACATTATATTAAATGACTAGCCATTGGCCGCGGCTTCGCCCGCGTGGAAGTTATCCCACGGGAACCTACTACCGGGATAAAAAGTCATAATCATATGAAAGAGCGCTGTTTGCGCATTCTTAAACATTTTTTTTTCTTTTTTTTAGGGTGCATTGAAAAATGTAAAAAACAATACCGTGCGCCCCACCCCCCATTATCTTCGAACTTTGCATAGAGAAAAATCTGAAATTATTCTACGTGATAGAAGTTTATGTAAAGATTACAGGAAAAATAAAACGATGTCTTTAAATGGCACACTTTTTCAGAAATCGGAACGGAACCCTCGGTGCGCGAGGCCGACTCGCTCTTGACCGGTTTTGTTTAATAACCTGTGAAACATTTGAACGCAGCGAAGTCCAGAACCTGTACCACAGTAAATATATTTACTGTGCCTGTACTGAATACGTGGTTTCAAATTATCTAATCGTAACCTCAGTATACAGGGTTACTGGTAACTCGACGTATTCCTTGCAGGACGTCATAGTAGGGTTAAAATGCAGCAAATTAGGCCACCAAATGTTCTACCGAAATTCAGTAGTTTTTGAGTTAATTCGATTTTTAGCTTTTTTATGAAAAATCCCAGATTAAATCATTTGGAGCCAATTTAAAAATGATTTACGGCGCGACTGTACTGAAATTTAAGTTAACATCATAGCTGACGCCGTAGTAGATCCTTGTTAATAATTCAAAGTTCAAAAATGCCAAAAACTTTGGCAAATATCACTAAAGAAACATTTAGTTTTTTGTGAATTTTGCTATTACTTCATACAAAATGTTGTCTAGTGAAAATAAAAATTACTACGCCTGATGTACAAATTACTAGGAAAATATCCTTGTCTTATCAGCTATTCAGAAAGGTATGATTGTCAATACTTTTGCATGTGTGACAGGGAAAGAATGAGTTTTATGAGGAGCAGGTAAAATTGCGAGACGGTCAACCTATTGTTTCATATTCGTATTATTCGTAGTTTTTACCTGCGCTTGAACCCCAAACACTCGGCAAGCTTTGTGATTGGTCACTATTGTTCTCCCGGCATGACACGGGGTGCGACTTTACAAAATCTGGTCGTCAGAGTCAGTTAGTTTCAACTCTACGTCGCGCAAGCTCGTGTTTTGTTATCTGGATATTTCCTTAACTGATACTGCGTATCTTGCTCTTGTGCTGTGCTGTGCCTTCATAAGTGCTGACTATGGCTGCATATTCTAACCTTGAATACGCTGACATAATGTACTGTTACGGACTTAGTGACGGTAACGCTGCTCAGGCGCGGAGAGAATATCAACTTCGTTTTCCCAACCGCCGACTCCCACACGTTAGTGTTTTTGGATCGACTTATCGGCGATTATCTGAAACTGGCAGCGTCCAAAGAAGCAGGCAAATTGACACTGGTCGTTCTCGGAGATACACGGCTGAGGACGAAGAGCTGATTCTTCAACGTTTTATTGACGACCCCAACATATCGACAAACATCGTAGCGCGTGAGCTTGCTATGTCACAGTGGAAAGTCTGGTCTGTAGTTCACTTATCAGGCCGACATCCATACCACTATCAACCTGTCCAGTCATTAGAAGAGGGAGATCCGCCAAGACGGCTTGAATTTTGTCGTTTTATGCTAAATGCCGACGCCGAAAGCGAAAACTTTTTAAAAAACATTCTGTGGACCGATGAGTCATGTTTTGACCGTGATGGTATCACAAATTACCACAACTTACATTACTGGGCACCGAAGGCAGAAGCAAATCCTAAGAAACTGAAACCAACCGCATCCCAGCGTAGATTCTCGCTTAATGTTTGGATGGGTATTATCGACGACAAATTAATTGGCCCACATTTTTTACCCCAAACATTAAATGGGGAACTTTATGAAGATTTCCTAAGAAATCATTTAACACCACTGCTCACGGATGTACCGGAAGACAGAAGAGCAAACATGATGTATCAACATGACGGATGTCCAGCCCACTTCCGAATCACAATTCGACAATTGCTGGATGAAACCTACCCAAACCGATGGATAGGGCGCGGTGGGCCAATTCCGTGGCCTGCACGTAGCCCTGATCTTACGCCACTAGACTTTTACGTCTGGGGTCATATGAAAGACCTAGTTTATGTGACCCCAGTAAATTCAATTGAAGAACTAAGGGAGAGAATAAGAGATGCAGCGGACCAGATGAGGGCAACAATCACATCAAGAATCACAAAAACTGAAGTGAGGAAGCGAATAAGAACGTGTATTAGAAACCGAGGGCAGCACATCGAACAAGACGTGTGAAAGTGTAGTAAAAGTTTTTAAACTGATATTTTATTATTAAAAATAATGCTAATATTCACGAAATAGTTTTATTGATTTTCCGAATAATCACCTTTTTGTGAGACGCACATAATGTAGTCCTTAACTTTGTATTAACTTTCATACCTTTCTGAATAGCTGATAAGACAAGGATATTTTCCTAGTAATTTGTACATCAGACGTAGTAATTTTTTTTTTCACTAGACAACATTTTGTATGAAGTAATAGCAAAATTCACAAAAAAACTAAATGTTTCTTTAGTGATATTTGCCAAAGTTTTTGGCATTTTTGAACTTTGAATTATTAACAAGGATCTGCTACGGCGTCAGCTATGATGTTAACTTAAATTTCAGTACAGTCGCGCCGTAAATCATTTTTAAATTGGCTCCAAATGATTTAATCTGGGATTTTTCATAGAAAAGCTAAAAATCGAATTAACTCAAAAACTACTGAATTTCGGTAGAACATTTGGTGGCCTAATTTGCTGCATTTTAACCCTACTATGACGTCCTGCAAGGAATACGTCGAGTTACCAGTAACCCTGTATTTAAACACAATTCGTAAATTTTAAACACAACTCGAAATAAGGTGTTTAGTACAGCAATACTGATCAATGTAACTCGGACGCTTCAGTCAGACAGCCTCACAGTAACAGACAACAATACGACGTAAATCAAATATGTATCCGTTACACGTGGCGATGTGGCACCAAACTGACGCCAGCACAGTTACTATGAGTTAGCATCACTCCTGGCAGAGCTGTATATATACAGCAGGCACATTGTGCTGGAGACGAGAGCCTATTGCCATCTACTGGCCACAAATCCTGGCTGCTTTTGAGTAAATAATAGAGAGAGCAAATAATTGCACTGGGCAGAGAGTCTAGTTTGTATGTTTGAAAGCGCTAATCTCTGAAACTACCAGTCGGATTTGAAAAATTCTTTTTCCATTTGATAGCTCAATTCTTGGGGAAAGATATAGGCTATTTTACATGGCGCTAGGACCTTAGGAGCCGAGCAATAAACGAAGTAATAGCGCGGCAGGCAATGCGATGCGATGGCGTGAGCCGGCACAAGAAATTTCACGCGGACGAAGTCACGGGCAGAAGCTAGTCTACAATACCTATACTTACATCGAGACACGGCTGGCAGTTACCGGAATTATATTTCACAGCTACGTTGCAATTCTAGAACAAAACACTGACGGATTTTCGGATTAACAACGTAATTGGTAAATGGTCACAAGAGAATTAATACACATCAGTGTAGGGGCGGCGTAGAACAGCCCTGCTCATATTATATTTCTATGGCCCTGCCTTACCACTGTCTCACTGTGTGGATACGGACTCCCCACAGGTGTCAGTGATCCGGAACCCTATGGCGATGGTGTTCTGTTTTAATCAGAGACGGAAACTGTACTTTTCATCTGACCTTCAGCCTCTTTGCTATGGCGCTCCGAAACGGCACATAAACACAATCTATCTATACATCATCTAAGTAGCTTTTTGGTTCGGCTTCCAGTCTAACCGGAAGCAGCTGAATACCAGTATTTTACATGGAGCGACTGCCTATCTGACCTCCGCAAGCCGCAACCCAGTTACTGGGTAACACAATAAGACTTAGTGTAAGATTGCTTGTCAAACATTTGGGCTTCTGACTACCCGTAATGACTGTCAAAGATCTACAAATGCTTTCCGAGGCACGGAGGTCGGAGGGGTCTCGGTATGTAAAGATACGTACCACCGACCGCTGTGAATCCCCTATTACAGATTTATGAAGCAGTGTTTTTTGCTTTAAATATCGATACAAGAGCAGATGACAAAGTGGCAATAATAGGACACTTTCCTGTACTGTTCAATTAAATCGGCTTAACAATGGACATTTACGAGTGTACAAAGTAATGATGACATTTCTACAAACACGAAATCCATTTAATTCGACCACCTGCTGTAATAATTTCAGTCACAAACTCCCACTGATATTACAGACAGACAGATAAATGACTCTTTAACAAATCCGGCATCCTCACCACCTCACCTAACACACTAGGAATGAAAATCGCTTTAAAATTGACAAAACGGCAAAATCCATTGCACCTTAAGTTAAAAAAAAATCTATGACTCGTAATCAGGAAAAACGCAATGGATGTTGTTGAAATGTCAAAACGGATTCCACCGTCGAAGCTTAGTGATGTAAACTCGTACATCTTCCCGTGGCCGTGAAATTAAGAAAAAAAGTCTTATAAAAGATGTAGTGATACATCTATCATTTTGTTAATGTCTGTGGCCGTGTGCACGTGTGTGTGTGTGCACAGAGTAAGGTATTGCGTAGAGGCGGCAGTGTTTTGTTATGTCAACGCAAGAACAAAAATATTATGTTTGGCTATGTTTCTTTTGGGCATCACCTCTCTTACCGCGCGTGGCCGTCAGTCTAAACATTAAATTGGATTAGTAGGTATGTATATTATATATTATCAATTTCTAAATAGGTATGCCACATGGACCATCAGCTCGTGGAAGTAATGATATTCTCGTAGGTATCTTCACACCGTAAGAGTCACTAAGCGTAATAATGTTAGCAGTAAATCTTTTGATGCTTGAAAACCCTACACAATTTCTTATTAGTATCATTCGAATGGACCCATAACACTAATTAATGTGAGTTTGTATGTAGGGGGTAATCTTCGGAACTACTGATCCGATTCCGAAAATTCTTTCACTAATGGGACGCTACAGTATTGCCGAGTGACTTGGATATATTTTATGTTAAGGCGAGTAGTGCTGCCAACTAGCGCCACCATTGAGAAAAAAATCATAAGTCTGGAGTTAGGGAACATTTTTAAATTTCTTAAGCTCATATTTTCAGTCAGATGAGGTAGGTCAGGAAATTTCAAAATGTTCCATGTCTCTAGACTTATGATTTTTTTCTCAATGGTGGCGCTAGTTGGCAGCACCAAGAAGCTAGTGCAATATGAACCAAAGCATGGACTGTCAAAAAAAAAAGAATAGTTGTCACGTTCCAATGAAAGAAAGACGAATAAATTAATGAGTGATGATGAGTGTCCATAAATTACGAAGATCTAAGTTTGTAATTAAAACTAGAAACATTCCACAAATGTAGGAGCTACTCGCGGAACTACGTCATTTAAATACGCGATAGTTCAAAGAGGTGCTGGCACTCCTCCAATAAATCGCTACGAAGAAAATACACATTAATTACTGAGAATACACTTCAAATTAATAATATCCCGGAAATTCTCGCATCCCTTTTCATTTCGCGCTACCAGGAATGCATAGCCTTAATGCAGTTTACTAACTACTCATTATAAGGCAGATGTTCTGTCAAAATCCCATTAGATTCTATTTAAATCGTGCCGCATTCAATCCATCTTGATCCGATTATAAACACACGCCAAACACAAATCACTTCTATATTATTTAATAATCTTAGCCAACTCTACGTAACTACACTCAATTTGGAATTCACTACTACTAATCGATTTTACATCTATCTCTGTCTAACATACGTTGCATTCTAAAGAGCGACAAAGATAGCAAGCTTCAAAGTTGGATTGACAGATCTATGTCTGTCTCTTTCTAACTTGGAAGTTAGTGTAGTGTGCGAGTAGAATAGAGAACACGTGCGCCAGAGTTTAATAATAGCCGGTAAAGATCAATGATCTATAAAATTGATGTTGTTTTATAATAGTGTTGTGACTGCGATGGCTGTGGGATAGATATACGAGTGTAATTACTTCCGCATTATTATTCGTATCACGTGATCGCGTGTCATTTTGGACTTAAAGATGGACAATTGTCTCGTGTGGCGAATATTAATAATTAACTCTTAAAATGTCGATTGTACACCATGTGTACAGATAACAATAGAATTTCAATTGTGTCTGCTAATTGGCGCGCGACGGGTTAAGCTACAGATTAACAATTACTGAGTACGTTTGAAAATATTTCAATGGTTCATAACGAAAGTATCCAAAAAACGGTTCACACGATTATTTCAGACATGAAGAATTTTATAAAATCCGTATCATTTGTTTAAAAAATATTTTGTAACTAGGTTTATGAAAAATGAATATTCAGCGGTTCTGAGTTGTCAATTAGTAACAAACACATTGCGATCATGCGGAATGCAGGCGGATACAATTACGCAAGGTCGTAGTTTTTATATCTGAAATAAGATGCGGCATGATGATCCCATTCTGTAATACTGTATTCAATTATCCTTTTTATAAGTCAATAATATTATTTAGGTGTAAGTTACTCTTGTTATCTCCGAAGGACTGTGGGGCCTAAATAGCACAGAGCTGGTGCCCTGAGACAGTGAGGCGGGGTCGCGGAAGACCACGTAGCAGATGGCGGGACGAGCTGGACAGGTTCCGTCGGCTCGCGAACGTAAGAAGGAGTGGAGCCTTTGCCCAGGAGTGGGACAGCCTAGACTAGTAAAAAAAAAAGTAGTTTACTCAATCACGCAAAACGGCTGAACGGATTTCGATGTAATTTGGCCATTTGGCTCATCATGTCAAGGAATCATATTTTTTAAAGTTATAATAACAAACAAGTTAACTTTTTTTTACAAACTCGTGAAAATGTACAGAACAGTTGTTTTTTTTTCGCGATTCAGGTTTGGTCCCATAGAAAAAGTTGTTCGTAATGATGAGTTAATTCTGGGACATGTTGTATATTATACCACAACATAATATTAAAGTGTACAAATACATATTCAAATTGTATTCAAATGTCATTCTTAAAAATTTTTTATACAATAAAATTAATAAATTAATATATATTTATGATAAAAAAAAATATGAATGTAAAAAGAAGTTAATAGCATGGCTTCACACTTTAAACTATAATGACGTAGAGTTACTTCTGCAACGGGTGACTTAATAATATTATTATAAGAGTGATGTTATTTGCTTTTTAGTCACCCATGTACACCCTAAATCTCTTTCACACACACATACCTACACACACCCTCACACACACAAACACACCCCCTCATACACAAACACACCCCCACATACACATACACACGCACACATATAAATCTCGCACACACTCGTATAAATTGATCGCATTTTTTCCTTGTTTTGTTTCTTTATACATATACCTATTTGTACTCGTAAGTTTATAATGTAAGGGAAGAGCGGAGCCTTCAACTACAGGCATATTATATGCCTAAATGGAGACTCCTCGACAGGTATTGTAAGCCAAATATGCTATATGAAATAAATTTATTATTATTTATTATTATTATAACCTCGGCCTAATACAGTAAGTAGGTACATTGTAGAATACAGTTGTCCCCAAGTTTTGGCAAGGTGGTAATTAATATCACAAAGTGTCTGACATTATGAGCCTTTGTAAATAAAAACCTACCAGATATAAATACTTTTAATTTTTTTTTTTTAATTTAATTTTAAATAAGTATAATTAATTTTAAGATTTTATATTTACAATAAAGTCTTTATCAATTAATAATTAATAATATATTATTTAATAATTAGACTAACGTTACTTTAAAATTAATGTCATAATTATCTTACATGTCTTCTTCTATTTTCACAATATTCCACATAATATTCGCCAATATCATATATTATAATTTAAAACAGAAATCATAGTTTTTTTTAATCCGAGTACACGAAGTAATTCTCCTAAGTGCTCATAAATCTTTGCGATAATGTCAAAATAGTTGCACTCCCTGTATCTCTTCTATCTGGCACTCGGAAATCTCGGAGTGATCAGATTATGATCTGACATGGAATTTGAATTTATTTTTAGATCTGACGATACTTTAGCGAAAATGTAGCAAGTACTTACTTACATTTGTGTCGTAATTCGATAGCGAACGTCAATCATTTTGCTGAGTGGATGACGTTTTTAGGTTATCCGCATAGATATTTAAGTAATTCGATAACTCTTTCAAACAATAGGGATGTTGAGTAAACACTGTTTTGTCTGTCATGTAGGTTATTACAAAATATTGGACACGTATTTTTTCTTTTTTAGTAAGTAATCAAAATATTACGGCGATACATTGTGTTCAAATGTGGCATGACGTCACTCCTTGCTAGATTTTAGACGTAGTTTGTTATAGTTATGACGTAGCAGACCCCCACTCCCTATTTTTAATGGGTTTTATCTAAGTATTTTTTTAATTAATATGTTAAAGCAAAAAATACATGTTTAATATTTTTTACTATGTATCTGACTGACGCTCTAAAAAATTTTTTTTTTTTACCCAGGCATCATCCTTAATGCCTAGTTTTAAATTACAACATTGGTTGTTGCTTGTGGAGAAAAAATTAGGTAACTAAAGGTATGTATTTTTTTTTTCAATATTATTTCATTTATTTATAGGTACTGTTTTCGTTCTTATATTTTTACGCAAATGCGGCGAAGCATAAAAGGAGGGTAATGAAATTTAGCTTGTACTTAGTACTAATAAAGATTGGCACCACGCCACCACATGCCGCCAGAAAAAAATCCTTACAAGAGTTAAAAAAAATATGTCTTAGCCCCTGTATCCGAAAAACCATCCTTGCTTCACATCCCTAGTTTTCCATCAAGCGCGAAGACGGACGGATGTAGTCGGATATAAAACTCGTCTAGCACTAGCACTGAAATAGCCGAGATTTGGACGCAGACGTGCGCCATCAGCCGTCACGTATCCGCGGACATTATCTTACAGTGCTCGGATATTTATGCGGGACTTTTGCAAACACTTTACTAATGTCTGAAGATGGAAATGAATTTAAATCTCACATTTATTTCACGCGCTTGTAAAGTAATGAAGAGTGTAGGAAAATTGAGTAAAATAATATTTTTACTTATTTTGCATGTTATTTTGCTCGTGGCTAAGTAATAACAGCTGCACGGATCGATCCATCAGGTTAAGCTACGCTTCCCGGGGTTGGTACGTGGATGGATCTTTACATACCAAGACTCCTCCGTGCCCTGCCGTTCGTCCCGGCTGTTATTCGTGGATCTTTGACAGTCGTTACGGGTCGTCAGAAGCCCGAAAGTCTGACAACCAGTCTTACCAAGGGGTATCGTATTACCCAGTAATTGGGTTGTGGAGGTCAGATAGGCAGTCGCTCCATGTAAAATACTGGTATTCAGCTACATCCGGTCGACTGGAAGCCGACCCCACATAGTTGGGGGCAGGCTGGCAGGTTGATTGACATATTTTGCATTTTCCATATCCCAATGAGCTATTAATTAGTTGTTACTCATTTGTAATTTTTAATTTTTAGCAAGTACTTAGAAAAGGAAACAAGCTATGGCTTCGCCCGCGAGCAGGTCCGCGGGAACGTACTAGCGGGATAAAGAGTATCCTATGTCCTAAAGCCAGCACCCTAGTTGCGTAACACACTATCGATCGGAATCGGTTTCATTTTGACAGTTCAACAACATTCATTGCGTTATTTACGTTGTCGAGCTGACAAATTTTTCGAACATATGAAGCAAAGGATTAGCAATTTGCTTCAAAAAAAAAATATAATTCAAATTCCGATTGATAGTGTGTTACGCAATTAAGGTGCTAGTAATGGTCTACCCATGTGCCAAATTTCATCCAAATCCGTTCAGCCGTTTTAGCGTGAAAGCGTAACAAACAAACAAACTCACTTTCGCATTTATATTAGTTAGGAAGTTAGGTTATTAGATCCGAAATCGCCAACCCGGCTTGAGCAAGCGTGGTGAGCAATGCTCGTGCCTTCTCTGTGTGAGAAGAGGCCTTGCGCGGAGTGGGACAGTCATAGACTGGAAAATATTAGGGTAAGTGCCTACATCAGATTTCAAAGAAAAAATGAGCGCAGGTAACAACATAGGCTTCCAGTAGTAAAACCCAGATAATGCTAGAAAATACCCTCTTCACTACTAGTACCTATTGTATTCAAAATAAAGGCCTACATCTGAAGAAAAGCCGCAATCAATGGCTTCTACATCTCTATTGATGCTCCACGGCGTCGGCTCTACGTCTGTATTGATACTCAGACTACATAGAGGGTGGCTGGGAGCGATCTCAAGCCGCTTTGTTACAAATGTAGGTCCGATAGCGCCGATGTTTTACAATAGAAAATTATAGAAATGCCTACAAGAAAATCTCTAGGAATTTCAATCGGCCACAATCTGGATTTGTGCCGGTTGATGGCAGCAGGCTCGCCCCCTGTTACATGGGGCTTGAACATAACTGGCTACATGTGGGTGTACTACGCAGGCTGTAGGCACACCTCTGCCCAGCCCTTCGGGGATTGCAGGCGTGGTGTTATGTTGTGTAAGAAAATCAAAGCATAATAAGGTTTTAATCGATTTTCCAATAAAAAGTCGTAAACTAGTTTGACCTTTTTAAAACCGGGTTGAGAGATATTTTGCTAGAGAACAAAGTCACCCCTCGTTCAATCAATCTGTCTGCCTTTTTCCAGTGTTATAATTCCCAATAACAGCCGTAAGGATCGATTGCCGGGGTTGGTCCGTGGATGGGTGACCATGCATACCACACACACCGAGATTCCTCCGTGCCTCGGAAAGCACGTCAAGCCGTTGGGCTGTCATTCGTGGATCTTTGACTGTCGTTACGACTCGTCAGAAGTCAGAAAGTCTGCCAATCAGTCTTTGGGTAATTGGATTGTGGAGGTCAGATAGGCAGTCGCTCCATATAAAATACTGGTATTCAGCTGCATCCGGTTAAACTGGACGTCGACCCCTACATAGTTGGGAAAAGGCTGGCAGATTGTTTGATACTAAGTATACTAATATTATCAAGAGGTAATAGTTTGTATGTATAATAGGGGGTAATCTTCAGAACTACTGATAAGATTCCAAAAATTATTTTACTAATGGCAAGCTACAGTATTGCCGAGTGTCCTATGATATATTTTATGGTTTCACGCGGACGAAGTCGCGGGCCGAAGCTAGTATGTTATAGTATGAAAGTATGGATTGCGCTAGTTATAATAGAAAGAAAGAAAGAAAGAAAGAAAATACGTTTATTTGCAGTAAACATGACGCAAAGGACAACAAAATAAAATAAACAATGTAAAAAGCAAGTTTTGGGGAAAATATGCGTCACATCTACGCAAAACGGATAATAAGAACATACCGGATGACTTTTTTTTACCGTATTGAAAAAAATAGGGTATATTAGGTGAACGGAGTAGAAGCGTATGGCATACCTAGTTTTTTTTTTTTTTTAATAGCTTAGTCAGAAAAAAATATCTAAGTATCAATAAATACTACAAATTCTTTGTAAACTTTTCATTTTAGAACAATAAAAACATAAATTTTGAAGAAAAATAATAAATCCTTTAAAAATATCGAAATTCAAATCATATGCAACCTGCATTATGATTTGAATTTTGATTTTTTTTAATTATAAAAAAAAAAAAAAAACTGGATATGCCATAGGCTTCTACTCCGTTTACCGAATATACCCTATTTATTCGAGACGGTAAAAAAAAACATCCAGTACAGAGCTACGTTCCCAATAGCTCTACAACTACTATTGATACTGAAGACGTCTGCGCTACTCCGGTTAGAGTGGAGCATTGTGGCGCTTTGTTCGAGCGCCACTCTGCCTAAGTGGCAACACGCTATACACCGCCTCATACGCCTGACTCCCTGGTACTCCTAGATTTTTAAAAATCTAGGCATCAGACTTACTACTTATAGAACATCGTAAAATCACGCTTATGTTCCACGAGGGAGTAGGCAGAGATGTAGTACTCCCACGTTTCGCCAGAAGTCCCGTGTAGCTTGCGAGCCTATGCCCACTAACCGGGGACAAATCTTGACTCCGGGCTGCTACCGAGGGATTCCTGATGAAAAAACTTGATACCACTTCACTACCTGAAGATCGAACTCCACGCACGCTCCTACGCTCTGCAGTCGCGCTTGATGCCTGCGATGCCTCAGTTATTGCAGGTGTCCATAGCTCACGGTGAACATCTACCATAAGGTGGACCTGTAGAGGTATTAAGAACAAGGTGTACTCTATAGAAAAGACAGGATCCTCCGACCAGTCGGAAGTCTGGTGGGCTACTGGCCGTCAGTTGATGTCGGATGTTGTATATTTATGCTAGTCGCGCGATTATCTCTGCTTGCGCGATGCAGGATTTTGCGTGACGTCAGTGTGATGCGTAGTTCGTATGTGGCGATGTAGATGGCGCCACAGACCGTCTGTTTCATGCCATGCTACCGTATTACTGAGTGGCTAATATCTTCACCATGACATTATCTATTCATGGCCATAAAAGAGAAGAAATTTGCCTGCAACCAAAATATAGTTGAGTTCACATTTCATCTACATTTCAAGAAGCCGGTCAGTCAGTCGGATCTTACAGTTGATGTCAGTAATGTGATCGTATGAGCAAGTTATCTGCGCGGTATATCGGTAGGCGCTCGTCAGTCGTCACACACCGGATTCATGTCAAAATATCATAGCATAGGGCTGGCAGGCAAGAGAAATATATTTAATAGCTTCTGAAGTAATATCACAGAACAGATAAAGAGATCTTTATCTGATGTTCTGTGAGTAATATAATCATACGGCACTCGGCAATAGCGTTGCTTTCTATCTGTGGAAGAATGTTGTGTTGTGTTGTGTTGTGTTATGTTATGTCTTTGTAATCCGATCAGTACTTCCAGAGATTAAAAACAATTATACCTACCTCTTTATTAGTTTCGAAGTTGAAGACTGCTGGCTGTCATGGACCTTTGACAGTCGTAGTCGTTACGAGCCGTCAGAAGCCCGAAAGTGTTACGAGGAGATATCGTGCTTCTCAGTAACAACAAGTATGTTGTGGCAGTCAGATAGGCAGTCGCTCCATGAGTCCATGTAAAATACTAGTACGTGTTCACCTCACACTAAATAAAAAACCCAGACAACAATACAGTGAAGCATGCGCAAAACTACACCTCGCTCTGTGCACACACGCTCACACGCACACATTTCACCAAACTACAATGAAACTACACCTCATTACGTGCAAACACACACACACACATGTTTACGAAACCCGAAACGCGCGGCCTCACGTTCACGTTCGTTCGTTCAGCGCTAAGTCTTGATTTTATTTAGTCTGAGGTATTCACCTGCTTCCGGTTAGACTGGAAACCAAACCAGCATAGTTGGCAAAAGGCTAGGCAGAAGATTTTAAGATTGCCTCGTTGGTCTAGTAGGCACAAGCATGACTTGTGAGCGTGAAGTCTTGGGTTTGATCCCCAGCTCCGACAGTGTTCAAATTTAAAAAATCTAAATATTTTATTTCACTTATGAAACGTCAGAAGCTAGGTGCACGGTTCCAAATGGTCGTTTCCTATGGAGAAGAGCCGGCAAGAAACTCCACGGTTACTCTTTTATAAATAATTGGCTTTTATTGGAATTGTTCAGTAGTGCAAGCCCGAAGACTGGATCTGTGTTTGATGAAGGCTTGCTCCCTATTACATGGAAATGATATTTATAGCATTCAGGTGAATAGTGGGTGCATTTGCAACTAGCGTGGGTGTAAATTTGTTTTTCTCGCATTGTGGGCGTGCTATGCATTGCACCTCTACATACCATTTTTTTTTTTTTTTTTTTTTTATTTTTGTGGATGGGAAATCGTCAAATGACTTCTCCGGCTCTTGAAAAGATTATGATTTGTGATGTGTAACATCTTTCGCTTTCCTGCAATCTGAGTGACAATATTTTTCTAAAAGTTTTGAGTGACGGATTGAAATGTTGTGTGGTATGGAACTAGAAAGTACTGTTACCAAGGTGAGATGTCAGATGTTACACATCTTATGCGACTACTGTAAGGTTCGCTCGTTATAAGGGTTCCGTACCAAAATTTTAAATAGCAATCCTTATGATGCGACTCAGTCTGTCTGTTTGCCTGTCTGTCACACCTGGATATCTCAAGAACTACTAATGTCATCAACTTGAAATTTGGAACAGTTTTAGATGACGTTTGCCCAACTATTTTGCAAGTAAGAAAAAATAATACTTTTTTTTGCAAAAGGGACTGAAAGGGGGTCTTAAAAATTCGAAGTGGGGCTACTAGGGCGTGTGGGGTATCATATGAAAGAGCGCCGTTTGCACATTCTCAAACATTTTTTTTATTTTTTTAAGACGCATAGTTTTCGACTTTTGTTGAAAAATGTAAAAAAAAAATACCATTCCCCCTTATCTCCGAAGTTTGCTTAGAAAAAAATCTGAAATTATTCTATGTGATAGAAGTTTAAGTAAAGATTACCGGAAAAATAAAACGATGTCTCTAAATAGCACACTTTTTCAGAAATCATCAGTTTATATATGATGGTACGGAACCCTCGGTACGCAAGTCCGACTCGCTCTTGACCATTTTTTAAAATAAAAATCTCGCACAATTTTTTAAATTGGCTTCAATCTCACGATTATGAAGCCACAGAGAGACTCTTAGAAGTCATCTCATGAAATGCAGTTCGACATGTCCTACATTTCACAATTTTAGGAGACCAGTTTTAAATATCACACACTCACTACACACCCACACACCCTCACATGCATCCACACACACCCTCTCTCACACACACACTCACACCCCCACACCAGTACACCCTACTAATGCTGTTTAATTAATTATTTGTTATTCCTTATTCCTTGTGTTTATCTCAACATTTTCATTAATAATTTGTATTACTGTGACTTGTCTGTGTAGTTTGGAGGCCTGCAGACCTGTAACACAGGTATTCCTAGTGCAGGCTCCAGTCTCCACAACATCAATGTATTACTGTGACTTGTCTGTGTAGTTTGGAGGCCTGGAGACCTGTAACACAGGTATTCCTAGTGCAGGCTCCAGTCTCCACAACATCAATGTATTACTGTGACTTGTCTGTGTAGTTTGGAGGCCTGGAGACCTGTAACACAGGTATTCCTAGTGCAGGCTCCAGTCTCCACAACATCAATGTATTGTTGTATACACAAATTATGTATTTTGTAGTAAGTTTTATGTGGTGGAGAAAATAAACGTTTTTTACAATTTTACAATTAATTTGCAACATTGCCTGCGGTCTTATGCCTAACATTACAATGACCAAGCCTGTGTGTGGACTATAAAAGAGACTGCAGGTATGTACAACCTCTGAGTTGGTTTCGGCCTTTCGCCTCAGAGTAGTCGGTTAGGATTAGGAAACACGGACCTAATCTAGTTTTAAAACATAATTCAATTTTGACGTGTAAAAGTGTTTTTAACACGCTTTTTTTTAAATCAAATTATAGAAATAAATATCATTTATAATTTTTCAATGACGTATGAGTATTGCCAGAATCCTACAAAAAACAACAACAAAAAGTTTAATTCAATTTCTCGTAGACGGTATGCTAAGCTTTTCTTGTATGTTACAATCGTAGCAATGGGAATTTTTACCGAGTGTCGATATTTTAGAGCTCTTTCTTATTTTTGATGGCATACCTGTATTGTTCCGTCCGGATGTCCTTAAGTTCATCCTGTACAGGTTGCAGTGTTAACATTCTAGAGAGTGCTTGAACAAACAATGCTCTGACGTGCCGCTGCGTCTTGTCTTCAGAGAAGGTTGTGAGTTAAAAGCAAATCTCTATAAGGGAGTCCACAAGGCTATTATATGTCGCAGTAACTATCTACCGGGATATAGTTTATATGAAAGCTGTTCTTAATCATAACTGTCTTAGGTACTTGAAATATACCTATCTAGTCTCCGACCAAATTGGTTAGGTGACCAACTACACGCGAGCCGAGCGGTGCCGCGGAAGCGGCCGGCGAGCCGAAACCTACGTCGAAAGCAAAATTAGGGCACTCCGACAGTTTTCATATGACTACATCCCGGTAGATAGATCCCTAGGGATATAACCATACAAATATAAAAAAAAAAAACAAAAATATTAATATCACGGCGACAATCATCTTACTGCGACATATATACATTGGAGCCACACATCAGAAAGAGATGGGAAAAGACAGCGCCATATTCTGAAATAGGTATCGTCTCCAAACTAATTTTCTGACTAATTTTCAGACCCCTTAACAGTTGAAAAGTATCTGAAAATTGTGTAATTGAAATTAATACTTTGACTTGTTAGTTCAACCAGCACCCTAGTTGCGTAACACATTATCGATCGGAGTTGATTTCATTTTGAAACAAATTGCTAATCCATTGCTTCGTGTGTTCGAAAAATTTCTCTGCTCGACAACGTAAATAGCGCAATGTATGTTGTTGAACTGTCAAAATGAAACCAACTTCGATTGATAATGCAATTAGATGTCAGAAAAAAGTTATCAATATTTTTTACAGCATTATTGAAGCTATACTCTTGGCAACCCTAGTTCCAATCTACAAATAAAATATAGTGTAGTTTAGTTAATTGCCAAATTGGAGCGCGCGCACCCGCCCACTCGTGTATTAAATCTAATATTTTGTTCTTAATTTATGCTGCACCGACGTTTTGATTGAGAAACCAATCTGGTTATGGGCGCCTGGTACTTCAAAATTGTAAACAATACGAGTTGATGAGTTTTCAGGAGTAAATAAATGGAAATTCGCGTTTCGGTTTCAGCGATTAGTCACGTTCGGTTTAAAAATTACGGTTTTCGGCCTGAACGTATGAACTTCACATATTTTCCGGTATTTGTAGATGCTTTTAATATGTGTTTGGTTGTCCTACTGCAGAGCAAAGGTATCTTCTCATACAGAGAAGGGATGAGCATTGATCACCACGCTTGCTCACCCTAAGTTCAGATTTTCCTATGATGTTTTCCTTTACTGTAAGGCACTGCCGCAGAGCGTGTAGGCGCTACTCTCTACAGTAGTGACATATACATTGCATAAAATATATTTGGTTTAATTCTGACAATAATTATGATAGTCTGCGGTCTGCAGTCTTTCGCTCTTGAAATTAAACGCGTTCTTTTATTCAGTCCAGTGCGGACCCTGAAATATTGCAATACGTATCATTTGAGGTGTCATTTAATCAATCTGCCTAGCCTTTTCCCAACTATGTTTGGGTCAGCTTCCAGTCTAACCGAATACAGCTGAATACCAGTATTATATGGAGCGACTGCCTATCTGACCTCCACAACCCAGTAACTGGGTAACAGTTTATAAGACTAGCTGTCAGACTTTCGGGCTTTTAATATCCGTAACGACTATCAAAGATCTTCGATGACAGCGTGCTTTCCGAGGCATGGAGGGGTCTCGGGATGTTATGGATGGGCATCTATCCACGGACCGACCTCGGCAAGCGTGTGAATCTAAAATCTACTGCGTTATTAATCCGACTAGATGTTTTGGCTAAGACTAACTGCGATTTTGATCGCGATATGAATTATTTTGACATCGCGGCTGGCGGGTACTCGTAACCCAAATGTCGGAGATATGTCTGTGAAATTAATTAAACGCTGAGATCTTATTTCCGTTGTAGATTGAAGCTATATTTTTTTATTAAAAGATGAAAGAAGTTTCTTATTGAATAGTTTTAATAACCCAATTTCTTTTGGTGTCATAGTTTTCGCGAAAATTTTCGTTTTTTACGGAAAATGGGTTTTATGCTGACTACCCCGTAAGTGTATTGTTGCAGGATTGTTGAGCGTGGAGCGAGATTTTTGGGCTTTTTCCATCGGGAATTTATCAGTACCAGGAGTCAGGAGTCAGGAGTTTGCCAGGAGTCTGGATTTATGCCTGGTTGATGTCCGCAATCGACTCGCTACCTATTACATGAGACTTTAACCTACTCCTCTGCCTGACCTTTCAGGAAATACAGCGATGTACAAGTAGACCATTTACCAAACCTTACCAAAATTTTTGCATCTTACCTCTCTAATACTCGTATGTTCTCCTGGTACTCGTCGTACGTAGTTATATATTCACGACCGCGTCGTTAGGAGCGGGCAGCCGCCATTTGTCAACGGTCTGGTCACAGGTGCGCTGTACAGTGGTTGTACACAATACATACACGCGTAAATGTATAGGTTAAAGATTTTCGATGTATAGCCTGGTACTTGAATTATTATGTTGCAGATAGCTTGCCTAGGTGCGAACAAATGATTTTATGAAATTGACATTCAATAAATATTGACTATTTTGCTATTAAGGAAGTTTTTTCAAGAATGTTAGCACACACACAGTTTTAACCCAATCGCATGATATTTGCATAACTAACAAAATCAATCATTGAATCGAATCATCTCGGCTCTTGGGTATAGTTAATACAAGGTAAACATAGGTACTTGTCAAAACCTCAAAACGCAGTAGGTGCTTATATTTTCTTTGTAAAATGTGTTTTTTGCCTAACGGATTCGAAATACTTACATCACATTCACCTATACTCGTATTCCTGACAACGGTGCCATGAAGATGCGACAGATAGCATTAGCGACACTTGACATTATTTCTTTGTAATAAACTATGGTTTTCAATTAAATCTACCGTTAAAATGGTACAGTATGCATTGTTTGTCTGAAGAAAGCAATGTAATAAAATTTACCTATAACAACGGCATCTGTCGGCAAAGAGATGTAAACTTTGTTAGTTAGTAGATATTTGTTTTTGAGGTTAGTAAAATTTCTTTTTCATTTTATATGATTATTCTTTTTATTGGCTTCGGAAAACGGACAGATTGTAGCTTTGTCCTTTTGTCTTACTTTATATGTGAGATCACTGAGGTCATTGAATTCTTCTCAGTTATTTATTTGCATAAAATGTGGTACAAAACGTTAAAATTAAATTTTGTGAGCCGTTCCGCCCTATTACAATAATGCAATGCAATAATGCAATTTATTTTCATTCTGACATTTGAATTTAAAAAGAAATAAGAAGAGGCTTCACAAAGAGAGACTTCTCGCAAACAGACAACAGGATTTTGTAAACAGACAGTTATTTAGAATTTTGTAGATAATTTTGAAGTGTCGCCTAACAGATGGCGTTATTATATTTATTAAACACAAATTAGTGGACACGTGTCACACGACCGACGATCCATCGACAAGTCGTTAATCACGCGGCAGATGCGACTAGTCGCGCGCGTGTCGACGATCCTGTGATCGATCGCCATTTTAAATTAATTACAAAAGAGAAGCTCCGACATTTTGTATCGGAATTCTGTACTGTGATGCAATATTGCAAAATAATTGAGTTTGTATACCGGGCAGGATTATATTCGTTAATTTTATGAGAATTTTTCGATACTTAATTACACTTCTGGACACATCTATTGGCCCACCTTAGAGTTTAGGTTTCGATGGCCCCTACCGAAATATGATTGCTAGATTGAACAAAAACTGTTGATGCAGTTTTAAACCTGATACATTTTACCATCTTTTTCGATCGTATTGTTTTAAATTTGAATTCAGAATACCATACGACATGGAGCTACGCCTAACAAGTCGGATATGCGCCTTGTTAAAGGCAATTGATTTTTGAATAAAAAACATGTTTTATCAAATAAAGGTTTAATTTAATAACGCGTGTTGCCTCCATAGGCATCTACCACAGCTCTCATACGATTAGGCATAGAGTTTATCAACCGCTCTATGAATATTTGAGGGATCATCTCCCATTCCTCTTCTATGGCAGTTTTCAACTCCTGCATCGTCTGGGCAACTGGCTGACGAGCCCTAACACGTCTTTTTAGCTCGTCCCACATGTGCTCAATGGGGTTCATGTCTGGGCTTCTGGCTGGCCAGTCCATAACTGTGATGTTCACATCCCGAAGATATTCCCTGACGATGCCGGCCGCATGGGCTCTTGCATTATCATGCATAAAAAGGAAATTTGGGCCCACATAGTCCGCGTATGGTATCACGTGAGGTACTAAGCACTCACGAATGTACCTTTCAGCATTTAATGTTGGCAGCCGTGGCCCTGTAACAACCTCAAGTTGAGTTTTGCCGCTCGCGGATATACCGCCCCAGACAGTCCATGAGCCACCGCCATAAGCAACCCTCTCTTCAAAGCAGCATTGTGCGAAACGCTCTCCCTTACGTCGGTAGACCTTCTTCCTTCCATCATTGCCATGTAACACAATTTTAGACTCATCAGAAAAGAGTACACGGCTCCAATCTTGCTGTGTCCAATTTAAATGACTGCGTGCGAAATGAAGGCGCGCTGTTCGGTGGGCTCGCGTTAGTTTGGGGCCATTAGCTGGCTTTTGTGGTACCATATCGCGTTCTTTTAACCTTCTCCGAACAGTTGCGAGCGCTCACAGATACTCCGTGGAAGTCGCGAAGTTGGTTTTGTATCTCAATGGAGGTAAAGTGACGATTTCTCAAGCTGGTCGTCACGATGAATCGATCCTGCCTTTCAGTTGTGACCCGAGATCGTGGCTTTCCTTGGCGACGAACAAAGCCGCCAGTCTCTAGGTATCTCCAATAAACATTTCGGACCGCAGATCGACTTAAATTAAGTTGAGCACTCACGTTTCTTTGGCTGTGTCCGGCCTGAATAAGTGCCACAGCTTGGGCGGCGACTTCAGGTGAAGTATCCATAGATTATTGATAGAATCTCACCTTAATGTTAAGAATAAGTAATGTTTGTTGCAAAACCAAAGATATCAATCACTTTTTCAAGAATTAAATCCAAGTAAACCAATAAAACCAAGTTTTCTTAGTATTCGATTGTTTGATATCAACAAACAGGCTCCAAATTGTCTTTTGTTTCTTTAAATTCTGTGTTCGAAATTCAAAAAAAGACTATTGAATGAAATTGTGAATGTGCCAGGTTCAAAACTGCATAAAAACTTTTTGCTCGACCTAATAATAGGTCTTTACCTATGAAATTGCCGTTTTGTATGAAAAAATTTAAACGAATTTTTTTCATGCATTTTTTATTTGTATTAATCGAAGTAATCACCCATGCAATCAATGCATCTTTGCCAACGCAGTGGCAGTTTATTGATGCCCTTCTTAAAGAAATCAGCTGGACGGGAGGCAACAAATTCTTCAAAGGCATTTTGTACTACCTCTCGGGTATTGAATTTTTTTCCCGCCAAGAAGTTATCCAAATTCTGGAAAAAGTAGTAGTCTGTAGGCGCAAGGTCTGGTGAGTAGGGCGGATGACGGAGAGCTTCCAACCCCAGTTCTTGCAACTTGGAGACCGTCTGCTGTGCAGTATGAGGTCGCGCGTTGTCGTGCAGGAGCAGCGGAGACGAGCGATTGACTAATGCTGGTTGGAGATGTGCCAGCTTCTCCATCATTGTGTTCAGTTCTTCACAGTACACATCTGAAGTAATGCTCACCCCGTTTGGTAAGAAGCTGTGATGAATCACACCGGCGCTAGACCACCAAACAGTGACCATCACTTTTCTAGGGGTAAGTTTTCGTTTAGGGCATTGTTTAGGTGCTGAACCAGGATCCAACCAACTTGCTGAGCGCTTGCGGTTATCAAACAGAATCCATTTTTCATCGCAGGTAACAATGCGGTTCAAAATTCCTTCATTTGTGTGTCTGTTGAGCAGTGCAAGGCACGTCTCGACGCGTACTTCGCGCTGGCGATCATTGAGTTCGTGGGGCACCCATTTGTCAAGCTTTTTTACCTTGCCAATTTGACGCAAATGGACCAATATTGTTTTGACGCTAACGTCGAAAGCTGCTGCTAATTCAGCCGTAGATTGTGCATCATCAGCTTCCACAATCGCCTTTAATTCGTCATTGTCGACCAAAGTCTTCGGACGACCGCGAGGTTGTTTTTTCAGGTCGAAATTTCCAGAACGGAAGCGAGCAAACCAATAACAAGTGGTGCGTTGGTTTGTAGTGTTAGCTCCGTAAACGTCGTTGATGTTGCGTGCCGCTTGTGCCGCGTTGCTGCCACGACGGTACTCATATTCCATAATTACTCGAATTTTTAACGTATCCATGATGACGAAAAAGATTGAAATGCGATGAAAATGTAACACTAATCAATAAACAAATGACTACTTTTGGAAAAAAAAATCCATGTTTTTAAAATAAAATTAATTTGAAATTAGAATTCTTAGCCAAACAAAAATTATTTTGATTTGAAATGGCCAGTACTGCAGAACGGCAATTTCATAGGTAAAGACCTAATATAAAATTTTAGCTAGGACCAAATGAAACTTAAAATACAAGGTGGGCCAAAAGATGTGTCCAGAAGTGTAGTACTTTTATTGATGAAATTCTTGTTTAATATGGGTGTTATCCATGTGCATGTAGCAGCTACAAGTCGTATCGTTTTTTCTGTTTAATAAGCGAATGGTGTCAGCGTTGTTGAGTACTGGGCCAAACAAAAAAAATTATATCTTTTCAAACAACATGTGCCATACGCTAAGCAGAAGAATAATAAAAAGTTAGCCTTTCTATGTTAGAGACATTGTTCTATTTAAAAGACTAATCCAATTTAGATTAATTTGATCATTTAAGCTTTTTTTCAAACAATACAAAATAATTACTGTTCGGTTTACTATTCCACAGATATAACGTAGGATTTATTTGTTTCTGACAGATTTTGCTTTTGACCCCATTATCGTTGTTAGCGCCCTCGAAAACCATGGACCCATGATGATTTAGCAAATTTTCGTTGGCGCCATCTTGAATTTTGATTTTGACCCCAGTTATGTAAACAGCGACCTCGAAAATATTATGAAATTGACACATGTCGAAAAAGAAAACAAAAATTTTGTTTTTCGCGGACTATATTGAAGGATCACCTTAAGTGATGCTAAAGTAAACTTTGACAACTCCTCAACTTCAAATTCTCAATTCAGAAACCATCAGCACCCTAGTTGCGTAACACAGTATCAACGCAATCTGAATGATTTTGAAGCAAAAGCTAATTATTTGTTTCATAATGATCGAAAAACTTGTCAGCTCAACATAAATAACGCAGTGGATGTTGTTGAACTGTCGACATGAAACCGATTCCTGCTGTAAGTGTGTCACGCAATTAAATTCTTTAATAAATTCTTTATTTCACAAAAAAAAAACCCTTAACAATATTCTTATGACTAACACTTATTATGGCTTAATACAAAGGTCAATATTTAAACACTCTGACTCCTAAACTAGGTGTAACATACACAGTATAGTTCTGAAGCCTACCGTCTACATTGACTCATTAATTGAGTAACGAGGCAACGTGCAAACGTGCAGGGAGTGTTTAGTCGCAGCCGCTGCGAGAGCTATTGAATGCGTTCGAGTGAACTTGTGGCTGCAGGTTTTATTAATGAAACCTTAGCAGTTTATTAGTTATAGGTTAGGTGGGATGGAGTTATTGTGGTGGGAGGTGGAATAATAACTACTGAGTAGACTGTGGGGGAATTGTGGCACGAGGTGGTCTACATTTTAAATTAATAGATGTTTATGTAAGTATTGGATGAAGACTTAGGTATGTGTTAGGCAGGTGAGCGTGAGTTACTGCATTAGATCACTAACTTACTACGTCAAGTAATTTTATTCAGTTTTTCTCTTAAGGCGCTACCCCCGAGCAAAACTTTGCGATAGTTCGTTATTCAAAGACTATTAACTCATTAATTAAGAGTAATAAACTACATTTACAAGCACGTTATCTTATATCATCACATTGCACGTTCCTATTTTCTTTTTAAGTGTAACAAATAGGTAAGTACATTTAAAATCTCCTTGTAAAAAAGTGACGTAAAAATTATTGATTGCATGCATCTTTCGCTAAAGGTGACGTTCTAATCATATGGACAGATAATTTAAAAATCTAAATAATTCACATTTTATTTTATTTCAAAAGGTTTATTTATTTATTTAAACTTTTCGCACTAAAAATGTACAAAGGCGGAATAATGCCTTAGGCATTCTCTACCAGTCAACCAAGGGTAGTGAAGAGATTGATGGCAGGTGCTCAGTATGAGAGGAATAATTATAAAAAGAACACTAGAAATATATCTTAATTAATTATAAATAGACTAGAAAAAAATAGATTGCTATTCTTTTTTATTAAAATATTTAAAAAAAAATATGAATTCTGTGATAAAGAGGCGTGCGCAGTGAGCGGAACCGAGCGAGACTGAGCGGCGCCGGCGGCGACGGGACCAAGAAGGACCGAACGCTCAAGGCCGTTTGGTCGGGGTAGCGCCTTAAGTTTTCAATATCTTTTTTTTTTTTTGTGGATGGGAAATCATCAAATGACTTCTCCCGCTCTGGGCAGAGCGGGAGGGCGTGTCAGACTTTTACTGACTAAAACTCACCCGTGTTCCTTCAGTTGCCCGTGCCAGGGCCACGGTATCTCTTTTGAACTACCCGCGACCCCGGCGGCATCGGCCTTATTGGACCCCGTCACTGCTGACATCTCTTTGAGGATTCTCGTCGACCGGGGCCTGGTCCTTACCGGACGGCGAGCTGCCCGTTACTCGTCGTCGGCAAGCCCGCGCCTACGGTGGCCGGGAATCGGCGATCGATTCCCGCCGCCCAGGGCGTCTCCTGCGGCAGCGTTCAATATAAGTCTGGACTCTGAACTTTGGAATTTGACTAGCCCCATGTCAGGTTCGGCTTAATATGATTAATGGTGAAATATGTGCCCTTGAGAATACAGGCAAGAAGATATTGGTAATACCTTTAATTCCGTACAAGGTCTTCTCATTGTTGTAAATAAAATAAATAATGTGGAAGGAAGGCCTCGTTTGTCACGTGTCACATAACCACTTCCTGCAAACAGCGGACACTGGCAAGTTGGCAACCAGCCAAAATATTGTAGGACGAAGTAACAGCTCAGTGATTTGTTGCCACTCCTAGTAACTTGGATGTTTTTCTGCTTTCGTGATAAGTGAATGGATCTAATAACTTCGCTCTGTTTGTATGGCCGTAAATGATGAGTACAATGACCCCTTAAGAGGTTGTGCGTTATTTAAGCTACTCCTTTGTGAGAGTAACTCTGTGTGCCTGTCTGTTACCTTTTCACGTAATATGAACCACCGAACCGATAGTTATGAAATTTGACAGAATAGGTAACCTGGGACATGGACAAGGCAGCCTATTGCCTGCCTTTCATCCTGGATAGTGATAGTAGAAAAAATAAACATAAGTATTTATTTGTATTAAATAAAGTTCTGGCAACGCAATCAATATCCCTGCCCGTGCCTGGTGAAGGAGGAACTAGAATTACCTGTTACTGTGCGCAGTTACTACCTCCTCACTCGGGAGGAGACGCCCTAAAGAAATCCACTGGAATTGACCAGTTGGTACCGTGCACCTAGCTTCTGACGTTTCTTAAGTGCCCGAGTGCCCGAGTGTGAGCTTTATGTGAAATATTATGATTTTGATTTATACATAATAAGCTGACATTATTGTTGATGTCTTTCAGTAAGGTCAGAACTCAGGAGGCCAATTCTCGTACTTGAAACAAAATCAAATTAAAGTCGCAATCGCTTCAGTTTCAAAAACTTGTTGGAAATGTAAGTAGGTATATTAGAGGATTTTTTGAAATAAATGCAACTTCTTTAATGCGCGTGCGCGGTGGTCCCTTGTAATGTAAGTTGTAACCGGCAATATTTGAACGTGGAGTTCAAAAGAAGAGAGATCATAGCATGTAGTACTGCCGTGTCAGCACCCTTATGAGAAAAAAAACGTAACTTTCAACGCAAAACCTAAATAAACACACACACCTAAATAACTTTCCGATTAAATTGTCTGAAAAATCGTGTCCTAACTAAATAACACAATTTCCAATACAATTTGTTTTTCTCGAGCTCCGATCAACAAGGACTTAAAGATTACAGTTCATCTCGAGATAATCAAATCAGTTCAGTTCAGTTGTAAGCTTTACAAGGGAGTTGGAAACAAAATAATTTGTGTTCTAACTTTTTACTCACAGTTTGAGAGTCTTGAAGTGATTCTGATTTAATACAATTTGTTTTAGTTGTTTTGTGTCGGGCACTAGATGGCGTGGTTTTCAACTGTAGTTTCTTTATTGAATTATTGTCAGTAGGTTTGTTATTCCCTTTTTTTCTGTGATCGGCTAAGTACATGGCATTAATATCAATGATAAGTGGTCACCATAGAATAATAATATTTATGATGGCCAGTGACGGCTGACAGGGGAGAATGGAAGAAAAAAAAACGTGTTGCGCCAGCCCCACGTACCATGGGACAAAAGAGAAGAAATTGGAGGCATCGCAAGTGTGTTGTCACACCAAACACAAAGCGGACATGTCTCATGTACCTGTAATTACACCAACACCTCCACACTCTTCAGCAACGTTGGTTGGTAGCAGAAATATGTCTGGTGGTGTAGTGTGCGTGCAAATGCTTGTCACCGCCCGAGGTATGTGGATTGTGAGCGGTGAGACGGGGAGGTAGATAAACGTCAAGCTAACTCAGTGTGTCAACCTTGTCAGTCGCGCCCTCCCCCGTCTCACCGCTCACATACCTCAGCCGGTGACTAGCATTTGCACGCAAACTATAGTATCTAGTTCCCCGGACGAGCTCCTTCACAATGATCTCTACTACTTTAAAATATATATCTATCTGTATTTTACACCCAGATACAAACCCAAAACGTATATCTCAACATCCCAATGGACTCTGGCGTCACAGAAATAGGCCAGACTAGTCCCACCAACCTGACCCATATCTATAATGCTGCCTATTGATCTCAACGAAATGTCACAAGTTATTCATAGTCGGGCGTCTACTTAGCTAAGTTTGAGAGCAGACGTGAACTTTATCAGCGAATTGTAGACGTTTGTCGACGGCACGTGTAGTATTGTTCTTATAGTAGCAGAGCTCTTTGTGAGGAGCTCGTCTGCAGAAGGATGCCAACAGGCTGTGGAGCATTATTGGGGTTCTCCTACGAAGTTCTGCGGCTGTGTCAGGCAATGGTTTCCTTCTACAAGGCTGGTCTGGCAGTTTCTTTTCTTCCACCCGTTTTCTGAATTGAGAGTTTGTAGTTGAGAACTTGCCAAACTCTAATTTAGCAGTATAGCTTGTGAAATGACGCGCCCCACTACTTACATTTGTATACGCATACTACGGTATATGCGTTTGTGGGGCGCGTCATGTCACAGTAGACAAGCTATACAGGGTGATTGTCGCGAAATTAAAAAGCAAAAAACATAAAAAATTTTGAATTTCGCTACCTTGTAGTAGTGCTAAAGACAAGTACTCAACTACAAAGTCTCAATTCAGAAACCGACCAGCGCGCAGCGGCGTGATTGCGTAACAAAATTACAGTAGCAATGGGTTTCATTTTGACAGTTCAACAACATTCATTGCGTTATTTAGGTACGTTGTCGAGCAGACAAATTTTTCGACCATGAAGCAATGGATTAGCAATAAACTTCAAAATCATTGAGATTGTGATTGAAAGTACGCACGCACGCAACGCAATCAGGGTGCCGGTGTGTAGTATCTAGCATTCTCATGTTTCAATTTTCATCTGTTCTGTGATATTTTCGATCTCTATAATCTCCTTCAGCTACGTTGCACAGTCAGACAAGACTTTAAATCCGTTACGACTTCCCACATTCACTCACCGGCATTAAATAATACACCGTTAAATAATACTTACTTCCTTAACATCACCTGCATGTGCAACACGTCCCGCCCATCCAAACATCTCACAAAGCTTTAATAACTCAATTTAATTTACTCCCTAAGAAATTAATAAAATAACTTGCTACAAGTTTGCCTCGTCCGGGAGCCGAACCGGCGGCCCTCGTAAAGTGTTATTTACGAGTAGCTGCCTGGCGAGCTGCCAGCTCTTATGCGGAAGCACTAGGTTCCGAATATTGGTGCGGAAGTCTAGGCTGAAGTTTTACTACCGAGCAAGTGTGAGCGACTCGGCCTATGTGTAGCGTAACATAAGAATGGCCTTTTATCACCGAAAATGACAGCTGAGTTTGTCTTAAAAAATGTCCCGTAAATAAAATTGTGCCGGACGGGCGTGATCGATGGACACTATGTGTTGAAAGGAGGGTGTGTGCCTATCCAGGTGTATCCCTATATGAGGTTAGGCCTCCTAGTCCAAACGGCGCTGACGTCCTGCACCTATAGGCTCAGGATATCTGCAAGCTGGTGACCAGTAGCTATGTGTTGAAGTCTTGACGAGGAAGGGTTTCTTGTTGATGAATATATTAACAGCAGTTTGAGAAGTCTTCAGATTTCAGGAGACGACTTGCGTAACTCTTGAGGAATAGAATGACGATAAGGAGGTACCATGCCGATGGCTACGAAACTATATTTTTGCTTGCGCGCTTAGGTACCTCGAAACTTTACCATATTGAGAGCCGCGAATCGTTTCCTGATTTTAACTTTATTTTGACCAGAATTTTATTTCCCAAGTTTACAAAATTGCTTATAAATAGCCTAAATACAACCATACTTATGAAATATTATACATTGCCAGAATCTTCATTAAATTACCCAGCGATTGAGATACCTGTTATTCCCGTAACATTATTAACTGAAAAGATTTTACAGTGTAAACACAAAAAAGTTAATCATTTTGATTAAAAAATATTTTTCAAGCTAATTTACTCGAAAACCAATGAAGCTATTTTAATGGATTAAACAGATATCTCAAGCTAATGACCTGAAACACTATGAAAGCTACAAGATCACAGCTATATTTTTCAGGGCGTGATACGCCCTAAAAACCTAAATCGATAAAACAAATTAACAAAAAACAGCAAACTAACGTTTCCGACCGCTATAAACCCAATTAAGTAGGCTTTTCAGGAAGACTAGACCTCTAATAGTACGTCCAAGGCTAGGTCTTGATCTAGGGTACCTGGACGCACCAACTAAACTATAAGTTACGGCTATGTAGCCCACTCAATTGGAGTTTATAAGGGTTGTACTTACGATTTCCTTAAGAAACACTATTTATCACTGTTTTCAACTATAAAACACTATTAATATTTGAATCTAAGTTATTTAAAAAAATAAAACTATCTAAAACTGTTTGGTGACGCATCGTCGCGAACAAAAATATTAGGTAATTGTACTATGCAACGTGTCGTTTTGCATCCTCGTCAAATTTAAGGGGTATAGACAATCAAACCGAACAACTTTTTCCATGGCACCAACATCGTAATCGCCGTAAATAATAATCAGCCGTCCCATACATTTGCGTCGAGTAGGTATTGAAGTTTTCTATGGGACAGTTGAAAAATTTTTCGCGATTACGATGTTGGTCCCATGGAGAAAGTTGTTCGGTTTGATGATCTGTATCACACCCTCAAATTTGACGAGGATGCAAAACGACACGTTGTATATTGTGAATTTTTCAAGTGGGCGTGGATGGCCAAATTAGACAGTATGAGGAATATTGTAATGCTGAATGCAGTACAATCCTTGAGACGTCGAATCCAGCTATGTATTGAAAACAATGGTCATAATTTTGAACAATTAATCAGTTAATTATTGGTAGGTAACATAAGAAAAATAAAAAAAGTATTTTGTTAAAAATGAGCTCTTTTCTTTAGTTTGCCGTCTGTCATTACTTCCCAGAATTCCATCCTTATTAGCGACACTATCGAATAGTGTATTATTACAGTGTGTTTCTTTTCAAAATGGACGGCTTCGATTCCTGGCTAGAAATATTGATTTTTCAAAAATCCAATGATGCAGCTCGTCTATTCTGTAAAAATCTCACCGTGAAAACTTAGGTGAAGTGATCTTGAAGTGAACTGTCAATAGTGTCAATCCCTAGCATCAGGCAGTTTATTCTGTATAAATCTCACAGTGAAAACTTAGGTGAAGTGAGCACGGAGTGAGCTGTCATAGTGTCGATCCCTAGCATCAGGTAGAATGACAACTCACTTCACCTAGTTTTTCACGGTGAGATTTGTACAGAATAGCCCTGCAGGTGGAATGACGGCGCACTTCACGCTCACTTCACCCAAGTTATCACGGCGAGATATTTACAGAATAGCACTACAGGTGGAATGCCGGCTCATTTCACGCTCACTTCACCTAAGTTATCACGGTGAGATGTTTACAGAATAACACAACAGTTTTAGTTTTCATCAAAATCGAGCCCGAGAGTCGTTTGAGTACTTTTCGCTATTTCTCATAGTTTCGGATTTGGCCATCCACGCCCACTTGAAAATTCACCCTATAGACGGACGACATTTTAAGATGGAGATTCTCAGTTAGGAATCTTGCTTGAATTGTCACATTCCAGTCAAAAAAACAGTCAAGTGTCTTGTGGCTTTAGGCTGGCCTTAGCAGTCGTAGGAAAAGCTACTGGAGCAGGTTGGGAGCAGGTTGTGAGCAGGTGTGTTTTTGAGTGGAGACCGCGAATCCACAAGCGTAGGACGCAATCATGCAGGCTAGGCGGGGCAACGATCATAGCATAATTCCTGGAGCTCATCAGCAATACAACAGCTATTGTCTACGATAGGAAAATCTACATTTTTAAACTCAGACATAGTACCTAAGTACTTACATTCTGTATAATCAGACTGCAGCAAATTCATTACATTTTTACGATGGCGACGCCCGCGCCGCTATCTCGTCTTGTTCATTACGTTTTAATGAGATTATTAATTGAGAAAACACATACCTATTTTAGCTGCATCTGGCTCAAGTGGGCGCTGAGAGAACTGCTTGCCTAAGATCAATGAACACAGTTTGTATTATTTTCAGTACCTACCTATAGCAAGGCACCTTTGTCACCTAAACCAAACCCGCCCATAATATTATAATTCCACAAATAGGTAATTAGGAAATATTTCAGCACTATAAATCACAGGCTAGGTACTAAAACCATTAAAATTATTGAGTTTGAATACAATACAGGGTGTTCAAACGGCCGCTGTCCTGTACAGGGTGTGGACACAATGGTGGCTATTAATTCATTAGTTATAACTGTCTGGAATGACGTATGGAGTGGAGGGGACGCTCGCTGGCTTGTTAGACAAAGAAATGAAGGGGACAAAAAGAAGGTTTGTCAGTTTACATTTTTGGCTTGAAAAGTTGATACTTAGGTTAGTTAAAAATGTTATGTTAAAAATTAATTTAAAAAAAAAAAACTAATATACTTCGCTTTAAAAACGTCGTGTTTTTTATGTTTTAAATAAAAGAATAAATACTAACACTGTATTTTTCAAATGAAACCTTGTGCTAAGTATGTCAACAATCTTGTGTGAAAAATAAAGTTGAAAAACATTAAAATTGAACAAATCGAGAATGAACTTGCAACCTAAATCAAGTTAACAATTCCACAAATTGCTAATTAAACCTAAAAACTTAGTTTTTTGCAACAAATTCACCAATAACTTAAATTAAATTAGAATTAAAAGAACTGTCAAACGAGGCAGCATGTTCAAATAACTTACCTAAAAGAAAAAATTTAAAAGTCAATATCTTAAGTTCGCATCTTAAGGTTTTTAAAACCGTTCACAGAACGACTCTCATTAAAGTCTGACAGACTTTAATTAAAAAATGTAATATTCCTCACTTCGCAGTAACTACGCGGTGACTTACGGTAGAGCACTCAAACGCTAGTTGCTGCTAAGTTTCTTGCTGTCTCGATTTATTGGTGTACATTCACGTCCGTCCCCTCGACTACGTCCCCCTAGGAGGACGAACGGAAATTCTTTATTTTTTTCCCGATCGTCCCCTGATTTTGTTGGTGGGGACGAACGGGAATATTTTTTTTTTCATGTATTCCCGGTCGTCCCCACCAACAAAAAAAAAATAAGAAATCCCGTTCGTCCGCCTAGGGGGACGAACGGGAATATAGCGACACAACGGCTTTTCAATAGTTTCAACCTGATAACAACAAGAGCTCGTGGCTAAGTAATAACAGCTGCACGGGTCGATCCATAAGGTTAAGCTACGCTTGCCGGAGTTGCTCCGTGGATGGGTGACCATCTTTACATACCGAGACTCCTCCGGCCGTTGGTCCCGGTTATCATTCGTGGATCTTTGACAGTCGTTACGGATCGTCAGAAGCCCGAAAGTCTGACAACCAGTCTTACCAAGGGGTATCTTATTAACAACTTCATCTTAGTAACTGGGTTGTGGAGGTCAGACAGGCAGTCGCTCCATGTAAAATACTGGTATTTAGCTGCATCCGGCTAGACTGGAAGCCGATAGAACACGACAGCTCGATGACTATTTCCGCTGGGGCTAAGTTTAATAAAGTATTATCAACAATAATAAATAAGCTAAGCTAAGTATTATCAATATTTTTTTCGTTTTCCGGGCACGTAATACCTTTCAGAACGAAACAAATACGAGTAGCAGCGTTGCTGCTTGCTTGCAGCGATGGGTGTTGGTGGTACTACTATACTATACTACCTACCCATCACTCATCATCATTTCACCCGATGACGTCCACTGCCAGACTTAGGCCTCCCCCAAGCACCGCCACTTCAACCCGTTCTACGCTTCTCTCATCCAGCGGATTCCTGCGGCCTTCACCGGGTCATCGGTCCACCTCGCGGGAGGCATTCCAATACGTAGCGTTACTACTCCGGAGGAAATCTTTAAATAACGCTAAAATACAACTTAATAACAATGTCACGCTAATAAAATACTTCTTGAATACCGTTACTACTCCAGTTTCAAAGTAAAAGCGAGCTATAGCACTTTTACGTCATTTACCGGCTATTAACCGCTTATCTCCGCTGTCTCAGGCTTGACCCAGCTCACGTAAATGATACCACTAGGTACTTACCTCACTAACTTACAAACTTACAACTGTGGTGACGGTGACTGTCGCAGCCAACTACATAGCATAATTAGTCTTTCAGCTAACAGTCTAGCCTTCCAACTAAGTAGTGGCGGAATGATATTCATTATAAAGTTGGTTTGGAACTGCGACCAACCACGCGCGAGCCGAATTGATCGCAGTAAGTAAGCTAAGGCACACCGACCAAATGGGTTAGGTTAGGTTGGAAGTGTGATCAATCGCGCGTGAGCCGAGCGAGCAAAGCCAGCGGTGACGCCATAGATATCTACGTGTGACGCGGAAGCGGCCGGCGAGCGCTACTTCCAAAGGCATAAACAACTAATGAAGCGGCTTGGCTGCGACAACTGCATCCAATTCACCTGTGTTGCTAGAAGCGGTAAGCAGAGAGGCGCAGTCCGCCCACATTCCGCTAGTTTTGTATAATCTCATATAATACATAACAAAATTCGTCGCCTATGCCTGGCCTTTTCCCAACGATGTTGGTGTCGGCTTCCAGTGTAATCGTTTGCAGCTGAATATTGGTATTAATTACATGGAGCGACTGCCTACCTGACCTTCACAACCCAGTTACTGGGTGACACGATACCCTTAGTAACACTGGTTCTTCATCGCTTCGCTCCTCCTGACAGAGCGGTCGTGGTCACAATGAATTGTGTCCAATCGCTGGTTAAACCGGCACAACTCCATGTACACAACACAAATCCAGCTCCCTAATTGCGTAACATACTATCAATCACAATCTGAATGATTTTGAAGCATATTGCTAATCCATTGCTTCATAGGTACGAAAAGTTTGTCTGCTCAACAACGTAAATAAATGAATGAGTGTTGTTGAACTGTCAAAATTAAACCAATTCCCACTGTGTGATACACAATTACCTCGCGGGCTTCAACTGAGAATGTTATAAAGCGAAAACTCAATAACACTGACTAACGCGAAGGGAAACTATTTTCGCACTTAACAAACCGTGCAAATGATAATTTATTTCCAAAAACACCCGATCTGTTCCGAAGCCTCTAAAAAGGCTTGTACTGCCGTTACTGCAGCGAGCCAAATACCGTGGATGCCTATTCCCCCATTCATCATCCCTATACCGGCAGGGCAGAGACAATAGAGCGGTATATTCACAGAATAGCTCACAAGATGGATGGTCGCAGCGTTGTTTAGTAGTTTTTGAGAAATGTTGCACTAAATGAACTGTTTGGGGGAAGAAATATGACGTGGAGTTATTTTCTGTGTCTACATTGAAAAACAAGCTGACCGTTTCTCTGATGATAAGTGGTTACCGAAGCCTACACAGATATCTGTAATGCCACAAGATAATATGTAGGAATTTTCAACATTAATGACGTAACTAATATTTTGTAACAATAATATATGTATAATTTAAAAGAGTGTCCGTGGAGTTTCTTGTTCGTTCTTGGGAAGCTACGACGCATCGTTTTGGAAAAGCTTGATATTTCTGATTGATCGATTCCTTAAGAATTCAAAAGTGCCTGTAAAAGTCTAAAATATAGTTAAAATGTCTCTGCCTGTACTGTTACTATACTCTCCAGCATCGTCCTTCTCCTGCCCTTATCTTAATATATTTGGTGTCGGCGCAACATGTCTTTTTCCTCCATACTTAACAATTTAATAAAAACTTTTTTACAAAAAAATACAACCGACCTCCAAAAACAACACTACAAAGTGAAAAATAACTTTAGTTTCGGAAGTCGGTGTCTAGTGTATTTTCGTTTTTTGCCACCGACTTCCGAAATTAAAGTAATTTTTCACTTTGTAGTGTTGTTTTTGGAAGTCGGTTGAATTTTTTTGTAAAAAAGTTTTTATTTTTCACTTTTTAGTTGTGGTACCTCCTCCTTAGTCGTTCACTCTTGACAGAGTGGTCGTGGTTGATGACTCTGCATTTTCTTTGGCCAAAGCAGCCCTCGCGATGCTCCTCCACTTATTCCGGTCTGCCGCGTCTCGAAAGTTCTGAACTATGGAGGTTTGTGTTGACGCTTTGATAAGGTCTGTCCAACGCGTAGGTGACCGACCGCGTGACCGCTTGCCCTCCACTTGTCCCTGGACAATGAGTCGTTCCATGGAGTGTTCGTTACGAACCACGTGGCCGAAATATTTGATAATTCGTGTTTGCACAGTCGACGATAATCTCTCTTTGACCTTTAGTTCCTCCAGGATCGAAACATTGGTCCGAAACGCTGTCCAGGGAATCCGCAGCAGTCGCCGCCAGCACCACATCTCCAGTGCATCGATTTTGCGTCGGTCTTTGAGGCGAACCGTCCACGTTTCTGCGCCGTATAGGAAAATCGGGAAGACTAGGCTTCTCATTAGGCGGACTTTTGTGGCTTTGGTGATATTACGGTTGCACCAGACTCTTTTAAGCTTGTCAACGGCAGATCGTGTGATAGCACATCTCCTTCGAATCTCGTCTTCACATCCTCCAGTGTTTGTGATGGTGGAACCGAGGTACACATAAGATTGAACAACCTCGCAGTTGCCAACCATAGAGATGTCAGGATGGTTTAGTTCAGCTCGGTCCACGATCATCATCTTGGTCTTGTCTCTGTTGACCGTTAGTCCGAAGGAGAGGCTTGTTGTCTCTAGACGGTTCAGCAGGTGTTCCATGTCTTCTCTTGTTTGTGTGAGAAGAGTAGTGGTACCTACCCCACACAAATTCTAATACCACTACCTGCAAAACAAACTAGAACATTATCCATATAAAAGTGGGGGAAAAATACGTATTATTCAAGCTAACTCAAAAACTACCCAAGCAAAGTTAATCAATTTTATATGGGACCAACTGTGATGTATACCCTCTCGAATAAAACAAAAAAAATCTAAATCAGGGAACATACATAAAAAAAAAAATAAAAAAAAAGGTTCCGACGAATTGAGAACCTCCTCCTTTTTGAAGTCGGTTAATAAAAAGACTGTAGCACTGACCAAAAACACACATTCCTCCTCTACTTCTAATCAAACACATCACCCTCATTCACCTCTCACAGTCGATCAAAAAGATTTACATCCAATCTCCTAACTTTGCGACCCTCAATAAGAGATGGCGCCACCAGCATAATGGGAGAGAATTTATTACTTTTTACTTTACAACAGAATTCTGCCGTTGAAGTGAATTACCTGAATTATGGCCTACCCCCCATCGGAGAGGGGGTGAAGGTTCATGTATTATGTGTGTCTGTGTGTGTGTCACTGAGTTATTTGCGTTCCAAAGGGGATTGGTTCTATTGAATTTTGGCAATATGGCCTCCGGGTGATAATTTAGTAATATAATTTTGTACAATGCCGTTAGGGAATGTTTTGTGGTTCCCGATGGGAATAGGTTACCTACTGGCAATTTTCTTTAACACACCCTTATTACGGGGAAGGCCAATCTTCTGTAACACTTATATGACAAATACAAAACCAGACATAGTGCTGCGAACAATACAGTGAAGCATGCGCAACACTACACCTGGCTCTGTGCACACACGCTCACACGCACACATTTACACCAAACTACAATTAAACTACACCTCACTAAGTGCACACATGTTTACAAAACCGGCCTCACGTCACTGTTTGGTCTCAGGGTTTCAGATATGATGTAAAGGTAAGACGTCTAACAGAGCTACTTTTGCACAATTTATGTAACATCGACATGGCTAGACCAGTTGTCAGACTTACAGGTTTCTGACTACGTGTAACGGCTGTCATAAATCACGTAAGTACTATATGACAACCGTGTATTGTGGTTTTTGGAAAACTAAATAATTTGGAATTTACAATGGTCAAATTCACGGTGACCCAACCAACTCCCAACCTCGAGCATCATCATTCTCTTGCCCTTATCCTATCGGAGTCGGCGCAACATGTCTTCTACTTCCAAACCTCCGTAGCCACTCCCTCTACCCATATCATCTTTGACCCAGTCCATCCATCGTTTCTTTGGTCTTCCTCTTTAATTTCATCCACATTCATACTCAGAACTTTCCTTACGACATTTTCGTCACTTTCGTCTCGACCACTGCTGCATAACCTTTCTGATTGATCTGTACTGCCATCATAAGTTACCCACAATAAACTCAAACATCACATAAATAATATCATATCACATTTCAAGTAACCTCTCCACTGCGCAGCGCAGCGGCTGCGCGGCGGCGCGGCGGCGCTCTCGATCATATTTCTTTCGTAATATTTTGTAAACATTAGGATGTTGATTTACTGCAGGGATCGAGTGCCAGAGGAACGAAGTATGATCTTATAGGTACCCTTGACATGGTTTCACAAGTTTTTGCTATGTAATGATTTGAATTTGATAGGGATTGCAATTCCTGAGAAATAACTGATCCGGCAGAGTTCCCGTTTTCGAACAGACGAATAGATTGTTTAATGAATAATGAGACTTGTCAAAATAAATAATTGAAGTCTTCTCTTGAAACTAGCCTAACTTAACTAAAACAACTAAACTAACAAAACGGCGTCGAAAGCCGCATCGCTGTCGACTGATAGAGTACCCAAGAGACTGGCGGCATTGCCACGTTGTATGGCAATGCTAAGCCGCTGGCCAAGGTAAAAACCAGCCCTTGGGTCACGGGAAGTGTCAACCAGAGCCGTTTAGAGATTTCTATTAACTAACGTTACATTATAAAAACTATCACATGATCCTGTTTGTGAATCTGAAAATAGATTTCAAAATTCAGAGTGTTTTCAATCTGATTCTGAATAGAAGCAACATAATATTAATTAGCCACGGCGGCGACGCTCTTTGATCATAATTTAGATACATAATAAACAAAATGATTCGCTTGTCCAAACTTAATGAATGACATGTAAACATTATCCCACAGACTATAACAAAACTTTTTCTTTCATCTAACCTTACATCTAACTTTATCTTCTCTAGACATCATCTGCCTAGTCTTTTCCCAACTAAGTATTGGGGTCGGCTTCCAGTCTAACCAAATGCAGCTGAATACTAGTATTTTACATATAGCTACTACCTACCTGACCTCCACAACCCTTTACTGGGTAATACGAAATCCCTTGGTAAGACTGGTTGTCAGACATTCGGGCTTCTGACGACCCGTAACGACTGTCAAAGATCCACGAATGACAGCCTGGACCAAGGGCTTAATTTGCTTTCCGAGGCACGGGGGGTCTTGGTATGTAAAGAAGGTAACCCAACCACGGAGCAACCGCGGCAAGCGTAGCTTAACCTGATCGATCAGCCCGTGGGGCTGTTATTACTTAGCTATGAGCCCCTCAAGAATAGTTCATACCATAGTAAAATAAAATGTTAGGCAGTCGTGTGAGGTAGCGGCTGAGCTGGCTGTCCAGGGGGCGTGCACATTAGTATTGCCAACTGCCACAGGTAGAGGGTAACGAGTATCGACCGAGGTGCCGGATCACGACAACACCCTTCTATTTCGTCGGTGTTACAAAAAAGATGAAACTGCACAAGTTCATTGTTTACTGCCGATAGCCGCACGTGGCTGCGTCGTGGCTGCGCAGTCGTCTGGAAGGCTCGATAATGCTCTAGTTTGTGAATGAAATGTGAACAGTGCACGTACAAAAATAAGTTTTAGTATTTTTTTTAGGTGATCTTGTTGTTTATAAAAGTGACCTTTTTATTTTCTCTAGCCAGCTTTGTTCAATAGTTTTTATGTTGCCGCCATAATCTCTTTATCTCAAGCAATATCATATAACAATCCTAAGACTTAAGACGAGTAGTGCTGCCAACTAGCGTCACCATTGAGAAAAAAAAAATCACAAGTCTGGAGATATGGAACATTTTGAAATTTCTTAAGGTAGGTCAGGTGAGATCAAAAAATCAACACTAAACCTCCTAGGTTCGAAGCCTTAGCAGTTAACGGCCGTTTTTGGCGTTAACTGCTAAGGCTTAGTGTTGATTTTTTTGATACAAAAAATTCTACCTCATCTGACTAAAAATGTGAGTAGGAAATTTCAAAATGTTCCATATCTCCACTTATGATTTTTTTCTCAATGGTGGCGCTAGTTGGTGGGGGAATGCACTAAGGTAGCCCGGGAAATTCAAATTCAAGGTCAATGTGTATGTTAATCAAAATATGATTCGCAACCTACTTAAAACATATTTGTTTTAATTCATTATGATCATTAGAATCATCAATACCTACAACTCGCTGCCCTGGCGCTTTCGCTTTGATGGACACTAACGACACACAATAGAATTTTCATTGTTCTTACTGCTACAGCCGTATTTTATTTTATTTTATTTGGGAAAACAGACAATCGTACATTGTATATTAAATCTAGATACACAGTATGCTATAAGTAAATGTACAATCCACTACGTTTCCACATGTTACTAGTTTAAAAAAAAAAGATACAGTGTTGGGAAAATTAAGCAGTAATTAATTAGCTATTACATGTTTAAATAATAGGTACATAATAATTAAAATTTATGAGCAAGGCGCTTAATAATTTGTTCTCTAAATGTATATTTAGATAGGGCAAAAACATCAATATCATTAAAGTTATTATTGTAAGCCTGAACCAATCTCTGGAGCGGCGCTCTCTCCCCTGCATTTGTGCGGCAGGGAGTTGTAGCAAACAGTGGATAAGAGTGCGCCTCACGTCTCAACACTGTTCTAGGTACAATATAGCATATTTTACTGATTAATTCAGAGCAATCAAACCTATTATGTACAAGTCCATGGAGCATCATTCCCTGGAGCAACAAGCGTCTAGAGCGTAATGTTAATAGTTTAAACTTACACAAAGCGTTTTTGTAAGATAAACGTACGGTGCGATATTTGTACTGCAATGTACTGAGGAACTTACGCTGAACTCTCTCAATTGCAGTCTCATATTTAATATAATATGGATCCCAGATCATACAAGCATATTCCACCTGTGGGCGAACTAGAGAATTAAATAAATACAGATATGTGGCTGGTCTTTTAAAGTCAGTCGAAGTTCTCATAACAAAATTATACATTTGAAATGCTTTAGCAGTAATTTTATCTATTATGTAGATTTAAGTGAAGTTTGCAATCAATCAATCAATCGTATAGTGTACTTCAAAGCGTTAGCTCATGAGTGTCCATTTCGAGTCTATAGGTACCTACCTACTCAGATCATATAAAGTATGAAATTCAGATATAAGCTTTACACCAACACACGTTAGCAGTAAGACCAAGAAAGGGTCCATGCTTTTTTGTCTGTAACTCAATTTTCGTCACGAACCCAGCGCGACATGAAATCTCTGCATCTTCTGTGCTCGTAACTGACAACGCAACAATATAAACGTTAATTAGCTGATCAGACCGCGGAGGCCGCGTATTATTAGCGGCAATAAAAATATGCGCACACGCACAGTGACACGCTGAGATGTCGCGAATGTATCTTAAACTGAGATATCGTCACTACATAACATATACCATCACGCTTATAATCCCCGAAGGGCTGGGCAGAGGTGTGCCTGCAGCCTGCACAGTACACCCACATGTAGCCAGTTATGTTCAAGCCCCATGCAACAGGGGGCGAGCCTATTCAGTAATAACCCATCAATATAGGCCACATCATAGCTGCTTTAGCTAGTTAGTTTAGTATATTATATTGTAGTTTGATTAGGTACTGTACTCGTCTTACGACTATTGCTTTATGTTCAAATGTTAGGCGAGGACGCTGGCACCCTAAACACAAGTTAAATCTTACTTTGGGTGCCAGAGTTCATCGAAAACACTCTTTTCCATTGTTGAAACGTTGCATAGTTTTAAGATAAGTGTTAGTGTACAACTGAAGTTAATAAAATTATTTATTTATTTATTATAAAGGAAGTAATATATAGTAGTTGGTATTCAGCTGCATCTGGTAAGACTGGAAGCTGACCCCAACGTACTTGGGAAACGGCTAGGCAGATGATAGTAATTACTCTGAATGATGTGTGGGTTTATCGATAATTTTGTGTTTTTAAAATTCCTATAAAATCAAATGTACTGTCAGCAACAAAAGTCACTTAAAACTTGCAGTTTTTTAATCTTAATTATAAAGCGAAATATTTAATTCAAATCGGAACAGAAGTACTTAAAACTTTAAGAACATTAACTCATAACAGTTAAACAAAAAAAAAAAGCAGTTTATCAGATGTCAAAAAGTAGCAGTGTTAACCGACTTCTGATGTTGACCGTACCTAAATGGCTAAATTATTTGGATTTTCCATACTTATGTGTTATTTGACTAAAGGCATTATTGTCTACTGCTGCACTAAAACCGAAACATGATTAGGTAGGTAGGTACCTGAAATTTTTTGGATAGAAAAGAAATTCCAAAGTAGCACCCGTCTATTTTCTGTTTTATACGATTATACGTAAACAGTTCCTTATTGTGCAGGAAAATTTGCTTTAAATCGAACGTATTTAAATATAGGCTAAATATAGGCATGAGGAACAGGGTGTAAACTGTAAAGTTCACTCATCCTCCGACCAGACGGGAGTCATGTCTGATGGGCTACTGCCGACTGTTGATGTCGGGACGTTGTATACAACGTGTCATTTTGCATCCTAGTCAAATTCAAGGATTTGGTATAGACAATCAAACCGAACAACTTTTTCCATGGCACCAACATCGTAATCGCGAAAAAATAATCAGCCGTCCCATACATTTGCGTCGAGTAGCTATTGAAGTTTTCTATGGGACAGTTGAAATTTTTTTCGTGATTACGATGTTGGTCCCATGGAGAAAGTTGTGCGGTTTGATGTTTTGTATCACACCCTGAAATTTGACGAGGACGCAAAACGACACGTTGTATATTTTATGCTAGTCACACGGTAAACTCTGCTTGCGCGATGCAGGATTTTGTGTGGCACTTTGACCTACCTGGGAATCGAACCCAAAGACCTCGTGCTCATAATAATATTAGACCAATGATGACAATGGACTCGCCCATTTTTCACTCACTTTTCATTAAGACGCAGGCAAATCCGCATCTAAAGCTAGTTTCTCTATAATTAGAAGACACCTAATTAGTCTTAAACGTTGGCGATGTTAAATGAATGCGCGGCGATACGTCGCGACCACCTGCCTGCTCATGTCACCCTGGTACTTCGAGTGAGGAAATACCTGCGGAATTAAAGAATATTATTGGACCGTATACGTCCAGGCACGTAAACGGTTAAACACCGCTATATGAAATACGCCTCGAATAACAAGCTTCTAGTTTTTGGAAGTCGGTTTAATAACAAAAATAAAAATAAAAAATATATGTACCTTCACACGCGTGTCGAATTGAGAACCTCCTCCTTTTTATCGTCGGTTAAAAAGAAGTTCATCTTGCGATGTCGCAGCTCCAGAAGTAAGTCCCAAAATAGTCGGGTAGTCACGAAGTGAACTCGTGAACAGCTATAAGGCTGCTTTTCCGCCAGAGATAAATAATCGTTGGTCCACATAGCATAGCACTTGTGGAAACGGGTTTAACTAAGCTATGTTTCTTGTATGGAAGGATGCGTGCTGTGGATGCCGCAGCTGCTCCCATGCCTTCCCTACTGTCGATGCATCGCATAGCTCGAGCTGCGCATCAACCTCGCACAGCTACCTCGCGGCGGCGCATCTTCATAGCACATCTTACTCGCTCCGCTACACAGCTTAGCATCAGTGGAATGAAATTATGCTCGTCCTCTATTACAGGGGACTTTTGACATAACTAGCGATATGTAGCCGTAAGTGAACATCCCTGCCTACCTCTCCTGAATACTTGCGTGGTGCTATGTATACACACTGGACCAGATTTTCAAAAAAATCTACAAACAAACCCATGTCCCATCACTAGCTTATCCGTTAATTAAACTAGTTCGTATCGATCAACTCCCGCGCAGATATTAATAGTGGGCAATGACGTCACGCGCCGTTTATATAACCGTCTGATGAGATAAACAGATGTGATTGAGTACACGATGGCCCACGATGGCAGAGTAATGAAGATTGCACATTAATTAATTATTCTTGATAACCTAAGAAATAGTGGAGTTTTAGCTTTGTAGAGCATCTGCCTTGAAATATCGATGTTGTCGTATGCTACGGCTGGGTCCTGAAGAGGCTCCTGAAGGCAGCACTCACGCGTTGAGGCCGCTGTGGTAGCCGCGCTGATTTTATAAAAAGAACGTTAAAAAAATAAAAAAATATCTTATTATGACTGATTAACGAATTAACGAGAAAAAAAAAATCTGACTGCGTACAATCGAGAGGATTTCTCGTACTTAAAAACGTCCAAATTCAAGTCGCAATCAAATGTAAAAAATGTAGGTAATCATTATACAATTTTTGACAGATTGAGACTGAGATGAGATTGCGAACGTTGTTAAAAATACAGGAATTGCCCTCTGGCATGGCTCTAGCGAGCTACCTCCGCGAGCCTGAGATAACTTGAAGACATAGTTACGAGACAAGTATTCATTTGTATCAAGAATAGAAGAAAAAGTACTTAGGTACTAGTCAGTTTAGCTGATAAGCTATCATTCTGCTTAGTCTTTAGCCAACTATGCTGGGGTTTGCTTCCAGTCTAACCGAATGCAGTTGAATACCAGCATTTTACATGGAGCGAGTATCCACAACCCACAACCCAGTTACTGGGTAACACGATAATTACGATACCCTTTGCTAAGACGGGTTGTCAGACTTTCGAGCTACTGACGACCCGTAACGACAGTCAAAGATCCACGAATGACAGCCGGGACCAACTTCCGAGGCACGGAGGAGTCTCAGTTGGTCACCCATCCATGGACCAACCGTGGCAAGCGAAGCTTAACAAGACGGATCGACTTGTGCGGCTGTTGTTACTTAGCCACGAGTTGACAAGCATTTATTTTTTTATTTATTTTAAATAGAACGGCCGAAACCAATTACACTATTTAAATATAATTACTTACACTACATAATATATAATTTATTTAACACGGTCATGCATTCTTCTCACAAAAATTCAAGCACTCTGACAGAATCATCTTCCATTCAGTCACAAACACATCAAGATCTGTGTTTGAGTTCAGGAGAGCGTTAACAGCGGCTAATGTCCGAGGAATAGGTGACTTGAATTGGTGAAGCATATGTCATGCATGATTAAATGTTAAAAATGAATTTAAAGATTCCAATAATTACGCGTTACAGTATAAACAGGCGTTGTAATTATTTATTTTCCTTTATTTCAGGCATATAAGGCCCATAAAACAAATATGTTTTATTTATCCGGGTACCGTTAGCATCCTCCGATGGTGATGCTAAAAGTATATACGCTTGTTAGGAGTGAGTGGCTCACTCACGTCCGCGTGTAGTGTAACGGATGGGAACGAACTCATGTCAACCATTACTGAACTATGTCATACTTGTCTTGTGATCCACATCCTACCATGCCTTGCCACTACAAAAATAATTATTGATTATGTGTAACTAATAAAATTATGTTTTTGTTTCAGGTACTTCCTTAGGTGGTTTTTCAAATTTCAATTATTAATTCAGAAATCCGCGCAACCAAGCAAGTATTTTCGTGTCCCGGTAAGCTTCTCTAAGTTCCTGTACTTTATTTGAGGAAAGCGCTTTCAATCCCAACCCGAGGGGTTTGTAATATATTCCAGATCATTGCTTCATAGGTTTGCGAGATTCTTGTACTCAGTAACGTACTGAACGTGGCTGGACTGTCACAATGAAGACTGCAGTCAATTGTTATTTTCCAAGTGTTACGTATTTACCCGCTATTTAATATTATGAGTTCCTGGCCCTCTTATGCAGTAAACGGTGAGCTGCGTGCAGAGGGATACTATGGATCTCATTTATTTAAGTTTTAGCAGCGCCCTCAACGTGCTGCCGTAATCGCGACATTCCTTCAACACGTGGGTAGGGCTAGTGACCAGTAATCATAAAAAATATAATAAGATAAAATAATCCGTAAATTGAAAATATTTTTTTTTTTTTTTTGGTTATTATTTTATTATTTACTATGTCAGAATTCTGACATAGTAAATAATAAAATAATAACCAAAATTAGGATCATTCTATGCAAATGACTCATTCCTGAAGCTATTAATAAAATTGTTCTACGACATCGGTAAAAGGTCGTTGACCAACAACTTTTTTTTTATTCATCGTTTGTCTACTGTTCTGACTCAGCTGATTAGCTTTATGGAAAAAAAACTCGAGTGGCAAGTTTTTTCTCATTCGTTTCAATTTCATCTCCGCGCTACAGGGTGCTCCAAGATGCTATTTTAGAAAATTGTAAATAAATCAATAAATAATTACGTTTAATGAAATAAAAATATATTTAAAAAAGAAAACGCGGAATCGTATACGCGTGTTGAATTAACGGTCGCCATTGAGCGACACGTTGTTTAACACATAAAAAATAGGTAGGTATCACATAAATCGAATAAGTGGTTCTCGTGTAATTACCGCGCTTCTATGTAGACGTCTGTAGAGAAGTGCGCTTAATTACTGGACATAGGGAAGAGACGTTGCGTTTAATACTAAACATTAGGAAAACCAAAAATAAGCAATGGTCCTAATTTTACATATTTTATTTAAAGGGGCCCAAATTTTACATATTTTATTTACAGGGGCCCAAATTTTACATATTTTATTTACAGGGGCCCAAATTTTACATATTTTATTTACAGGGGCCCTAATTTTCTCGCCTTCACCGCTTGGAAAAGAAGTGGTGCAGCAAGTTTCCACAAATAATAATTAATTCTTAGCCATTGTTTGCCTTCTGTAACATTTCAACGGTTAAATTGCCACAAATTTTAGCAAAAGCGAAATAATCAGACATCCAGTCATCGCATCTTATAATAACTAGACAATTTCTTAAATTATCTAGACACAAATTACATGTAGAAATTATCTGAATAAATATCAGTATAATATGTGATAAATTATCGAAACTGACGCACGTTGCGTACGGTGGCCGGTGATGCGCGACGCCCAAACACTATTTATAACCACGTACAGTCAGCAACCAAAGTCGCTTGTTAATACTGTTTTTACTACTACTAATACAGTTTTTTTAATTATAACTAGCATGTATGTTAATCTAGTGGTTTGACCAGCTCATAGGTCTCGAGTTTGAACCCAAGGCACGCACCTCTGACGACGAGCAATGGGTAGTTCGCCGTCCGGTAAGGACCAGGCCCGGGTCGACAGCGCGTTGTGTTCCACGCGCGCCTTAAAGAGATGTCAGCAGTGATGGGGTCCAATAGGGCCGATGCCGCCGGGGTCGCGGGTTGTTCGAAAGAGATACCGTGGCCCTGGCACAGGCAACTGAAGGAACACGGGTGGGTTTTAGTCAGTAAAAGTCTGACACGCTCTCCCGCTCCGCCCAGAGCGGGAGAAGTCATTTGATGATTTCCCATCCACAAAAGACAAAGGCGCGCGCCTTGTCTTTGTCTTTTCGGAATCATGTGCGTATTGTATAATTATCACTTGCTTATAAAACAAAAAACGGCGAAGAAAAACTTCGTGAGGAAACCGGCGCAGTGTGCCCGAGAGATATTTCTCGACGGCATGTGAAGCCAAGTCAGAGGCGGGTGGCATAAAAACTCTGGTACCATGTTAGGCACTAACCACACGAAACAAAAACCGGTCAAGAGCGAGTCGGACTCGCGCACCGAGCGTTCCGTTTTGATTTCTGAAAAAGTGTGCTCTTTAGAGACATCGTTTTATTTTTCCTGTAATCTTTTAAATTTCAGATTTTTCTCCATGCAAACTTTTATCTCCGAAGTTTGCATAGAGAAAAATCTGAAAATATTCTGTGTATTTTTTTTCTACATTTTTCATCAAAAGTCGAAAAATAGGCGGCCTAAAAAAATGTTTGAGAATGTGCAAACAGCGCTCTTTCATACAACACCCCACATGCATGCAACTCTGGGTGTCTGTCTGTTTGATACAATGACACAGTTTAGGACATAGGATACGTACTTTTTATCCCGGTAGTATTTCCCGTGGGATGATAATTTCCGAGCTCCATGCGGGCCAAGCCGCGGACAATGCTAGTAACACCATATTCTTATATAAACAAGATTCATCATCATCTGCCTAGCATTTTCAACTATGTTGGGGTCGGCTTCCAGTCTAACCGGATGCAGCTGAATATCAGTATTTTACATGAAGCGACTGCCTATCTGACCTTCACAACCCAGTTACTGGGTAACACAATACCCCTTGGTAAGACTGGTTGTCAGACTTCCGGGCATCTGGCGACCCGTAATGTCTGTCAAAGATCCTCGAATGACAGCCGGGAATTTGGTCCCGGCTGTCATTCGAGGACTCCTCCGTGCCTCGGAAAGCACGTTAAGCCGTTGGGCTTAACGTGCTTTCCGAGGCACGGAGGAGTCTCAGTATGTAAAGATGGTCACCCATCCACGAACCAGCCGTGGCAAGTGTAGCTTAGCCTGATCGATAGACCCGTGGGGGTTAGGGGCTCGTGGCTAAGTAATCACAGCCGTGCGGCCTCAGATACAAACAAGATTTTCCAATGAAATGTCAATTTAGAATTTTAGTTAAAGTAACCGACTTAGTTGCTGTCCGTACCTACCAGCAGTTAAATGATGTTGTATATTATTAAATAGATATAATCATTATAAACTAGTGCGAGAGTTTCACGGGCGGAAAATTATTAAGTAAACTGTACGCAGGGTCAGACATTGCGTTTTCTGCAATCTTTAAATAATGAGCCATCGTCAATATGGAAAAGTCTGAAACTATAGAGGTCGTCGACGATTTTAAAAACAAGAAAAATTAGGTTCAAATAATTCTAAATTAAATCATGCATGATGTCATTTATTTTAAAAATCGCATGATGTTGAATTTTAATAATTCAGCCCAGGTATGTTGATGAAATGACAACACACCCTTAGAGGTAAGTTTAGTAGGTAGACCTAGGTACTCGTACGTATTAAAAAATAATGAATTTTGAATCTAAAACCGGAAATATAGCTACATAGGATTCTTAAAGAAAAATTCAGACCCTATTTGTGTTATTTTTTTCGAAGTTAAATTAAAATGGATTATGCTAATCTCAGCTTAGCATTTTGTTCCATTGTCCATCTTTTAATACAACATCTTTTTTTACAAACTCTAACAAAGATACGCATTTTTCTTTATCTTTTCTACATTTAAATTGACCATTTTCTTAAAACAATTATTCCGTTTCACTCGTAAAGTACCAGGCTCTCATCACACCTAAAGAGCTATTCTTTCATTACAAGAGGCAGTAACATGCTTGACACAAGTAACGAGCATATAAATCCTTTGGCAGACGAATTAAACATCTCATTAAGCTAAGACGAGTTACATGTGTGAAACGTATGAATTGAATATGAGAGAGACAATGGCATTTAAGATAATTGAATTTGGTATATATGAGGACTTTTTGACTTTATTTGGAGGCCTTCAAAGATTTAAATTTCTAGATTTGCCCTTAGTCACGCGAAAAGTGTCCATACTGAGAGTGGGCGCATACTTTATCAAATAGCGTTTCCATGACAATAAAGTCAAGTGTCATTGTGTCAGAGGTGTCAAAACGAAACCAACGCGGTAGGGCGAATCTAAAGATTTAAATCCACGGAGGCCTTTTGCTACGATAGTAGTGTGTTTTCTGCATGAAAAGAGGCCTTTGTTCTGCTGCGGGATATTTATTACTGAATTTTATTTTTCTTGTATATACCTGATACTAGTATACCTCGTGCGATGATGGAGTCACCGACACAAAGGTCGATTAACACTTTTTTTAATCATAATTATTGAGCTAAATATTTAATCAAAATTGAAAGAGGTGTACATAGATTAAGTAGTATAAATCTATGGCTGAACCACTCGCCACTCGTGGAATGCTATTTACAATATTACTGAGACATTAGGATTGGTACGGTCACAGAGCAAACATTTTAAGGGGGATGCGCTGTGGTAGCACGCGAAATTCAATTTTTTTTTTTTTTGGTTTAGTTAGATTTCGTGCAGATTCGTCGAAAGAACGAAATCTAACGACTCTGTACGAAATCTAACTTATAGAGATGTATTGATGATTTTTATGATTAAAATTATGTAAATACATATGTTTTATTCCCGCATATCATATTTTGATCAAGATACAACCTGACACGGACCTGTTAATTGCATAAAACGCAAGAAAATTTGAATTTCGCGGCTACCACAGCGCATCCTCCTTAGGGAATTTTCAAACACATTCCTCTTCCACATAGCGGGTGGCATGTCATACGTTTTCAAACTCTTATTTTGTGCAAATAATAATGAATCGTGCTTCATACATTGACTGTACGTTTCCAAAATTGGGCATTTTTTAATGTAATATTTTTCAGCTAGCCTTTTTTTTGCAAAATATTTCAAAAATCAATACCTAAATATTTTAATGCCTTACGCCGGTTGTCCCCGAAGCAAATGGGTATGCAGAGGTGCAATATAGTATATATATATCCATAAAATATATCATAGTATAAAATCAAAACTACATAACATACCGCACAAGTGCACACCCCTTTATCGAAAAACGTGCTTTACAATATCTTAACCGTTTATTACAATATATTATGCACACCGCAGCATCCTTTTTATCTCGATGTAAAACTTGTTAAGAACATCTCAAACAAAGATAGGCCATGCTCCACCATCGCCGATGGCACTACGGCACTACAGCGACATCTTACGGCACTTCATGGTACTTTTGGTGCCATTCGAGTGGCTCTTCGTGACGCTTCAGATCGACGGTTGGGGATTAGGCGGTAAGGGTTGTCGCACACTCGCACAGTGGTTCCGCGCTCTAAGTAAAGCGGCCAAAAGTGCCGATGTCGTATAAATTTGAACTGTTGATTATTATATCTAACCAAATCGACTAAAAATGGTATTAACAAGTAATCAAAGACCATATTTTACAGTAAAAATATTTATTATTGCAAAAAAACAGTAAAAAAATAATTAATTTAATTTAACACAATCCTATGATCATACAAAAACAATTCTCAAAATTAAAAAGTTACAGTATCATAATATCTTACTAATTACAATTTAAAATAACTTAAATTATAGCTTATGTACCTTAACTAAACACAATTAGATATCATTAATTAGGTAGTTATTATGAACTTAGAGTAGGCTAAGTATTACATGATAATACTTGAGCTAATGATGATCTACAAATGAAACAACTAATAATCTACAAATTAGATAACTAATCTAATAAACTAATTACAAGCTCAGAAAGGACAGTCTTTTTTTTCCTAGGTAATTTTCTGAGGCCCGTTATAAATGGATCCGAATGTAAAAGCAAACGATTTAATAAATCTGTGTTTGTCACAACTCGTGAATGTTTCCGGGTATTATTTAGTCTGAATGCCTTTAAATTTTTATTGCTAGACTCTGCTGCTTCTTCAGATAGCTCTCCCACAGACAACATCATCTGCTCCATCACTTCGGAGCCATGAATCAGGATTTTGTGCACTGAAGGTGGCATATTAAACCATGGATATTGTTGAATCAGCAGTCGAGCTGTGTCTAAAGCATACACTTTGAATTTTTGGCAGTTTATTGCATATCCAGACGAAAGGCAATTCAAAATTGTTGCAAACCTGTCAATGACGTCCTTATTGACTCCGGTTACTTCGGCCGAGATGGCAGAGTTTGCAAAAAACTTGCGCGCCGTATTTCCATCGTTGGAGGTTCCGCTACCTCCGCTGCGTGGCTTGTCGACAATTAGCCCTAACTTCTGCCTTAGCTCTCTCTGGATTCGTAGTTTTCTCTGGGCTACCGATTCCTGGTCCTCAGGCAGTCTGACTTGCCACTTTTTTACGTCTAGGCGATATGAAATGTGGATCAAACATTCAAAAAATCTAATCCACGAGTGTAGTGGAGACAACCCGAACTCTATCTTCGTTACGTCGATCTCTTTTTGTAAGCATAAATCAACAGAATTCATTTCGGCGGATCGAGCTCCACATAAATAGCATCTGGATGTGTGTAGGTCACTTAAAGAACTGCAAACTTTGCCATCCACCATGGTGAAATGCAACATGTGATTCACTTCCACTTCGTCATTACTGTTATTTAGTCTATACGACGTGGGAACCAAGGCATCAATTTTTTCTTTGATGTACGTTTCCTCCAGTTTTGACAGGTCTTTTGTTTCTTTAGCGAACTGGAATCGAACAGGTCGACAGTACCTCGTAGAGGAAGGTCGAGGATTTTTCCACACAATAGTCTCCTCACCTGTAGTCTCCACTAAAGACACAAGACGCAAAGGCACGTACGACGTCACGAACAAACTTCCATCTGTCAGGTCTGGATCATCATTGGAGAAGTTCTGCTTATACTCACTGTGCCCTGAGCTTCCATCAAAACCCCATTTTCCAATCAAAATTAAACTACCTATAGACGCATAATCCATACTTGCTAAAATTTCCTTTTGCGACTCCAGTATGCGTGTGGCTGTGTGGTCCAGTAAACTTTGTAGTTCGACTTCCGCCACCTTTTCAGATATTTTCACGGTGTCTGGGTAACAATATTTTTTGGCGTCTAACACTTTTTGATAAGATGGCAAAATCGGTGACTTATGTGAGTTGATAAACTCCCTTATCAACAAGTATTGATGCTTGGTGAGTTTTGCCTCCGTGATAAGGGACAGAACTTCATTTGAGCTAACTTCTCTGTGATCAGTATCAGATTGGCTGGACGTGTTCATTAACGTCGTAACAGCAGTCTCATCAACCTTTGAAAGTTCTGCCAATCTTCTACGTTTAGTACGTTTGCTGCAATTTGCGAAATCTGTTCTTGGCCGACCCGTTTTCAAAGAAACACAGCTACTTGATTTCGGCGCCTCACATGCAGACGATGATGCTTCAATCTTTTTCATATTGACGGTCTCTTGACTATTTAACCATTCCGAATGCAGCTTCGTTAGCTTATCGACACCTCTGTTTGCTTTTTTCCAAAATTCCGAAAGCTTCTTGCTAATATAGCAAATGCGTTTATACAGGTCTTCAGTATCAACTTTATCAGAATCTGGTACCATCTCGAGCACTTTGCTCCGGACAAAACCAGCCCTTTCTGTGTCTGACCCGCTGGCCTTGTGCCAGAGATGAAAAATATCCATTCTTGAATAGGTGCATTGGTAAAAAGTACCTAAAACAAGAAACAAAATAATTTGTAGCAAAATTAACCATTTCGTAGCAGTTGCCTACGAACACGTAGCCCCCTCATAAATAAAAAAGGAGCAAAAATGAGCAATAGAAGGTTATAGTGTAGTATACTAGAATAATTTAGCTTTACTTTGATATATAAATTATACGAGGGAGATTGAGGGGCCATAGTTAAAAGTCTCAGTGAATGCAGAGGATAATGCTTATGTTTACTTAATTCGTAGCACTCAAGTAAATCCAAAAAACTAAATCTTAATCATTCTAAAATCAGAATTAAAAAAGAAAACATACCTTTGTCTTCGACGTCCATCTCTCAATGGAACAGGTTGCAAACAAACAATTCCAAGAATTTTGAGTTCACTAATGACTCACTAATTACACTACTGATAACGCGGCGTACAATGTGTTCACTTTCGAGGTCTCAAAAGTAATGAAAATATTTAATTATTGTCTAACTATTTATACTTTTGTGTGGTGCGGCAACAAGTTAACTAATTAGTAAGTGTTAAAAGTACCTAGCTTGAGGACCAAATTTAATACTTATGGCCTACGGTGGAACCACTGTGACTCGTAGTGAGTGATCTGACGCGCCAAGTCGCGCGGGCAAACGGATTCTTTTTTGACAATGGGAAAGTGTCATCTTTTAAGATTTTTACGTAATATTCTGTTTATTTTTATGTGACGGGCAAGCCATTACGAATAGATCCAGCCTCAAATAGATGTGACATTGACAACAATTCATTTGATTGTTTACAATTTGTGTTCCATAATACTGTATCATTGTCTAGCTACAATTAAGTATCCAATATAAATGTGTAATATGTTTTGTGGCTATAAATTGCTACAATATTATGGAACACAGGTTATAGGTAATTATGGCTCCCGCAGACAGGCACGACGCGTCTCTAGTAGAACAATTTCTATGAAAATTTATGGAAATTGTTCTACCAGAATCGCATCGCACCCTCGCGTCGCGCATGACTGTAGGAGCCTTAAATGAGTTCATCTTTTTGGGGCTCGACTGCACCTACTTAGATAGATAGAATACTCTTTATTATGCACACCATAAAAATTACAGATATAAATGTTGAAATTTTACATAGGGTGACACAATGGGCGGTCTTACTTACAAAGACAAATAATTTAAATAGGTAATTATGTTTATCAGATCTTATTAAATCCATAAAAAGTAAACCGAGACCGAGGACAAGAGCAAAGGCCCTTGTAAGCAGGCCCATTCAGCATAATAAAAAAACTTCAATCTATGTATTTAGACAAAATGAGTAGTCCTGAATGACTGACTGATTTACTCATCAACGCCCAGCCCACTCTTGAACCTAGAAAACAGAAATTTTGCATAGAGATTCCCTTTATAATGTAGACAATAGGAATAAAGGAAGGATTTCCTGGTATTACGTTCCTTTGGGATATTTTCCGACATTCACGCGGGCGAGACCGCGGGCAAAAGTTAGTAAAACATAAATCTAGAGTTGGCAACCTAATGTTATAATTAGTCATTAAAGTCATTTCATAATTTATTTAGAAAGTCCAATCACGAACATCAATCGTAATAATTGTATGCAGTCTACATTTATTGCTTTGTTAAATAACTCTTTGCAACGATAGGTAAATAATTATAAGTAAGACTAACTATTATTACGCTTTCATTAGTTACTGTAAACAATCTATTAAGTTACGTTTGTAGTAATTTAAACCAAATAATAAATGTTTACACAAAACAAATCTATACTCACGAGCCTACACTAGGTACACACAACTAAATAAATGATGATATTGGGTAAACAACACAAAATACTAAGAATATTATTGCTTGCCTTTACTAAGTCAAGCCTGAAAGAGATAGAAGCAATAATTATAGAGCTGTCAAACTTGACAAGTTATAAACTTCGGTAAGTTTGGCATATTTTATTGTCTGAACATTTAATTTTATAGGTTTTTGACAGGTTCAATTTTCTTTCATAGCTACCTATTTTAGAAAAACAACAGGCGACAGATGGCAACAATCTGACATGGCGGACTATTTTGCATGTTTATTTTATATGTATAGGCATGAAAATGTGTCAATTTTGAAAATTTTTGACAAATACTGCTCCTTGTAAGTGATATTATACGGCCCTGATTTTACTTAGTTGTCTACTTTTGAAACGTAATATTTTAATTTACAATACTGCTTTAATAGAAAGGTGCCATTATTATAGACACAAATCGCCTCTAGATCTTTTACACGCATCTTCAAACCACGTGATGGAGTGGGCGACGTCCCTTAGTAATAAAATCGACTGGATTACATTTTGCAGTATCTGCAGAGAGGGTGGTGCTAGTATCTTTAGCTGTTTGACACTTGAATATTGCTTCGAACGGTGATATTTATCGTCTATCACAGGAGATTGTCGGAATATAATATTTACAGAGAATATTTTTTCATGTTTCAGACAGGTGCGTTTGACCGCGTACGTTTTAAAAGTTTTGTTTTGATTTCTTCAATGATATTCTCATGATTGGAAATGTGCCCAGTGAGTGACATTCAGATGCAGAATAGGATAGATAAATAAACTACAAAACACTTCTTCAGGATTCGGACCGGGAAAAAAATAGCAATAACAATAGGGATGATGACTTAAACAATTTTTTTTTCCGTCATTTAGATTATAAAAAAAATTATGGACACGTATTTTTTCTTTTTTTACATAAACAAAAGATTGCGGCGATACTTTGAGTTTAAATATGGCATGACGTCACGCCTAGCTAGATTTTATGCGTAGTAGTTACGTAGCGAGCCCCCACTCTCCAACTTTAATGCGTGTTATCTAAGTATTTTTTATTAATATTGTATGATAAAGCAAGAAATACGTGTCTAAAATTTTTTTATTATCTGACTGAGGGACTAAATAGAATTTCTTTTTTTTACCCAGGTACCATCTTGTACGCAGACTATGCGACAGTGTACCAGGCCACTAAACCTTGTAAGAGGTCTCACGTTACTATTGTAGACCGCGGGAGTCAGGTGACTCTTTTGTCTTGTGTAGCTCTAGTACTTTGCATTTAGTCATAATAAGAATAAGTAGGTCTTGACGAAGGGTAACTATTGCAATTTAATTTTCAAAGTTACTTTGGTGCCGGGGCCCGGTTTGTAATGGCAACGGGCATGTCCCCCAGTACATAACTAGCACCATCTGGGTTTATACATACTTCTGCCTGCCTACCCTTTCGTGAAAAGTGCCCTCTGAATTCAAATGACTTGTGATTCCTACGTTATGAATATGATGTCAATTTTGTGAACGTTCAATGACCAATATTAACATTATTTTATGGATATTAAGAACTTATTAAAAAAATAAATGACATGAAAGAAGAACATTTCGTGAAAATATGACGATTTTCATCCGATATAATTTCGAGACGTGTCGACTGCACACATGGGTGTGCATAAGGAAAAATCCTTCATAGGGACGAGTATAATAGGTATATAAGTTTATATCATACATATATAAACGTAAAAAAACATCATGCGATGGAAAAAAATCATCATCAGTAGTTGTAAACCTATGGGGTTCGCAACTAACCCCCCCCCCCCTTCCCCCTGGAGTTTTGGGTTCATAAATTAGTACATAATTTACATCTAAACTTTAGATGTAAAATAAGTAGTAATTTATGCACTTATGATAAAATAATCATTATTTTATCATAAGTGCCGTGTATTTAATTTTGTTCATACAACGTAAAACAGCCCTCAATCTAAACTGTGTACCTATATACACTTCTGGACACATCTATTGGCCCACCTTAGAGTTTAGGTTTCGATGGCCCCTACCGAAATATGATTGCTAGATTGAACAAAAACTGTTGATGCAGTTTTAAACCTGATACATTTTACCATCTTTTTCGATCGTATTGTTTTAAATTTGAATTCAGAATACCATACGACATGGAGCTACGCCTAACAAGTCGGATATGCGCCTTGTTAAAGGCAATTGATTTTTGAATAAAAAACATGTTTTATCAAATAAAGGTTTAATTTAATAACGCGTGTTGCCTCCATGGGCATTTACCACAGCTCTCATACGATTAGGCATAGAGTTTATCAACCGCTCTATGAAATTTTGAGGGATCATCTCCCATTCCTCTTCTATGGCAGTTTTCAACTCCTGCATCGTCTGGGCAACTGGCTGACGAGCCCTAACACGTCTTTTTAGCTCGTCCCACATGTGCTCAATGGGGTTCATGTCTGGGCTTCTGGCTGGCCAGTCCATAACTGTGATGTTCACATCCCGAAGATATTCGCTGACGATGCCGGCCGCATGGGCTCTTGCATTATCATGCATAAAAAGGAAATTTGGGCCCACATAGTCCGCGTATGGTATCACGTGAGGTTCTAAGCACTCACGAATGTACCTTTCAGCATTTAATGTTGGCAGCCGTGGTCCTGTAACAACCTCAAGTTGAGTTTTGCCGCTCGCGGATATACCGCCCCAGACAGTCCATGAGCCACCGCCATAAGCAACCCTCTCTTCAAAGCAGCATTGTGCGAAACGCTCTCCCTTACGTCGGTAGACCTTCTTCCTTCCATCATTGCCATGTAACACAATTTTAGACTCATCAGAAAAGAGTACACGGCTCCAATCTTGCTGTGTCCAATTTAAATGACTGCGTGCGAAATGAAGGCGCGCTGTTCGGTGGGCTCGCGTTAGTTTGGGGCCATTAGCTGGCTTGTGTGGTACCATATCGCGTTCTTTTAACCTTCTCCGAACAGTTCGAGCGCTCACAGATACTCCGTGGAAGTCGCGAAGTTGGTTTTGTACCTCAATGGAGGTAAGGTGACGATTTCTCAAGCTGGTCGTCACGATGAATCGATCCTGCCTTTCAGTTGTGACCCGAGATCGTGGCCTTCCTTGGCGACGAACAAAGCCGCCAGTCTCTAGGTACCTCCGATAAACATTTCGGACCGCAGATCGACTTAAATTAAGTTGAGCACTCACGTTTCTTTGGCTGTGTCCGGCCTGAATAAGTGCCACAGCTTGGGCGGCGACTTCAGGTGAAGTATCCATAGATTATTGATAGAACCTCACCTTAATGTTAAGAATAAGTAATGTATGTTGCAAAACCAAAGATATCAATCACTTTTTCAAGAATTAAATCCAAGTAAACCAATAAAACCAAGTTTTCTTAGTATTCGATTGTTTGATATCAACAAACAGGCTCCAAATTGTCTTTTGTTTCTTTAAATTCTGTGTTCGAAATTCAAAAAAAGACTATTGAATGAAATTGTGAATGTGCCAGGTTCAAAACTGCATAAAAACTTTTTGCTCGACCTAATATAAAATTTTAGCTAGGACCAAACGAAACTGAAAATACAAGGTGGGCCAAAAGATGTGTCCAGAAGTGTAATATTATAAAGAGAAAAGATTTTTTTGAATGTTTGTTTGTTACGCTTTCACGGCTAAACGGCTGAACCGATTTCGATGAAATTTGGTATAAGGATACTTTGAACCCTGGGGAGCTACTTTTTGTTGACATACTACGCGGGCGAAGCCGCGGGCGAATGCTAGTTTGCAATAAACGTAAGAAATGTTGCATTTCGCGTCTTCTTCGAAGGAATCACCTTAAGTATTGCTAAAGTAAAGTATGACAAGTTCTAATTCTTAATTGAGAAACCGGTTGTAAAATAATCCTCATAAGAAATCTTAAGGCGATACCTAAATAAATTGGGGGCTTTTTCGTAACCTTTATTTCACAATTACAGCGTGTATGGACTCAAGTTTTGCATATAAATGTTTATTGACTATTTCATTAATACTCTGTCTGAAGGAAAACGCAATTGGGTTAAATTTCCTCGATTGAATTTAATTCCGAAATTATCTCTACTTTTTAATATTTTTCTGTAATTCTAAAATCCTAAGTAATTTCATTGCAAAATTACATTCAAAATGGTATTAGGTAATTGAAAACTGTCTGAAAATATTTTTGATAGGTAGCTTAATTCATTTTTATTTGATTTGGCGCTTTTATTTTGGTTCCAGCGCATTGTTGCGCTCTCTTTTTTTTCGCATGTGGAAGTAATAGACTCTGTCACTTTCTTATTCCCGACCAGTTCGCTTCAGTACGACAACGTTCAAAGGGTCCATCGTTAATCTTCGGAAACCCGATTTTTGCCGAATTAAATGTGACTGGTAAGGGAGTGACGGAATTAGTGCGTCAGTCAATCTTTAGGTGGGAATTAAAATCAAACTCAAAATATTTTATTTCAATAAACCTACACACTCACTCGTTTCACTTATGAAACGTCAGAAGCTAGGTGCACGGTTCCAATTGGTTGTTTCCTATGGAGAAAAGCCGGCAAGACACTCCATGGTTACTCTTTTAAAAATAATTGGCTTTTAGAATATTTTTAAATAACAGTGTTAATAGGTATGGGAGGACAATGTAGGCCTTTCAACAACTACCAGGTACTTAACAAAATAGAAAATAGTCAACAAATGTACAGTCTACTAGGCCGCAACGTTCTCACATTCACAAAATAGAAAATAATCTATTTAGAAGATTAATTAAAGAATAAAAATATAAATCTATAACATGACACAAATGACATGATTGCCATTACAACTACAGTAACAAATCTGAATACTTCAATATCATGTTCACAAATATAAATCTGAATAAAATCATGTTAAAAAAGAATATAAATCAATCTCTATTGTGTAAATAAAACGATTTTGTCGATGGAATTAAAGATCCTTCTAATTGCATCAAATTATAATTATAGAAAAATGCTGCTAAACGTGCTCTGTGTTGTTACATATTCGACCACTTCTGCTATTGGTGGCCGCCCGTGTTGCCAACACCCAAAAACATATTTTGATAAAATCAATTTCGGAGTATTAGTCCTTTAGGCTTACAAATTGTTCGATAGTCACATTTTAATCGCTATACTTCGGTTTTCCCGAAGATAAACGAAGGCACCTTTGAACCATGTCGTACTGCAGCGCGCGCGGTGCTCCCCTGCACTCTGCACTCTGCAGTGGGGCAGTAACAGACCGGTAACACACAGGGCAACTAGTAACTAGGCCGCAGGTAACTGGATATGCTTCACAACTGAGTAGGGCTTCGGTTAGTCCTACGGCTTCTGACAACTGTTCGTATCGATCTAAAGCCGATATAGGCTTATAGGCTATATCGAGGAAGCATGTTTACTCGACTACGGGTTTAAAAGGAAGGGTTATGAATTTACCAGTCTGTGTATGTATGTAAACATGTCATTTTCACATGTTACAGCTGTCATTTGTAGATCTTTGACAGTCGTTACGGGTAGTCAGAAGCCCAAGTCTGACCACCAGTCTTAGTAAAGGGTATCGTACCCAGTAACTGGGTTGTGTGGGTCAGATCGTCCAGTTAGACTGGACGACCCGTAACGATTGTAAAAGATCCACGAATGACAGTGGGGACCAAGGGCATAACGTGCTTTCCGAGGCACGGAGGGATCTCGGTATGGTCACCCATCCACGGACCAATCCTGGCAAGCGTAGCGTAACCTGATGGATCGACCCGTGCGGCTGTTATAACTTAGCCACGAGCTCCTCTACTTATGGCACTTATGAATTAATTTAATTAATATTTTTATTTATTTTAATTATTATTTCCTGATCTATCATAGACAAGCTATAATATCACCTATACAAAGCATCAAGCTATAAAGCGTAACATACCCACAGCACAAGCATGCTCATAGATATTTATGCTCATAACGCAGCTACGCAGTAGCGCCGTAGCTCGTAGCTGCTACGAACGTGTCTACGCATCTGCTACGCCATCTACAAGGCATTGGCTTGCACTAATGATGATTTACTCGTAGTTCTAAATTGATGGGCTTTTGTGAGTTCCTGTGGTCCTGGTACTATGTTGGATAGTAATATGAAAATGAAAAGAGGATAGACAGAGAAAGAAGTGAGGATATTCGTTACATAGGTCGCTAGGATACATAAGGTCAGGAGAAAACGGACAAAGGGGTGATTTTTAACCGACAGATAACTTTTTCTGAGGAATAAATGTAACAGTTTGACAGCTTTTCTATGGAAAATATGCCAAACCGCCATATTTATTCTTCAGAGAAAAGTAGTCTGACGATTAAAGAATCGGCTCGCAATGGTATTATATCAATCAATGCTTATTTTTAGGGTCCCGTACCAAAATGGTAAAAAGGAACCCTTGTGGTGCGATTCAGTCTGTCTGTCCGTCTGTCACAGCTGGATAACTCAAGAACTACTAATGCTATCAACTTGGAATTTGGAACAGTTTTAGATGACGTTTGCCCAACTATTTTGCAAATAAGAAAAGAATAGTTTTTTTTTGTAACAGGTACTGAAAGGGGGTCTTAAAAATTCGAAGTGGGTCTATTAGGGCATGTGGGGTATATATCATTTTATTATGCAAGAGCGCTGTTCGCACATTCTCAAACATTATTTTTTTTATTTTTAGGCAGCATAGTTTTCGACTGTAGATGAAAAATGTAAAAAAATACCGTTCCCCTTATCTCCGAAGTTTGCATAGAGAAAAATCTGAAATTATTCTATTTATTACAAGAAAATAAATAATTATTATTACAAGAAAAACAAAACGATGTCTCTAAATAGCACACTTTTTCAGAAATCATCAACAAAACAAATTACATGTACGGAACCCCGCGGTGCGCGAGTCCGACTCGCTCTTGACCGGTTTTTTATCTCAAATTTGTATGAAAATAGGCCAGCGACACAGTGTATAGAAATATATACTAAGTATAGCATAATAAAATTACAAAAAAAAAAAAAAAAATTGAAACTTATGTATAAACGGCTGTCAATATTCAATTCAATTCAAGTTAATTCTACAATAGGACAACCATCCTTCCAATGAATTAACATTTAAATTAATTGTGAATTTGTGTGTTATCCATGTACCTAGCCTCTTCCTATAGCGAGCAGCTTCCAGTCTGACCAGATGCATCGAATGACTATTTAGCGGTTGTAATCATCTAAATTGCATGGCTTGACACATGTCGGCGACAACAGCAATATCATATGTCTGCTGTCGCCTGCAGCCGTCGCTGACTGATGCCCGCAATATAGCCGACCTACAGGCTGAAATGTAGGCAATATGCATTGTTGTATTATCAGCCTGTGACTGTTCGAATGCTTGTTCTCATACAGAGAAGGGACGAGCACTGGTATCGCTACTCATCGTTCTCCTGCCCTTGTCCCAATTTATTTGCGGTCGACGCAACATGTCTTTTTCTTCCATACTTCTTTATTAGTCGTCATCTCGGTAGTCACTCCCCTTCTAGACATACTCATATCGTCTTTCACACAGTCCATCCATCGCTTCTTTGGTCTTCCCCTACTCACGACATTTCCCTCATTCCTCCGCATCAGACCTCTCTTCTTGCCAAATTTCATGATTCTAGGTCAACGGTAAGTACCCTATAGGTTTTGATTTACTTGTGAGTATCAAAATATGTCGCATAAAAGGCCGTATTTTTTTATTGCATTGACTTAGAAACTTGATTATTTTAAAGCTCCAAGGGAACATAGACTTACGTATTCGATTTTAATTTCAGCTTGATATCTCCACGCGTTCCTGAGAAAAAGAATCTTGACAGACTGACAGACCAGACGGACAACTAACTGATCCTATAAGGGTTCCGTTTTTTTCCTTTTGACGTACGGAACCCTAAAAATCAACGCTTGCTATTACTATGCCTGTAATTTCAGACTGTTTACCGAGTTTTGTCATGTGATACGTCACAATATCGTTACGCCTGAGTTCCATAATAGTATAGACAGAGGCAGAGATGAATATGCGTCACACATTTCGCCAGTTATGTACATTTAAGCCCCATTTATAGAAGGCGAGCCCATTGCTACTGATACTGACTCAGGGCTACTGAAAAAATAACTTGGTTTTCAGGACTCAAACTTCTTGCCATATCTACAAAATATGTACATAATTTTTAACTGAAAGCGAGAACATTTGCAATTCTTTGTACAAAATCAGAGTACAGTACGACAATATTCAAAGGTTCCATCGTGTCTTTTCGGAAAAACCGAACTTTGCCGAATGAAATGTGACTGGCCCATTAGGGGAGTGACGGATTAGTGCGGCAATCTATATGTCGGATCGTCAGGATTTACTCAGTTAGATTCAGACAGCATGTGGGCAGAATATAGGTTTCGTGCAATGAAAACACACTGGGTGTGATACACGGTGTTTATTAAAATCACAATCTAACACAACCACTCCAAATTAAAATTAATCACTGAGCACAACGAATCGAGTACAATTCCGCGACGTATTAACTCCGATGCAATCGGACACTAGAATGTTCTCCTCGCCTTGGACTTAAAACATTACGACTCTGTAGAAGCGCACTGTAGGTGTGGGTAGATCACGTGGTGTCGCCAGTGGCGCGCTTGCGATTCATTTCGCCTCCGTACTAATGACCGGATCCGACATTATAATAATTTAGATGAGAATATAAATCAATCTCTACGAGTATTGTTCGATAGTCACATTTCATTCGCTATATTTCGGTTTTTCCGAAGATAAACGATAGAACCTTTTGAAGATCGTGGCTCAGCCGCACGGGTCCATCCATCAGGTTAAGCTACGCTTGCCGGGGTTGGCCCTTGGATGGGTGATCTTCTAACATATTGAGACTCCTCCGTGCCTCGGAAAGCACGTTAAGCTGTTGGTCCCGGCTGTCATTCGTAGATCTTCCACAGTATCGTTACGGATCGTCTGAAGCCCGAAAGTCTGACGATCAGTCTTACCAAAGGGTATCGTATAACCCAGTTACTGGGTTGTGGAGGTCAGATAGGTAGTCGCTCCATGTAAAATACTGGTATTCAGCCGCATCCGTTAGACTGGAAGCTGGCCAACATAGTTGGGAAAAAGCTAGGCAGATTGATTGATTTGAAGCGATGAAACCTTTGATCTTTCTCGTGCTGTCGATATTTGGTACCAGACTTGCCCCTAAGACATCATGAAACAGTACCTATACCTTAACTTGTACCCACTAAGCACGAAATCACAATTATTCAATTTAATACCTTATTCTTAGCTCCTTTAAGTCACTAATTGCTGAACATTAATTATGTACTCACATCCTGTAATTAAATTAAGTTAACGTTCAATTATACACCTTACCCCGTTTGACATAGAGTTATAAATCATTTAACATAATCATGAGCTTAAATCAGATACTACGATTTTTGTAACACTTAATTATACACCCTACATTATTTGTAATAAAGTTGCAAATCGCTTAACGTTTATCATAAATGTTTACAATACTAAACGACTATTTTAAACCTTACATAATAATATAATGAAAATAATGTTGTAAATCACAGACGTTAAGCACAGATATTTAATATTCCGTGGTTTTATTAAGATGACGGTAATTAAGTAAAATTATAATTAATAAACAAGTATTTTGTCATAGGAGACTTGGCAGAGTAATATTTTAGCCAATAAACGTCCCATGCTGAACTTTGAAACCTCCCAATCGTCAACCTAGTCGTCTTTGATCAGCCACTGACGGGAGACAGTCATATAGTTCTCAAGTAAGTTCTATTCCATCTATTTCTTTCTTTTCGTAACTGTTAGTAAAGGACAACAATATTTTCATTTAAATATAGTTTACTTAAATTATAATCAGCCTATAATGTGCCCACTGCTGGGACACAGGCCTCCTCTCTGTGAGAGGGAGTGGGCCGTAATCTACCACGGCACAGTGCGGGTTGGTAGAAGTCACATGTCTTCGGATTTTTGGTTCTAGGACATACGTTTCCTCACGATGGTTTCTTCCACCGTTTTGAGAGCATAGCACATAAGTTAGTAGTAGTGGGTAATACTGTGGGTGCACCTATCACTAGGTACCACTCTGCCGAACTCTTCGGGGACTACAGCTGTGATGTTAGTAGGTATTAATGAATCCTCTAAATGAGAATAACAGGACTCACTTTTACTGTTGTGTTATAAGTCCTGGTTCTTTTCTCAATCACGTCTTATTGAATGTTCCCCGTAACATCAACAACTTCGGGGCGTTTTATTTAGCCGAAGAAAGAAAAGAAAAAGAAAGAAAGAAAAATTGTGTTTTCTGCACAAATAAAACGCACATTAGAAAAAAATGACAAAGTACACACATGCAATGTAAGCAAAAGCCTCGTATCCAGGTTTAGAAGTACATTGCCTTTGTTCTGTGTTGTGACACTCTGGGAAATGACAATAAACAATCAAAACAAAAACAAATCCGAATTGCAGACTGGAAAATAATACTTTTAAAAACTTTTTTACAAAAAAATACAACCGACTTCCAAAAAGTGAAAAATAACTTTAATTTCGGAACTCGGTGTCTAGTTAAATGTATTTTCGTTTTTTGCCACCGACTTCCGAAATTAAAGTTATTTTTAACTTTGTAGTGTTGTTTTTGGAAGTCGGTTGTATTTTTTTTGTAAAAAAGTTTTTATTTTTCACTTTTTACTTGTGGTACCTACCCCACACAAATTCTAATACCACTACCTGCAAAACAAAGTAGAACATCATCCATATAAAAGTGAGGAAAAAATACGTATTATTGAAGCTAACGCAAAAACTACCCAAGCAAAGTTAATCAATTTTATATGGGACCAACTCGAATAAAACAAAAAAAAATCCAAATCGGTCTAGCCATCTTCGAGTAAGGGATCGGGGAACATACATAAAAAAAGGTTCCGTCGAATTGAGAACCTTCTCCTTTTTGAAGTCGGTTAATAACAAAAATAACAAGAACAAATGAGTCCGAAGGAGCTCGTCCAGCGCTGTACCACACGTTTCTGTCGCCAAGCAACGTGGCTGTTCCGGTGTGAAGCGTGCCGGTGTAGTGACACGCTCACGAGACATTCCAGCTTTGTTCTGCGGCCACCAGATTTGCGATGTCTCTGGTATTTGTTAATGGTTATAAGAGGTGGTGGCGCTTGCCGCGGCCGGTCCGTGGATGATTTTTACATACCGATTTCCCTCCGTGCCTCGGAAAGCACGTTAAGCCGTTGGTCCCGGCTGTCATTCGTGGATCTTTGACAGTCGTTACGCGTCGTCAGAAGCCCGAAAGTCTGACAACCAACCAACCTAGCGGTATCATGACTATGCGGTATAACTGGGTTATGGAGGTCAGATAGGCAGTCGCTCCATATAAAATACTGGTATTCAGCTGCATCCAGTTAGACTGGAAGCCATTTAGCATCCAAAAACATTAAAAAAAACTTATTTTTCTTCGAACCAAAAAACTTGGGCCGGATAAGTATTAGTTACCAAATCCCTCGGAAAGCCGCAAATCGAATATTAAATTAGCATGTAGTCCATTCACCCCTCAGCAGTCGGGACAGTGCTGTCCACATCAGCGACTGGCTGTGAGATCGTTATTGATGTTCCTCGCACACGCCTCCCTGCGGGTGACGGGTTCGCTTCCCGTTTGCGTAACTTCAGATTAATTGTAGTTTTCGTCTGGTTTTGATGCTGCGAGTTATGCGGTATACACACTATTGTAAGGGGACCTTTTGTCTTTGTTGAAGCGTTTTGGAGGTAATTTGAAACGTTGGCGTTTTTTTAAGGGGGATCCTATAAGGTAGCCCGCGAAATTCAAATTTTCTTGCGGGTTTTGCAATTTGCAGGTCAGTGTCAGGTCAATCAATCTGCCTAGCTTTTTCGGGTTTGGGTCGGCTTGCAGTCTAACCGGATGTTGGTATAACTGATTGTCAGACTTTCAGGCTTCTGACGACCCGTAACGACTGTCAAAGATCCACGAATGACAGCCGGGACCAACGGCTTAACGTGCTTTCCGAGGCACGGAGGAGTCTCGATATGTAAAGATGGTCACCCATCCACGGACCAACCCCGGCAAGCGTAGCTTAACCTGATGGATCGACCCGTGTGGCTGTTATTACTTAGCCACGAGCTCCTCGGTCAGTGTCAGGTATAAGTTGATTAAAATATGATTCGCGACCGTAACTAATATGACTTTCAAGAATTATCACCATTAAAGTCATCAATACAACTCTGATACCAGGTACGAGTAATAAATCGTAATCCTATTGAATGACTATTTCATGAAATCTTGACATTTGAAGATTACACTAACTTCAGGAGTTGTATCACTGATTCTAATGATTTTAATTCTGTAAATACATATTTGTTACGGTCGCGAATTAGACTTTAATCAACATACAACCCAACACTGACTTTCACAACCCAATACTGACTTTCAAATTACAAAAAACGTAAGAATATTTTAATTGCGTACTCTGACGGTTCTTTTTTTTTATTTTTTTATTTAAAGGGCTATGTCGCTTAGCGACCACATCGCCCAGTGCAGCAAAACACAAAATTATTTATTAAAATCTACCTTATAACTAACTTATACAATTATTTAGCCTTATTGGACACTGGAAAAGCAAGGATGGTATTACAAAAGCCAATATCATATCTTTTACACCGTCCGAAAACATTAATTCTAATATTTTCATTCCGGACACACTCCATCAAAATATGAAAGACATCATCAACCACTCCACAGTCATCACAATTTGAAGACAAAGCCTTCCTCATTAAGTAATTAAACTTATTTGATGGAATATGTCCGGAACGAAGTCTTAAGGCTATAGTAATTAGGTTTTTATTTAGGTCACAATCAATCCACGGAACCCGAGACATCTCTGGCTGGATAGTTCGATACCATATCCCTTTTTCTTTTGATCTTTCATCAAAATACTCCTGCCAAACATCTAAACACCTTCTTTCATTCTTGAGAGTTTTCTGAAATGACGTTCACTGGGTGGCAGCTCTAAGACCTCAAGTCCGGGCACCTGTCGCAAGTGTCAAAGCATCCATTTTCTTTAATCGTAGTCGTAACTGAATGATGAAGGTCATCGTATATTTTGTATTAAAAACGTAATTGTTTTTAGATATTGGAAAGGAATTAGCTGATATTGAAGTTGTTCAGGCTCTCCCCCTGATGGTAAGAGGTCACCGTCGCCTGTGAGCATGTGTATTGTAATACCAGAGGCATGGGAGCCATCCCACGGACCAAACTGAAGTACCAATCACGTGCCTGTACCTGCACCCGCCCCCACACCCTTCGAACCTGAGCACAGCCGCGCTGCTTGGCACCAGCAATACGTAAATACTCATGGTGGTAGTACTTCCTCGGGCGAACTCAAACTCAAAGCATTTATGTCAAATAAACCAATTACAGGCACTTTTGAAATGTCAAGGGCTCGGTGAGTCAGAAAGATGAAGCTAGTCGCCCATTCCAAATCGTAGTAGGTACCTATGGAGAAGAACGGGCACGAAACTCCACGGACCCTACTTCAAAGTGAGCTCTACTTCCAAAACTTTGTATTTTCAGGAAAAGGTAGGTGGTTACGAGAGGGGGGGGGGGGGGGTGCCTTAATAAAAACGTTGTCATGACAACAGTTTCGTTGTTTCGATATTTAGAACGCGGTAGTCAGTATTGATTTTTACCTCTGCTCGGTTCAAGCGATTATTTTTAATTTATTTACCCTTTGAAAGGTGACTTCGAAAAAATACGCGTCAAAAGCATAACCTCTCCTTCTTTTTTGAAGTCGGTATCCCCAGCCTTTTCCCAAGTTCCATGTTGTGGCCGACTTCCAATCAAATCAAAATGTTTTATTACACATAAACCGACATGGGCACTTATGAAACGTCAGAAGCTAGGTGCACGGTTCCAATTGGTCGTTTCCTGTAGAGAAGAGCCAGCAAGAAATTCCAGTTGTAAAAGTTAATAAAAACGTAAAGATTCATAATAATTGCAGATCAAACTATTCGTATTGTTTGAAGATCAAACGAACTTACCAAGTGAAGTTCGATCCCAATTATGCGAGCAGCTTCATTCGACGCGATTTACGTTTAACACGGTAATTAAAACTATGTAAATATCAGCCTGTGATGCTGCACTGCATCGTAAAAACATCTTCTGATACAGAGAATAAACGAGCATTGATCAGCAGCACCAGCACCAGCACCACGCTTCTGACTACATATTTGTTGACTCCAGAATTCCAGAACAATAATAAGTCCAGGTTTGCTCACGATGTTTTCCTTCACCTAAAGCACCTGTCCTACCACCAGCGATTAACGAGAAGCGAGTAGAGCTAGCAACTACAAACGAGTTGGCGAGCCACGATGCACTCGTTGCTCGCCAACGATTAACGAGAAGCGAGTAGAGCTAGCAACTACAAACGAGTTGGCGAGCCACGATGCACTCGTTGCTCGCCAACGGCGGAGCGATTAGGCTCGTAATACATATGCCTGTAGCTGGTACAAAACTATGCAAGTAGCTGGCATGCCATTGTACCATAATAGCATCTGATTGGTCAATGTCACAAGGGCATGCCAGCTACTCGCACTTGTATAGAATTGTAGGCACAAGCTACAGGCATGGTGTATTACGGGCCTTACTCGTTGGTATGTAAGTAGTATTTATGCACATCAGGTGTGAATGATTTTAAACCTTAAAATGTTGACGGTTAAGTTCAAAATCGAATGAGAAAATTTGACAGTTTGTGGTGACTTGACCTGCTGTTGTGTGCTATCATACAAGCGCGAGTGTTCTGCTCGCGAGCGGTCAGCAAGCGTCACTTAGCGAGTACTGTGTTTTATAGCTCTTGTCGCTGCGACAAACGAGTACCTACTCGCCGGCGGGCGGTGGCGGTGTGAACAGTCAAATTAATAGCACGGAACTACAATCTTTTGTACGTTTCTTGAGCGAGAAAATCGCTGATACGGGTAGCTAGTCGCTTGCTCGTCGGCGGTGGGACAGGAGCCTTAAGCGAGTGGTGTGCCTTTAAATTCACATAGAATGTAGTACATACGTGTGTGCTAATTACAAGCTCAAAACCTTCTCTTCCTCTCTCCTGCTTTCCTGTGCCTGACAAGGAACCACAATGACCATGTCTGTGTAAAATCCACCACCTAAGTTCACATTGTGGAATGCAATAAATATAGAGTCAAATTAAATTAGCTAGCGAAACTGCAGATGGGCATCCATCTCTAAACATGATAAAACAAAAAATAAATTGATGTTGTTTTTTTTTTGGGTCATCAACCGTAGTGTAGTCACTTAAAATATGAATTTTAAATCAGTTTTATTTTGTGTACACTTCACCGTCATGATGGGTATCGATATCTCAACACTATAAAACAGATTTTATCAACTCACACTTTAAGTAACAACACTACCGGCGGTCATTGCCCAAAAAAAAAATCATCAAATATTTTTTACTTTTATTTTGTCGTGTTTAGTTATCGATACCATTACGTCTGCGGAGTTTCGCTAGCTAAATTAATTTTGCCCTGTATATTAAGTTTTACTAATAATACTTTCAATTTCAATAAACAACTAAAAATAATGGATCTAAACTCTCACAACCTGAACAATAACCTGACTGAATGGCTACAACACAAAAACTACACATTCACGGAGTCTTTACTTACATTCATAGAATAATCCCTATTATCATTACACTACCCGACTCACACTCAATAATAGATCACTCATTTATCTATCAAGCCTTATCCCTGCATACACATTCACTCTCACTCGCACACTTAGAGGTACACACACACCCCCATACTCACCAATCATACACTTACACATACTTGTTCTCTCTCACACACACACATTACACACCGGCACATAAATGTATGACTTAACCTCCCTCGCGCTAAACACCCTGGCTGCAGCTATAACTACATGACAAACCGCCCTGTATGGCCTAACACTGTCTCCTAAGATACAGGACTACCTAGTTTAGGAGACAGGGTTAAATGATCTGTGTAGATTTATGTAGATATCCGTGTTTTGTTGTTTTGTACATCTGCTCTTGTGTACCTATCATGAATCTTGTGTGTGTAATAAATATTATTCTTATTCTTAAACTATCAGGCCACCATGACGGTATCTCAATGATTATAAACATTATTTATTTATTTATTTATTTATTTATTCAAATCTCCCTTACACTATCATTACAGGTGTATGTACCCAATGCGACAGTGCGGTCATTTACAAAACTACTTATACTAACTTATTTAAAATTTAAATATAATATAACAAAAAAAAAATTTGTAACATAATACTAACTTTAACACAATACAACACAAAAAACATACCTACCACCTATATTAATCTATATTATAACACAAAATAAATAACAGTGTCCTTGCGAATTCACTCAAATGACACGTGAACACATCAATTTTGTAATGAAGTTCATTGATTATATGAATTCCCCGAGTCACTGGTGTTTTGGCGAGTAGGCTGGTTCTAGCTGTCGGCACGGCCAGCAGTGGCGGGCGCCGCCGCCTCCACACATAGCGGTCCGGTACGCAAAAACTTAAGCGATGCAGCACTCCAGGATTATGCACGATGCCACGAAGTAATTTCACCAGATAGGCGACAAGTGTAAATTCCCGTCGCACCCTCAATTCATTGTACCCGACCATACCCAGTACAAATAGAGTGGGGTACATTAACGGGTAAAACGGGTATACCCCATAGAGCTTCCTGTACAAGTGACGCGTAAACTTGTTCTGAACGCGCTCCAACATTACAGAATATTTGGCCTCATGTGGAGCCCATATGACAGCACTATGTTCCAGATGACTCCTGACTAGTGCGTCATACAGGACCCTGACGGCTGCAATGTTGGTGAAGTCTCGTGTCTGTCTCAGTACGAAACCCATGTTTCTGAATGCTCGCTTGCAGATCTCATTTATATGATCGCGAAATGACAATTCAGGAGTAACAGAAACTCCTAAATCACGTACTTGTGTGACTCGTTGCATAGGCACTGCGTCCACCACGTACTCGCGAAGTAGCGGTGCACGTGCGCGGGTGAAACTCATCACCGAGCACTTCGATACATTGAAGTAGAGCTTGTTTCTGTGACTCCATTCCACTATCCTGTCTATGTCCTCCTGCAAGCGTTCGCAATCAGACTCACTTTTGACCTCGAGCAGCAACTTAAGGTCATCTGCAAATACTCGTAGTAAACAAGAGCCATGTCTCACGACCTCCGGCATATCGTTTACCATTATTATGAATTCGAGAGGCCCTAAGTTGCTGCCTTGACTCACACCGGACCAGGTGTAATATAGGTCCGAATCACATCCATTATAGTCCACGTACTGCTGTCTGTCTTGCAGGTAGTTGGCGAAAAACTGCAATAGATTTGGTGTGCATCCGACTTCTGCGAGCTTCATTAGTAAAATATCATTATCCACTGTGTCAAATGCTTTTTTGAAATCGAAATAAGCCACGTCAACCTGCACACCAGCATCTACCGCCGGCACCACCTGAGCCATAAAGTTGAGAAGATTGGTGGCAGTGCTTCGCCCCGGCCGGAACCCATGTTGCGCATCAGATAACTGTCCTCGTACCTGCCCCTGCATGCAGCGCTGGATAGCAGACTCGAACACTTTGGCTGGCGTTGACAGCACGGCCACCGGTCTATACCCAGTGATGTCAGACCTCACTTTACCCTTGGGTACCGGAATGACTCGCGTGATCTTCCATCGGGTTGGAAACGTCGCCGAATGAAGACAAATGTTGAAAATATGAAGTAGCGGTTCCGCAAGTACCCTACTACAGTCCCTAAAAATAAATGCTGGTATACCATCCGGGCCTGCAGAACGCTTCGGCTTTAGGCGTTCGAGTGCGTTTCTGACGTCCTTGAGACTCACCGAGTCAAGTTGTACCCGCGCACTGCTCCCCGCTCCCGCCGCCGCCGCCGCCTGGGGGTCTAGTCGCGGGGGCTCACTGCTGTATACCGATTGGAAAAACCTCGCGAATTGTTTAGAACACTCTTCATCAGATAAATGCTGACCATTTTTTATAATAGTTTGCCTGCTTACTGCACTTTTCTTTGATCTTATGTATTGCCAGAATGACAAAATTATAAAATGTAGTTACTTTCGTCACCGCTACAGTTATAATATCGGTAGTGTCGTATCGGTCGGTAGCTGTCTGTAGCGGTATTGTAACGTTATGCGTTATAACGGTTACATCACGCTTATGTCGTACAGTTGTAATGGTCGGCGTAACATGAGTGGTCTTGTCAAGTGACCTCATTTTCTTCAGTTTGATCCTAAAGGTAATGGCTATGTGGTTTAATTCACTTTGAATAAAGGTAAACGCACATCTATCGGTGCCGAACGTTAGTCAATCAATTCAGGCTGCGCCGCAACACCCTGTCCTCCGCCTTCCGCATCCAGTCTGTCCCAGCCACTTTCTTAAGGTCGTCGGTCCATCTAGCTGGGGGGCGTCCCACACTACGCTTACCGATATACGGTCTCCACTCTAGGACTCGTCTGCTCCACTGGCGATCGGTCCTTCAACATAACATGGCCAGCCCACTGCCACTTCAGTTTGCTTACCTACTCCGCACGCTATGTCGGTAACTCCGGTTCTTTTCCGGATAACTTCATTCCTGATTTTATCCTTCAAAGAATAAAATCAGGAATCTGCTCCATAGCACACTGAGTGATCTTGACTTTGTGGACCAGTCCGACTCACCGGAGCGAAACCATCGAATTATAGAACTGGGTAGGTACTTGAATGAAACCTTATGAAACCTCGCACACTTATCCGCGCAGAATTGGACGAATCGCCGGCAGAATTACTAGGAATTAATTTCGTTTCGTTCGGCGCGGTCAATTCTTTCGGCGCGAACAAGTTTGCGTTCATCTTTTAAGGCGAGTAGTGCTGCCAACTAGCGCCACCATTGAGAAAAAAATCATAAGTCTGATGAGTAAAAATGTGAGCGTAGGAAATTTCACAATCTTCTATACATTTAGAAATTTCCTATGCTCACATTTTTAGTCAAATGAGGTAAAATTTTTTGTATCAAAAAAGTTAACATTAGGTTCGAAGTTTCAAAATGTTCCATATCTCCAGACTTATGATTTTTTTCTCAATGATGGCGTTAGTTGGCCTCACTAATCTAAGGAGATTAGTGAGGCCAAACGAAAACGAAGGACGGGCGATTTTCACCATGAAACTGACCGCAACCAGCACCTCTAAACCGCTTTCAATAGCTGTCAGTGTCATCATTGTTGAGGAATATTGACACTGACAGCTCTTGAACGTGGTTTAGATATTGTGTTGTTCAGTTTCATTGGCGAATTTGGTCCTAAGTCATCGTCATCTGCCTAGCCTTTTCCCAACTATGTTGGAGTCGGCTTCCATTTTAACCGGATGAAGCTGAATACCAGTATTTTACATGGGGAGACTGCCGGCAATAAACAATCAAAACATAATAAACCTGCAGAGCGCAGAGCACCTCGCTGGAGTAGTGGTCGCCAGCGCGGCTGCTGAGTATGAGGTCCTGGATTTGATCTCTGGGTCGGGTCAATAGTGTTATTTGGATTTTCCTAAATTAACTACTAGTAATTTCTCAGTAGCAGCCCGGAGTCTGGATTTGTGCCCGGTTGATGGCAATAGGCTCGTGTCGTATTGCTGCTGGCGAAACGTGGAAACTCTGCCATCACCTTACGTCCTTAAAAACAACGACGATTTTACGATTGCTTATATTGTAGGTAGGTATATAGTTACTACGACATGAAACATTGTCAAATAACTCGTGCCGACTCGAGGAACAAGGAAAAACAACTCTTATTTCATCAAATAAATTATTACCAACAAAAAAGCATCTCCGAGTCCCTGTAGTATGCTAATGTAAGATAAAAACCCGCTAAGACGGCGCTAATCGCTCTGCAATGCTAAATTAATGGCAACGCCATCTGTTGGTGAGAAGTCGTAACTAAGTTGAAAATTATATTTTGTGGGAACTTTTTTGCTTGATTATATATAGTTCGTGTAAGGTAAACAAAGAATATGGAAAAAAGTTTCATTTTTCAACGTAAAAGATATAATTTCTTGAAATATTAAGTAGGTTTTAATAAAAGAAAAAAAAAAACATGTCCCGATTTCTAAAACTTACCGATAGTTATTGCATTTCACAAATATCGACACGTCAGCTAAGTAGTATAAAAACATTGCAATCAAAGGTTGCTTTGATTGCCAAGCAAAACATATACCACCTCAGAAAAAATATTTCAAACGAAAAACTTTCACTCTGCCGTAACACCATTATCAGTTTTTACGCGACTTTCACACAAACAGACCGAAACAGGGAAAATGAATGTTACAGTCAAATGGCTGCCTATTACATAAAAAGGTCGATATTACTTCGAAGACATTGCAATACATACCGAGTCGTTTAAATAACTTTTTACAACAAACTTTTCAACATTTGAAATTATGTTAAAGTCGCGTGGTTGTCAACCATTGGGTTGCAGAGAGCAGTGGTGGCCGAGTGGTAACGGCCGCGACTCACGAGTTGTATGTCGTAGGTTCGAACCCTGACAGGCGCTTTAATTTGTGTAAATTATTTCATCACCACAGCTCTCAAAACGGTGAAGGAAAATATCGTGAGGAAACCGGCATGTCCTAGAACCAAAAAATCGAAGACATGTGACATCTACCAACCCGCACTGGGCCCTCGTGGTGGATTACGGCCCTCTCCCTCTCACAGAGTGGAGGCCTGTGTCCCAAAGTTGAATTAGTTTAAACCTTTAATTTATAGTATTAAACTTTTTCGGATTGGCGGCCAAAATACTTCCATACTAATATCATAAAAAATGCGAATGTAACTGTGTCTGTCTGTCTGTTATTACCTTTTGAGCCTTAACGGCTGAACGGAAGTGTGTGTGACTGGATAGACCTGGGTTAGAACATAGGATACTTTTTATTCCGGTTTTACGTTCCCGTGGGATAATATCCGACCTGCACGCGGGCGAAGCCACCGGTTAAAGCTGGGCGGTTAAATCTACAAGTTTCTGTTTAATAAAGAATACAACTTACAAATTTACCATGGTGGAAAACTGACTAAATTATAAAATTCTACCTATAATTTTACATATTTCTGTTTAATAAATATTTTCTCTTTACAGGTGACAATTTACATATTTGTAAGGAAAACTGTTTTATTGAACGCATAATTGTAATAACAAATTTACATATTTTGTAAATTGTAGAACAATTCTAACAGGTGGACTCGCCTTGTGTCAAAACTTAACAATTTTGTACCTCAATTTAATAAGTGAAAAAATATAATTGTTATAAATTAAAAAGTGGTACTAACAACTAGTAGTGTCAGTAGTGATGATGAATATATGAGTGAACGGCAACGGCGAGTTTTTCGTAAAAGGATAAACTTTACTTCTGATGTGACAAATTTTACGTTGAAGGAAAAATTTCAGGTCAGCAAAACTACCATCGAATATTTGATAACGAAATTATGACATGATCTTAGATACGATTCTAAGAGAAATGCAGCCCCTTACACTCACTCAGCAAATTCTTACATAATTGTAGGGTTTATTAAATAGCACACAACACAACTTACTAACACAACTTATATACAACTACAACACACAACACAACACACACACAACACAACAACACACAATACAACAACTTACACAACTTACAACTACACAACAACAACACAACAACTATACAACTTTACTAATTTGTCACTTATTTACAAAATTGTCGGATTGTAACGTTTATTAAACAGAGCCGGTCGAGTAATTAATTGCTTCAGGTCGGCTTTGTTGTTCAACAAATACTGACGAATGAAATGTTCGGTAGCAGTTAAGTGTAAGTAATGAACGTGTTACGCACCATCTAAAACTCGTCTAAATACAAGCCTATAAAGTTTACACCTTCGCAGTTTACACCCTTTCAGACGTAAACATAAACAAACAGCCCATATTCTCACGAGCACCTCAAAATACCTGTTTCTTTATACATATTGGTATTTGGGAAGCAAATCCTGCTTTATGGTGATAGAACCTCAGTTCTATGCGCTCCTGGTACCTCTGTAGCTTACTGACTTTATGTTATCCCGAATGTGGATGGGAACGGGGGATGATTAGGTGTGGATGGAGGGAGTTCGATTCCAAGGCTGGTATGGGGTTGAATATTTAGTGTAATTTTAAGGTGTACACAGAAGGCAGACATTGGTAACTTTTTCTTCCGATTTTAACCAAGCCTTTCTATATTTAGAGCACTCTTTAAAACGAGATTGATTTATGAGAGCCCGGAATGAGATACGAGATAAATCTAGCTAGCTGTAGGACTCACTAAGCTTTAGAGAAGGTATAAAGATGATATTATTCTTAAATTACTTATAGCATAACAACATAACATAACGCCTGTCCAAGAAGGCTTAGGCAGAGGTGTACCTTAGTACACCCACATGTAGCCAGTATGTTCAAGTCCCATGTAACAGGGGGCGAGCCTATTGCCATCAACCGGCACAAATCCAGACTCCGGGCTGCTACTGAGAAATTCCAGATGGACTCTAATGAAACACAAATCAGCTAGATATCACTACATATACAACGAAGGAGTGATCACCACGACCTAGCTAATAATCTATACTTCACCAAACACTAAACAGCGCGCAAACAGTACGATTAACGAGTGCACAGTCGCGCACAGTCGCACATAATGAGATAGCCGCGATTTATGTACTCGCCCTTATCTGTGTACTGAGAGGCGGAGGGCATGGTGACAGCGAGTAGCGGGAAGCGGACCATAAAACGTTAACACTTAAAATTAACTAAATGTTGTCGGTGCCTTAAAATAGCCTCAAACTGGACAGCAAGTTCATTGTTGACTGGCTTATATTTTTACCACCTTTACATACCGAAGGCCACTCTCTCACCTGAGAGAGGAGGCCTGTGTGACTGTGTCGCTTATGCTTACAATTACATACTGATACAGCCCAAACAGCTGCTCCTTAACCCCAATTGCGTTACTTATTTGGAATGACAGTCCCCTTCATTTGGACACTTTAAAAATATCCATTGCGTTTTTAGTTTTGCCGAGCAGACGAACTTATCAAACCTCTGAAGCAATGTATTTCGTAGTCTTGTCAAATGAAAGTGTTGTCTTTCCGAATAATTCAGAGTGCTTTACGCAATTAAGGTGCTGTGAAATTACTACGTCAATTTGTATGGAATAATTGTGTTTCCCATTATAGTCACCAAAACTAAGGCCTCTGTAAACCAAACAATTAATATTTTTGTTCATTTTTGACCCCGTAAACCCGCATTATAGAAAAGATTCACTCAACCACTGCGCCAGAAGCCGTCGCATTAAAGAATCAGTATCATTTTCATCGCTACGCTTGCCTGTTATCGCTGCGCCCCCCGGGGGACCGCAGCCTTATCGCCCGCTACATTTAGTATTAATCCGAGCACGGCGGCTCATCTCATATTTATGGGGAAGAATGGTAGATTCCGCTGAAGAATTGTTATCAATGTAGCTTGTAAGAAAGGAAAGATTTTATTTTTGATGCGAGCTGTCTAAATTTTGTAGACGCACTACTACTTGAAAGTATTGCATTTTTACTTAGATCTTTCATTGTAACTATACTTACCAGGCTATATTGTTATTAGGGTTTATTCCGCGGATGGGTGACCATCTTTACATACCAAGACTCCTCCGTGCCTCGGAAAGCACGTTAAGCCGTTGGTCCCGGCTGTCATTCGTGGATCTTTGACAGTCGTTACGGGTTGTCAGAAGCCCGAAAATCTGATAACCAATCTTACCAAGGGCTATCGTGTCACCCAGTAACTGGGTTGTGGAGATCAGATAGGCAATCGCTCCATGTAAAATACTGGTATTTAGCTGCATCTGGTTAGACTGGAAGCCGACCCCGACATAGTTGAGAAAAGGCCAGGCGGATTGAATAAGCGCGCTACCGGACAGACTGAAAGACGTTGTATTTTAAATATTTACGAGTATCTATAAGAAAGGAACAGCTAGATAATTAGGTAAGTACCTACCTACCTTTCTCACTAAACCTCCACAGTGACAAACGTCTTTTAAACTTGCCTACAGTTGAGTCAATATCGGCGATATCGCGGCGTTGCGTGCTCAGGCCGAGGCGCTGTAATCTATATTATCACGCTCGCTAAGACGCGGTGGGTAGGGGGACAAGCGATGTTCAGCTATGATAAGTTGATTGTGTTGTGCATTGCAGTATTATTGTGAAGATATTAGAATTTTATTGCGGGAATACCTTGAAGTATCAAGGTTACCTACTGCGTAAGAACAGGTTTTGAAAAACTTTTTTACTTAAACTGTGGTCTTCATCATCAGTTCCACTTCACCAAAGGGTGCTTTCCGAGAGGAAATGCACGAGTTACTATACAAAATACCCAAATCGCTATAGGTGTGCCTATAAAATTTGAGGGTTTCCCTCGACTTCCATGGGAACCCCTCATTAGATTCTGACTTGGTATCAATAAGACCACCTCGAAAACATACTACCTACTACCACTCTAAAAAATAATTTTTTAAATCGGTCTACAACTGACGGAAAAATCGCGTAATAAACACACAAAAAAACGACAAGTGCAAGATTAAGTCGGGAACGTTCTCAGCTACAGAACCACGCAGCCAAAATGTGGGCAAGCCTAGGAAATGTCATTTTTAGGGTGCTGTACCAAAATGAACCTTTATGGTGCAACTCAGTCTGTCTGTCTGTCCATCTGTCACAGCTGGATAACTCAAGAACTACTAATGCTATCAACTTGAAATTTGGAACAGTTTTATATGACGTTGCCCAACTATTTTGCAAATAAGAAAGAATTTTTTTTTTTTTTTGCAACAGGCACTGAAATGGGTTCTTAATAATTCGAAGTGGGGCTACTAGGGCATGTGGGGTACCATATGACATGAAAGAGTGTTGTTTGCACATTTTTAGGCCACATAGTTTTCTACTTTTGATGACAAATGTAAATAAAAATACCGTTCCCCCCTTATCTCCGAAGTTTGCACATAGAAAAATCTGAAATTTTTCTATGTGATAGAAGTTTATGTTAAGATTCCAGGAAACGATGTCTCTAAATAGCACACTTTTTCAGAAATCGGAACAGAACCCTCGGTGCGTGACTCCGTCTCGCTCTTGACCGGTTTTTATTCCAAAATGGCGTACTTAACTAAAATAGTTCAGTTTACTTGTTGCCTCGGTCGAGTGCGAACGTGTGTAGTGTTGTTTTCTCGCGCATTTCATCTATTGGTCAATTAGCGTAATTCCAAATCTCTGTCGCACTTCAAGTGTTTTTATGGACTGTTGACGCCTTTTGGGCGGTCCTAGAAGAGGATAGCTGATTATACGCAGTTGCATCACGTATCCCAACTAGTTTGAATCAACGTGATTGGCAAGGATTTGAACCAGCAACCACAGGCGCACAGCGGTGGGGTGCCGCGCGCTTAACCGCAGAGCCACGCAGTCACTTACAATATACGACGAATTAACTAATCAGTTAACAGCGGCATCTGCTACGGCTACGTCACACTGCTACGAAGTGGAGATCGGCTACGACGCGCTCGCTACGGTGTGTGCTACGTCACCTACACAATCAGTGCTTCGGAACAGGTATCGACTACGCAACACCTTCCAGTGCTACGCACCAATCTTAATTACCGTTGCCGCGTTGTAAGCAACAGATTATCTTTGAATTATCTAACTATCGAACATGAAGCGCTCTCCACCGAATAAATCGCACAAGACCACGAATATTCCACTAATGGACCAAGCTCAGTCGGTTCCGAATATAGTTCAGGCCGTGAATGACCCCGACTTTGTCAATACAAGCACTCGTCATAAACGCCTACGGCTTGACGAGTCTTCGAGTGATCAGTTGGAAGGATTTAAACAAGAATTCAGGGAGATGCTCACGGAATGGAAGTCCGAACAAGACCAATCTATCGCGAAGTTTTTGGCGGATCAGACAGCGCAGATTGCTAAGTTAATCTCTGGCATGGCCGAGTTGAAACTTCAAAATTCCCAAATTCAGCAAACAAACGTAGAAATTGAAAAATCGGTTTCTACTGTAGCGGAATGGCATACCTACCATTTATACCTACCTTATATATTACCGATACCTACTCATTTCATAAATGCAGCACATAGGGTATTTCTATTTTTGTCCTAGCTAAGTTCTAAAATGTACCTACCCACTACATATTAGTTATTACAGAGACTGTACCTATATAAGGGACCGATTTTTAGAAATAAAGGCATTCCACACTCAACCAGCATTTGCGTCTCATTTTCATTACCTGCCTGCGTATCCAACAGTGGTGACCCCGACTGAAGAAAATTCAAGAAGAAACTATGCCCTTGAGTACATCGAAACCAAGTGATGGAGGCGAAACATCAGCAACGCAAAAGGATTCGCACGAACTGTCAGCCGTCTCGTACAACCAACGGATACCGCCTCTGTGGAGAAACAGAATCAAACTTTGGTTCCTGCAATTTGAAGCGATCGTGTCTGCTGGAAAACTTACCGACAAGGAACTATCAGAGCTGCTCATCCGCCAACTCGACCTACAAGATCTAGACGAAATTCAAGACATCATGTTCGATACCAAAAATGCAACAGAAAATAATAGATACGCTACCATGAAGATGAGGCTCATACAAACTTACGACGAGAGCGACCACACTAAACTCGAGCGACTGCTGTCCAACGTGGAACTTGGAGATTTGAAGCCTTCGCAACTGCTACGCCGCATGCAAAATTTAGCCGGTAACAACATTGCTGAGAATACGTTGCGTGTTATATGGACGAAGCACCTACCGCCATCAGTACGCGCCATACTAGCTGTGAGCGAAACAATAGCCAAGAAAACCGAACTAAATGAGTTGGCAATAATGGCCGACAAGATGCTAGAACAACTTCACCACCAAATATCAGCAGTACAAAACACTCCGTCACCGTCAACGCCATCCACTCCACCTGATGCTACAAATCATGAAAACGCATTACTTCACGCGAAGATCGACATGCTGGCGAAAGAAATATCAGAATTAAAAACACACCACAGCCGCTACGGAAGGCAGCGCGGGCGCAACTGGCGAGGCGCGCGTCATCGATCACGCAGCGCATACCGATCGCCGCATGGTAACCGCCGCTCGGACTCAAATCATCAACACAGAAGCGGGTACGACGACAATTCCGTTTGTTACTTTCATCGAAAATTCGGCGGACAAGCGCGAAAATGTACTAGACCATGTAGTTATGAAGATAAGCACCCGTCAAGCTCGGGAAACTAAAGCAGGTGTTAGCAGGGACGGAATCTGACGCCTGGGATAAATCACACCGTCTATTTCTGAAAGACAAGAAGACAAATCTAAGCTTTCTCATCGACACTGGTGCAAACATATCCGTCATTCCTGGAAAACGCTGCGAAATCTTGAAGCCAACCGCATTCAAACTATATGCAGCAAACAACTCCGAAATAGCTACCTACGGTGAAAAAACATTAGACCTAGATTTCAACTTGAGACGACCATTCAAATGGAAGTTTGTCGTAGCTGCAGTCAGCAAGCCCATCATCGGCGCTGATTTTTTGAAACACCATCATCTACTAGTCGACCTCGCTGGAAAATGTTTAATCGACAAAATAACAAATTTGTCAGTGAAGACGTCCATCTGCAAATCAACAGCACCAACCATCAGAACTATAGACCTGGAACAAAAATATCACGACATATTGGCGGAATTTCCCGATATTACAAGATTATCCACTATGAAAAATACACCGAAGCATAACGTCGCACACTATATTGAAACAACAGGGCCGCCATTATACTGCAAAGCTCGTCCACTACCACCTCACCGTTACGAAGCTGCAAAGAAAGAATTTCAAACCATGATGGACCAGGGATTATGCCGACCAAGCAAGAGCCCCTGGGCCAGTCCACTTCACGTGGTACCCAAACCAAACGGAGACCTACGCGTATGTGGAGACTACAGAAGGCTAAATGCCATTACCAAAGCAGATCGATATCCTGTACCACGTTTGAAGGATTTCACTTACCAGTTGCACGGCAAGCAAATATTCTCAACGCTTGACCTAAACAGAGCATACCAACAATTGCCTGTCCTGGAAGAGCACATTGAAAAAACAGCCATCATTACACCATTCGGGCTATTCGAATTTCCCCGAATGTGCCCAGGACTGAAAAATGCTGGACAGACTTTTCAGCGATTTATTCACGAAGTACTCCACGGACTCGACTATGCCTACCCTTTTGTCGACGACATTATAATAAGTTCCAGCACAGAAGAAGAACACAGACAACATTTACGAACCGTCCTAAACCAACTAAACAAATACGGTATCACAATAAATCCATCGAAGTGTGTACTAGGCAAGAAAGTGATCAAGTTCCTAGGACACACTGTCTCACAAGATGGCATCAAACCACCAGCAGAAAAAGTAGAAGCAATCACCAATTTCCCATTACCCACAACCATTGAACAATTAAGAAGATTCCTTGGCACCGTCAACTTCTACAGAGATTGCATTTCAAAGGCAGCCGAAATACAAGCACCTCTAAATGCATATTTGCACAATAGCAAGAAACGAGACAAAACAAAGATTATATGGAATGATGAAGCCAAGAAAGCATTTGAGTTATGTAAAGCTGGCTTACAAAACGCGGCATTACTAGCTCATCCCTCACATAACGCACCCATCGCATTAATGACCGACGCCTCTGACAAGTGCGCCGGTGCTGTACTGCAACAATATGTACACAACAAATGGCAACCGCTGGGATATTTCTCCAAAGCATTGTCGAGCGCGCAAATGAAATACAGCACATTCGACAGAGAACTGCTAGCTATATACCATAACACAAGCATTAGGTTGCTTAGCTTGGGGCTAGATGGCGTTGTGTGATATGTCCAAACATATATATACATGGCCGTAAAGCATTTTAGAAAAATGTTCGAAGGAAGACATTTTACAATATTTACCGACCACAAACCGCTAACCTACGCAATAAATAAAACATCGACAGACAGCGAGACACCGCGTCGAGCCAGACAACTCATGTACATAAGCGAATTTACAAACGACATACGTCATATTAGCGGGCAAGATAATGTAGTCGCAGATTCATTATCACGGATCAACACAGAAACCATCACCTGTCCTACAACGATCGACTACAAGCAACTAGCCACAGCGCAAGAAAGAGACAGCACTATACGTGACTTAATGAAGCAAAATAATTTACAATTGAAGCGCATACTCTTACCCGACATAAATTGCAAAATACTATGCGAAACATCAACACAACATATTCGCCCGTACCTACCGGAAACATTTCGCCGGGCAGCGTACGAAAGTGTACATAACCTCAGCCACCCCGGTACGCGCACTACAAGGAAAATACTCAGTGAAAAATATTTCTGGCCATCCATGAACGCTGACGCGGGACGATGGACGAAAGCCTGTGAAGCCTGTCAAAAGTCAAAAGTCAGTCGTCATACATCGAGTCAAATCGCAACATACCCACCATCGGAACGATTCCAACATATACATGTCGACATAGTTGGGCCCCTACCACCATCGCAATATGGACACAAGTACCTACTCACTATTATCGACCGGTACACGCGATGGCCTGAAGCATTACCTCTACACGACATAACTGCAGAAACAATAGTCAAAACGATATATGAAAGCTGGATAGCAAGATTTGGTTGTCCCATCACGATAACAAGCGATCAAGGTCGTCAGTTCGAGAGCAAACTTTTCTCTGAATTAATGAAGCTAATGGGAATAAATAGAACGAGAACAACTGCATATCACCCGCAGTCAAATGGAATCATCGAACGTTGGCACCGCTCACTCAAAGCCGCACTTACCGCGCGCTGCACTACTAGAGAAAACGGAAAGTGGTTTGATGAATTACCCACCGTACTACTCGGACTGCGCGCGGCTACTCGCAGCGACACAGGAATTAGTCCCGCACAATATACCTACGGAACATCGCTGCGATTGCCTGGAGATTTTTTTGTTGAAACAAAAAGTAGCCCAATGAGTCACGATTTCGTTGAACAGCTGCGACACACTATCAACGCATACCGACCAGCTGAGACAACGCATAGCAACAACAACATGTTTGTGCACACCGACCTACGTACCTGCGAAAATGTTTACCTACGCAGAGATTGCACAAAAAAACCACTTCAGCCGACATATGAAGGGCCATATCCCGTATTGGAAAGATGTGAGAAATACTACAAGCTACAGCTACCAGGAAGAGTAACCAACGTCTCGATCGACCGATTGAAGCCTGCCTACACTATGAACGAACAAGGAAAGGATGACACACACAGAACAACGCGATCAGGAAGAATAGTGAAGCCAGTAGTACGCTTCGCTTGAGGGGGTGTACTGTAGCGGAATGGCATACCTACCATTTATACCTACCTTATATATTACCGATACCTACTCATTTCATAAATGCAGCACATAGGGTATTTCTATTTTTGTCCTAGCTAAGTTCTAAAATGTACCTACCCACTACATATTAGTTATTACAGAGACTGTACCTATATAAGGGACCGATTTTTAGAAATAAAGGCATTCCACACTCAACCAGCATTTGCGTCTCATTTTCATTACCTGCCTGCGTACCTGCGTATCCAACACTACTATCAGTGAACTTTATGATGAGATGAGGTGCGAGATGAAGCGGCTTCACGATCAGTGTAACGAGTATAGGAAGCAAAATGAGGTATTGGAGAAAAATGTAAGGGATCTTCAATTCAAATCTCGTTCGTCGTCCATTGAAGTACGGAACATTCCCTCCGACGATGGTAATGAATCAATTGCCGACCTCACAAAGATTGTGACTGCCCTTGGAACAACAGTTGACCTCCCAATCTCAGCGACAAGTATTCGCGATATTTACCGCATACCAGGAAAATCAGCATCAAATAAACCAATTGTCGCTGAGTTTACAAGTGTTCAACTGAAAACAGAACTTTTAGCACGCTTGCGAGTGTTTAACAATAAGCAACCCAACAATGAAAGCAAACTCAATACGGAGCTGCTGGGATTGGCTGGCCTGAAACGTGCAGTCTATGTCGACGAGCACTTGCCTAACTCCACGAAGAAATTATTCTATCTGGCGAGAGAATTTTCAAGGAAGCAGGAGTTTAAATTCTGTTGGATCGCAAACGGCAATATTTTCTTGCGTAAACAACCGGGACATCAACATATCCTCGTTAAGTCAGAAGCTACTCTGCATGAGTTACAAACGAAGACATGACTAAATTTAGATATAGTAGATCAATTTTTCTACAGCATATCACTTTACGATTTTCTTTTATTTAAGTTTATTTTAAATGACTGCCAAAATATTACTATTATGTCAAATTCAACTAATTCACCCCACTTATATACTGATATACACACACATATTATTTACAAAGTTACACAAATACTTACACCGGATCTACATAAACACATAATGTACACTAACATTCACGCTTTTTCATCCAACTCTAATTTCTGTTTTATGGCTTTCTCCGAATGCTTATCTCTTTGTGGTCAAGTTATTCTTGACGTATTAACTTGTTTGTATGTTTCATGCATTGTTTTATTTTGGAAATGGCTAATCTAGTTAACAACGTCCTATTAGACTTAGACGAGATTACAGTTGCTAAGGCCTCCATTTGTGTTCCAGAAGAATGCACAAAATATTTAAAAAAGTCAAATAAGTGTATTACTATTCTTCATATTAACATACGCAGTATTAATAAGAATTTTGATGAACTTTTAACCCTATTATCTATAATTAAAGTGCCCTGTGACATTCTGATTTTGACTGAGTGCTGGTTAAGTAAAATTGCTAACCTTCCGGTGTTGGACGGCTACAACTCTTATTACACTAAACAAGCTAAAAACCAAAATGAAGGAGTGGCTATGTACATAAAAAATCACATTGAGTGCACCGTAAATGAGCCGGTTTTTACAAATGGGAACTGTCTTACTTGCCAAATAAATAATAAATTAGCAATTATCGCCATATATCGTTCGCCATCGTATAAAACTAAAGTTGAATTTGATTTCTTCCTAGACAGTTTAGACAGCATCTTTTCCTCCTTCAGTAACTTCAAAAGTATATTTCTCATTGGTGACACCAACATAGATATTAAACCGTCTAATCAAGATGAGCGCTGTGCCAATTATTTAACTCTCAATGCCACTCATGGGCTTTTACCTGGTCATTACTATCCGACCAGAATCAATAATTGTATAGACCACGTTCTATTAAAATCTAATAGACCTACAAATATACTAGTCCTACAAGCTTATATTACTGATCATTTACCGCTCCTGGTTGAAATAGACGATACAGAACTAGTGAAACAGTCTGCTCCTAGTTATAAAATCCCAAAAATTGAATACTGCAATGTCTTAAAAGATATTGAATGTCAGGATTTTTCTCATGTTACCAACACGGATGATCCTAACATTGCCGCCACTAATTTAGTTAGCACAATACAATCTATCATAAATAAGCACACTAAAATAGTAAAAGTTCCGAAAAAAGAAAGAAATCTCAAACCCTGGATAACTCCAGGTCTATTACGCTGCATTCGTAACCGTGATAGACTACACAAAAAGGCTCGTAACGCACCTAGTAATGATATATTGCAGATAACATATAGACGGTATCGGAATTTTTGCAATGGCCTTCTTAGGAAGCTTAAAATAGCGCATGAAAAGCATGAATTGGAAAAAGCAAAGCATAATCCTAAAACGTTGTGGAATAAAATCAAGGAGATTACTAATACTAAAAAAATATCAGCACCACCTCTAGAACTCCTAAAAATTCATACAAACCCATACACTGCAGCTAGTGAGGTATGTAAGTTTTTTGCATCCATAGGCACGAACCTAGCGTCTAAATTTATCTCTACAACACAACCAGTTACTCTACCCAAGACATCTGCTCTTAACTCTTTTGTTCTCCTTGCTGTTGATGATGCTGAGGTCGAGTCCACCATTTTGAATTTAAGGAATGATAGTGCCACTGGTTGGGACGGTATATCCCCTATTCTTCTAAAGTTATGTAGAAAAACTCTTGTACCATTAATAACCCATGTAATCAACATATCTATAGCAAATGGAATTTTTCCTGAACCTTTCAAAAAGGCCCTGATCCATCCGATATATAAGAGCGGGAACAGGGACTGTTCGAACAACTACAGACCGATTTCTGTTCTTTCAGCTATGTCTAAGGTTATGGAGAGGCTAATAAATGGTCGTCTATTGAACTTCTTAGAAAAAAATAAAATTATAGCGCCCAACCAGTATGGCTTTAGGAAAGGTGTCTCTACTGAAGATGCAATTATTGATCTTACAGAACTTGTCGCGAGGAAGTTAGATGACCATAAAAAATGCCTAGCCATATTCCTGGACTTAACAAAAGCCTTTGATACAGTCTCTGTTCCTACTCTTCTCTCAAAAATGGAAATCATGGGTATTCGTGGCAAAACGCTAGATCTGTTTAAAAGTTATCTCCAACACAGAAGACTCAGTGTCAAGATTGATACGTGCGTCAGTGGTGAAGAAATTATCTCATATGGAGTGCCGCAGGGCAGTGTGCTCGGTCCTACTTTGTTCCTTGTTTATATAAATGACCTTTGCACACTGCCACTGCTCAATTCCAATATCTTCACGTATGCTGACGACACGGCAATCGTAGTTTATGGGGATACGTGGGCTGATGTGAAATATCATTCTCAACAATCGTTGCAGGTGGTTATGAGCTGGCTGCAGTATAATTTGCTTTCCCTGAACCTATCCAAAACCAATTTCATCCCATTCTGTGTTAGTCACAGAACCAAAGCCCCACCGGAATTTACCATAACCGCACATACATGTGATGATTCCTCGTCGTGTTCTTGCATAACACTTTCTCGTGCCGGTCACACCAAATACCTGGGTGTAGTGATCGATGACGGGCTGAAGTGGTACACCCATGTCGATAATTTGGTTTCGAAAGTTAGGAAGCTAATCTACATCTTTAAGTCGCTAAGACACTGTGCGGATTCAATAACACTGAAGATGGTGTACCTAGCTCTTTGCGAGTCCGTTATTTGTTACTGCATCCCGGTGTGGGGTGGCACCGGCAAAACTAAGCTGTTGGGTGTGGAGCGGGCACAAAGGGCTGTTCTTAAGGTGATGCTTGGCAAACCGTTTAGGTTCCCCACGACCCAATTATATGCGGACTGCAAAGTACTTACTGTACGACAGCTCTTTGTGCTTCGTGCCACCCTCTGGAAACACAGTGAGGTCCCACCCCCCGATCCTAACAAGCGGTCATTTATCACATCATGCCCTTCAATACCCCACAAAACGTCCTTCGCTAGTCGTCAACTGTATGTTGTAAGTTCTCTAATCTATAGAAAGATCAGCACCAAAGTTCAATTAAATAAGTTAAATAGATATGAGGCAAAAACAAAATTAAAAAGTTGGCTGTATGACTTAGATTATTCTAAAACAGAAGAACTACTCATCTTTCCTCGCTAGTCTCGCGGTTGAATGCAGCAATCACACTCCATTATGTTTGTACTCATACAGGCTTATCCAAATTTTTGTCTTGCGAAATTAATCATCCCGCTCAAGCATAATATTGTGAATGTTAGTAGTTGTTTAACAAACACACACAACTCTTACACACTCCCACACACTCACACACATAACACACCCTCACATAAACACACACACACATAAACACCCTCACTCACATTATACTTAGACACGCAGTCATGGTAACCACATTTTCATATTCCTCATTGTAATTTTTGTTTTGTTCCCTATTTTTATTAAGTATTTTCATCATCATTATTGTTATTACTTTTTTTCTCTCTTATTCATCCGTTCATGTATTTAATTAGGTTCATTACAATCAAGGTGCGATGAAAATGACTTTTTGAGCACGAAGTAACAGTAGAACACTGTCTCCTAAGGCACAGGTTTCCCCTAGTTTAGGAGGCAGGGTTTCCACCATTCCAGGCACCTTTTTACAAGCAATTGTTTTTGTTACCTACATGTACTACTTATTGTAACGAAGGTTTTTAGTGTCAATAAAGTTATTATTATTTTCGAGTGTGTTCTTTTTCTCAGCTCGTAGGCTGGTTTTAGCTACATTTACGGGCCAAAGCCAAGTAAATGCAGCGTGTGGTGTGTATTTAAGATGAGGGTGTGTTTTCTTCCTCTAACTGCATGAATTTCCTAACTATTCTACAGGTGTTTAAGATGGCTGCTTTCTGAAGGTTGATATAAACGGATTCTTCTAAATCTATTAATTTCAGGCTACGGATGGTTGGGGATGACGCCTGTCGTGGACAGAACTATCGGGATAACGTAAACTTTTTCTTGTCTCCAGATTCTTGTGACTTCTTCTTTAAGTTCAGCATATTTACTTATTTTTTCAGATATGGTTTTTTGTAGGTTATGGGTATTAGGAACTGCAACGTCTATAAGGTAAGTGATTTTTTTTATTTTATCCTGTAGGGTTATGTCTGGTCTATTATAGTGGATAGTCTTATCTGTAAGTATGGCGCGATCGTAGTACATTTTGTGTGTATCATTTTCTAGGATAGTTTGTGGTGTGTACTTGTAGTAAGGGGTATTAGAGTTTTGTATGAGACTGTGTTTGAGTGCTAGTTTTTGATGAATAATGTTTGCAACCTGGTTGTGTCTGTGAGTGTAGTCTGTCTGTGTGAGTGTTGTGCATGCTCCAGTTATGTGTTGTATGGTTTCTGATTGAATGTGGCATCTGCGGCATTTATCGTTTGTTGTGGTAGGGTCTTTAATGATAAATTTCCTGTAGTTTTTGGTGTTGATGATTTGATCTTGTATAGCTATGATGAAGCCTTCTGTTTCAGGAAACAGGTTTCCTATTTTAAGCCACTTATTAGATGCCACTATGTTAATATGAGTTTGTTCTAAATCATGGGGGTGTCTACCGTGAAGGACTTTCTCCTTCCAGTTTTCAATTTTTTGGTTCTGTGGGTCAGTGTTATTTGTGTCTTGTGTATTTTGTTCATTTAAGTTAAGTGGGGTTTATTATTATTATTATTATTATTATAGTCACGAATTGAAAACCGTTCGTAATTTATTCCTCAATTCTATTTCCCACAGCCGGAAGCCGACAGATAAACCAGAAATATCACAGTTCACAGTTATCGCAGCATCCGGCGGATCGCACCGATCTCTGCTGTTTGAACCGGTGCGCGGTGCGGCGGCGCTACGGCTGTGCAGTGCTGGTGGAAAGGGCGATGCTATTCATTTTAATTGGAGGAGTAAAATGGAGCTATAGACTTATGTATACCTATTAGTTTTACTAGCAAGGTAGTACTTGAACTTCTTTGTAAAGGAGCTCTTCCGGAGAAGTACGAACACCATGCCTATCTCAGCCGCCAAACAGCGTGGCTGCATGTCCGTTTGAAAGGTGATGGTGTACAGGCATACGCTGGTCGGGACACATTTAGAGGATGTCTGACGAGAGGGTAGCTGAGCGCATCGTCTTTTCTGAACTCAAGGACGGCAAGGCGGCCGGTACGTCAGATACAAAGACGTTCAGAAAAAGACACCATGACGAGATGCAAAATTATTGTTGTGTCGTTGGGAGGAGTTGGCAAAGGAAAGATCTGTTGAAGACGTGTGGTTAAACAAAATGTTTATGACTTTAGACCAGCGGAGGAGAGACCTCCAACGTACAATACACCACAATGGTATTCAACGTGTCCGCAGTGTGCACGTACCTTTACTGTTAAGGTAGTTTACATTAGTCACATCAGAGCACACGCCCGTAACATATCTATAGTTAATCAATATGTATAGCCTTTTCCCAACTATGTTGGAGTCGGCTTCCAGTCTAACCGGATGCAGCTGAATACCAGTATTTTACATGGAGCGACTGCCTATCTGACCTCCACAAGCCAGTATCTGGGTAATACGATACCCGTTGGTCAGACTGGTTGTTACTTTCGGGCTTCTGACGACCCGTAACGACTGTCAAAGATTCACGAATGACAGCCGGGACCAACGGCCTAACGTGCTTTCCGAGGCACGGAGGAGTCTCGGTATGTAAAGATGGTTACCCATCCACTGACCAACCCCGGTAAGCGAAGCTTAACCTGACGGATCGACCCGTGCCGCTGATATTAGTTAGCCACGAGCTGCTCTAGTAGTAGTAGTAGTAACATATGTATAGTCGTTAGCCGAAATCGGCATGGGATGTAATGCCTTGTATTGAGACCTTCTAGCTTTGTTTCAGGGATGACATTGACAACATCCTGGTAGAAAATCTGTGTCACTTATTCGACTAAAATTGAATGAAAGAAAGCAACCACATTGTTTACAATTTCCCCCTAGCTTGGGTGTCTATCCTTAGCCTGCATATAGTACTATCCTATCATTTAGATGACCATGCGTTATAATTTGAGCGCTGTTAACCAAAGGGCGTTGGGTAAATGGACGTTGACGTCCCTAAATGAAAATAATACACTTCTGGACACATCTTTTGGCCCACCTTGTATTTTCAGTTTCGTTTGGTCCTAGCTAAAATTTTATATTAGGTCGAGCAAAAAGTTTTTATGCAGTTTTGAACCTGGCACATTCACAATCTCATTCAATAGTCTTTTTTTGAATTTCGAACACAGAATTTAAAGAAACAAAAGACAATTTGGAGCCTGTTTGTTGATATCAAACAATCGAATACTAAGAAAACTTGGTTTTATTGGTTTACTTGGATTTAATTCTTGAAAAAGTGATTGATATCTTTGGTTTTGCAACAAACATTACTTATTCTTAACATTAAGGTGAGGTTCTATCAATAATCTATGGATACTTCACCTGAAGTCGCCGCCCAAGCTGTGGCACTTATTCAGGCCGGACACAGCCAAAGAAACGTGAGTGCTCAACTTAATTTAAGTCGATCTGCGGTCCGAAATGTTTATCGGAGGTACCTAGAGACTGGCGGCTTTGTTCGTCGCCAAGGAAGGCCACGATCTCGGGTCACAACTGAAAGGCAGGATCGATTCATCGTGACGACCAGCTTGAGAAATCGTCACCTTACCTCCATTGAGATACAAAACCAACTTCGCGACTTCCACGGAGTATCTGTGAGCGCTCGAACTGTTCGGAGAAGGTTAAAAGAACGCGATATGGTGCCACACAAGCCAGCTAATGTCCTCAAACTAACGCGAGCCCACCGAACAGCGCGCCTTCATTTCGCACGCAGTCATTTAAATTGGACACAGCAAGATTGGAGCCGTGTACTCTTTTCTGATGAGTCTAAAATTGTGTTACATGGCAATGATGGAAGGAAGAAGGTCTACCAACGTAAGGGAGGGCGTTTCGCACAATGCTGCTTTGAAGAGAGGGTTGCTTATGGCGGTGGCTCATGGACTGTCTGGGGCGGTATATCCGCGAGCGGCAAAACTCAACTTGAGGTTGTTACAGGACCACGGCTGCCAACATTAAATGCTGAAAGGTACATTCGTGAGTGCTTAGAACCTCACGTGATACCATACGCGGACTATGTGGGCCCAAATTTCCTTTTTATGCATGATAATGCAAGAGCCCATGCGGCCGGCATCGTCAGGGAATATCTTCGGGATGTGAACATCACAGTTATGGACTGGCCAGCCAGAAGCCCAGACATGAACCCCATTCAGCACATGTGGGATGAGCTAAAAAGACGTGTTAGGGCTCGTCAGCCAGTTGCCCAGACGATGCAGGAGTTGAAAACTGCCATAGAAGAGGAATGGGAGATGATCCCTCAAAATTTCATAGAGCGGTTGATAAACTCTATGCCTAATCGTATGAGAGCTGTGGTAGATGCCCATGGAGGCAACACGCGTTATTAAATTAAACCTTTATTTGATAAAACATGTTTTTTATTCAAAAATCAATTGCCTTTAACAAGGCGCATATCCGACTTGTTAGGCGTAGCTCCATGTCGTATGGTATTCTGAATTCAAATTTAAAATAATACGATCGAAAAAGATGGTAAAATGTATCAGGTTTAAAACTGCATCAACAGTTTTTGTTCAATCTAGCAATCATATTTCGGTAGGGGCCATCGAAACCTAAACTCTAAGGTGGGCCAATAGATGTGTCCAGAAGTGTAAATGTATATTCATCCCCTGAACCAAAGCGGATAGCCACCCCAATTACTAGGAGCGCATAAATACGAACAGCTTTCTGCGAGTCAAATGATAAAGAGCAAGGTCAGAAGGTTCAATAGGATTTTATTTGATTTGGAAAGTCTAAGAACTAGCTTGTAACATAATATATGTAGGATGTTAATTCTGAACGCATCATAATTTAAAAAATAAGTTGAAGTATGAATGCAGCGATGAGTGAATGGGAGAGTATGTGTGGAGGGAGGACGGAAAGAAGAGGGCGAGCGAGCTAGGAGATGAGTCAAGCAAGACGTAGTTTATGTAAAAGAAGTTTTTTATAAATTAAAAAAGGAGTTTCAAAAAGTGAAGATTTTTATTTCGCTCATCCACACACCACCCACCTACATGATGTATACATTTTTATTTTTCGGGTTACAACGATCCAGCGTGTTCGCAAACAATAGATTAGGGGACGCATGATAGAAAGAAGGACAATGGAAAATGGTTTCTTGGATGCTCTCAGGCTTATTCAGGAAATGTAAGTAACACCTACCTACATTACCAACTAAATGGCCCCTTGTCCTAACATAATATATTTCGTCATACTTTTAAAATGTTTTTATTCTAAATGCAACACATTGCACATACAAGTTTAGGGCATAATGCGTTTAACAACTCGCCATATTTTGACGTTTTAGCTGTCAATGCTAGCTCATGTAAATGAAATGAATTCTGCACGGTCAGGCAGGTTAAGGTCAGTCTTATTTTGACCCATGTAACCCTAGACCTAATACGTCATCGTCGTCTTCCTGCACATAACACCTCACCTGTATTCCCAACTATCCAATGTAATAGGACGCTCCGGTGCCCCTGTTCTCTTCCTAGTCTATTGTCGTGATAGTACTCAGGACCCCATGAGTAGCAGTTGCTTTCGATCACTAAATCACCACAACGAGGCGGACTGTTTTTGATTTAACTTTTTGATTTCTGGGGTCTACACACACTTGTCTTTCTGTGTTTTCCCTTATAGTAGTTGGCCCGGCTTCTCCGGTAAACATCCCGGGCGTCAGTCTGTCTGGCTATATTGATTGCGTAGATACGCCGCGTACGAATACGACGATACGACGCGAGTACTACACTCCGACACGCACCGCGTCGCGTAGTAATGACACTTTTTTATTGGTTTCTGGTGGTTAAAGAATGGGATTTGTTTGGGGCTTGTGGCTAAGTAATAACAGCCGAACGGGTCGATCGATCAGGTTAAGCTACACTTGCCGCGGTCGGTGCGTGGATGGGTGACAATTTTTACATACCAAGACTCCTCCGTGCCTCGGAAAGCACGTTAAGCCGTTGGTCCCGGCTGTCGTTCTTGGATCTTTGACAGTCGTTACGGATCGTCAGAAGCCCGAAACTCTGACAACCAATCTTACCAAGGAGTACCGTATTACCTAGTTACTGGGTTGTGGAGGTCAGATAGGCAGTCGCTCCATGTAAAATACTGGTACTCAGCTGCATCCGGTTAGACTGGAAGCCGATCCTAACATAGTTGGGAAAAGGTTGGCAGATTTTTCAGAATGGTTCTTATTTAAATAGCCAATGAATCTATTTAAAGTAGATAAACACCGTCGTCATATCTGACAAAAGTCAACGCAAAAATAATTTTCGCTACGGAACCGACCTTACAAACAAAAAACAACCGACTTCCAAAAAAAACACTACAAAGTGAAAAATAACTTTAATTTCGGAAGTCGGTGTCACCGGTTTTGTATTTTCGTTTTTTGCCACCGACTTTTGAAATTAAAGTTATTTTTCACTTTGTAGTGTTTTTTTTTGTAAAAAGTTTTTATTTTCAATTTTTAGTTGTGGTCCATACCCCACACAAATTCGAATAAGTACTACTAGAACTACTAGAATATCATCCAAATAGACTAAGTGAGAAAAACTATAAAACTACCCTAGCATATTTAATAAATACATGAGACCAACTTCGGTATACCCCGAATGAAACAAGAATCGTCCTAATCGAATTACTTTGTAAAAAGCTATGCGTGCATACACAAAAATATAAAAATAAATATTTATAGGTACGTGTCGACTTGTGAACCTGCTCTTTTTTTTCTTCGGTTCAAAATAAAAAGCTTCATGTACATCAGTGTTCATGTAGTTGTAATAAAATTTTAATACCCACTGTACATAACTTTAATGTCATTGGCATCAGCACCCTTATAGAAAAATATTAAATTGCCTGTAAAATAACACGAGACTTAAACATAGCTGGCGAAATGTGGTGTACTATATACACCTCTGCCCAACCCTTCGTGATGTTATGTTTATGTTAAACCTGTAATACTGGCACACTTCAAACCGCAATAGCAACGCTAGTTAGCTATGTTGACAACGCTAGTTAGCTATGTTGACAACGCTAGTTAGCTATGTTGACAACACTAGTTAGCTATGTTGACAACGCTAGTTAGCTATGTTGACAACGCTAGTTAGCTATGTTGACAACACTAGTTAGCTATGTTGACAACGCTAGTTAGCTATGTTGACAACGCTAGTTAGCTATGTTAACAACGCCAGTTAGCTATGTAAACAACGCTAGTTAGCTATGTTGACAACGCTAGTTAGCTATGTTGACAACGCTAGTTAGCTATGTTGACAACGCTAGTTAGCTATGTTGACAACACTAGTTAGCTATGTTGACAACGCTAGTTAGCTATGTTGACAACGCTAGTTAGCTATGTTAACAACGCCAGTTAGCTATGTAAACAACGCTAGTTAGCTATGTTAACAACGCCAATAGCGCAGCTATTTCGATTTAACAATGTGTTTGCCAAATGGCAAATGCAATGTTTGCTCACTCATCACAAATCTATGCGCTATCTGTCTGTACCTCACATCGTATGTAACATCATTGATAATACACCATGATATACAGGGTGTACCAGAAGGTGTGGTCACAATTATGGCTGTGTTACATACCATCAAACAGAAAAACTTTCTCCATGGGATCAACATTGTAATCGCGAAAAAATTATCAGTCGTCCCATACATTTGGGTCGACAGCTTCTTGATACACCCTGAACAGGATGGATTTTTTGTTTTGGCGGTGAGAGCATCTGAACCACTGTAGCTACTTATAGGAAAATGTTCTTAGGGTTGTTTTCAGAACATTTTCCTGTAGCAGTGGTTAAGGTGCACTTAGATGTCTTAAAAAGTTAATGACGACTGTCTTTCAACATCTTAACCTGCATTCATATACAACGTGTCGTTTTGCCTCGTCAAATTTCAGGGTGTGATACAAAACATCAAACCGAACAACTTTCACCATGGGACCAACATCATAATCGCGTAAAAATTTTCAACTATCCCATAGAAAACTTCAATACCTACTGGACGCAAATGTATATGACGGCTGATTATTTTTTCGCGATTACGATGTTGGTGCCATGGAAAAGGTTGTTCGGTTTGATTGTCTATAAGTACCACGTCCTTAAATTTGACGAGGATGTAAAGCGACACGTTGTATATATTATAGCGGCAATAGAAATACACAATCTGTGAAAATTTCAACTGTCTACCTTTTACGGTTCATGAGAAACTACAGACGGACGGACAGCGGAGGCAGGCGTAGGGTTCCGTTTGGCATCCTACAGATAAGGAACTCTAAAAATTGACAATCAAGAAACGAGTAAGCAATTTACTAAATAACTTTTTGTTTTGTTGTCAATCGATCCTGTTTCTTATTATAAGTATCAAAAGATTATCGGACAAACTGATGTTAGAAATAAATATATCACAAATCGCAAAAGACTTCCCCGTCCAAACAATCCTGCCTGTGTACGGCAGGCAGCACCTTACCGCGCCATGTTTACGAGGGCGCGTGTCTTCGAGCCGACGGCGACACGTTACTGCATATTGCTGCCGAATTATTACACCAATAGGGCTTTATTACCGATCGCGGTCTAGCCAGGAACACCCTTAGTGCATAGTTTGGTATGGCAGCTCGAGCGTGTGCCGTACTAGTCGAAGATATCATGTCGCCATTCAATCTATCTGCCTGCCTTTTCCCAACTGTGTTGGGGTCGACTTTCAGTCTAACTGGATGCAGCTGAATACCATGGACCGACTGTGGACAACCCACTTTCTAGGTAATACGATACCCCTTGGTAAGACTGGTTGTCAGACTTTCGGGCTTCTGACGACCCGTAAAGATCCAATAATGACAGTGGGGACCAACGGCTTAACGTGCTTTCCGAGGCATCCGAGGTCTCGGCATGTAAAGATCCACCCACAGACCGATCGCGGCAAGCGTAGCTTAACCTGGTCGATCGACCCGTACGGCTGTTATTACTTAGCCACGAGCCCTTCCGAACAAAAGGCAGCCACTCTCTTTTAAAATACAAAATTCATCCAACGTATCGGGAAGGTACGTTAGCTTACCGACATCACATCATATACCCACTTATTTATATCCACGAAAAATCATTAAGGATTCCATAAAAGAACCCATACATCGAAACCCATTCCCGCCAGCTGTCATCAAAAAATTAGCCAACGTTGCAGAAAAGGTTAGGGCCGTGATTGAGGCATTGAGCGATGGCCGCCGATCGGATTAGAATATTTCGGCCGTTACGTTCACGTGGCTGTCATGGCCGCTCGTAATGGACGAGAATTTTACGGTAAATTACTTCCTAGGTGGCTGTGGGCTGTATGTAGATGTAAGTATAGATAATTGCTGGGGTTTGGGTAAAGGGCAAAGGTATGACGCGAAAATGGAGTAACTAATTGGCTATTTTGTGAGCCTTTGTTTATATGTTGTTCTTTATATTTAGGCTAGACATATTTACAAAATTTAAGAACATTGGATCACGTGGCTGTATAGTTTCGGTCTGCCCACATGAGAAAAATCGTATGTCAATCAATCTGCCTAGCCTTTTCCGAACTTTGTTGGGGTCGGCTTCCAGTCTAACCGGATGCAGTTGAATACCAGTATGTTACATGGAGCGACTGCCTATCTGACCTCCATAATCCAGTTACTGGGTAACACGATAGCCCTTGGTAAGATTGGTTATCAGACTTTTTGAGTTTTATCTACGAAACAAAAATCTACTAATGACAGCCGGGACCATCGCGAAAGAAAAAGAAAAATCAATCAGAAAAATCGTATGTGAACAACATCAACACATACGCCTTCTTCCCATGGGGGTAGGCAGAAACCACAGAACATCATCTGCTACGATCCTTGCATAGGTACTCCTTTTGTCTCGTTTACGTTCATACATCTGATCATACACACACGCCAGTGGCGAGTACACTAATAATAAGGTCACTATATGTCTTCCTAGGGCGTCCCCTCCCGGCGTTTCCACTCACATCATCCTTGTGAATATCTTTTGTTAGTCGCCTTTCACTCATCCTGTCAACATGACCAGTCCATATATCACCCTTTTTTTTTTGGATGGGAAATCATCAAATGACTTCTCCCGCTCCGGGCGGAGCGGGAGGGCGTGTCAGACTTTTACTGACTAAAACCCACCCGTGTTCCTTCAGTTGCCGTTGCCCGTGCCAGGGCCACGGTATCTCTTTCGAACTACCCGTAACCCCGGCGGCAGTTAATATCACCCTGGATTGCGGGAGAAAAGCTACGTTCAATTTATCAGTAAAACAATGTCCATTTAAAAACCACACAGACATAAAAAAGTTGGGAGCACATATTAATACATCACACCTTTTAAAACAAAATCTAAAGTACAAAAACAAAACAGCAGGTACACACCGTTCATACCTAACACATTACGAACTTATCTAAATAATTACGAAGTCTAACAACTGTCGGTCAGGCCGACACCGGAAGGGGCCGCCGGTGGGCGTCAGGGATGTCGTCGGTCGGACTACGTGAGAAACAGGTCAGGGCAGCGAGGATAGGCAGGTAGGTGCTGTTTGTGTTGAGGTGTTAGTTTGAAATAGGTTTGATTTTATTTTAGTTTACTGTAAGAAATTAGTTTAAAGTTGGGAATTGATTTTGCTGCCAAAACACGAAGTTACGTCCCGGGGATGATGAAACTTCAATGGATAGGACATTCCAAGTTAGTGATGCGAAGGTCGTGACGCACCGGCGCAAGGAAAGTCCATAACTGACAGACAAACTACTTTTACTCATACAGAAAAAGAACGGACATTGACCAGATCACCACATCACACGCTGGCCTAGTATTCGTCTTTCTGGATCTTTAAATCCAGGATTCCTAAAGGTGTTCTTTGTTACCGGAATTTAATAGTATCTTAGATCACTTAGAAAGTACCTAAAATGCGTTTCATTTCACGTAAGAATTCCCTTCGCTGTAATGTTGGCACCATTGCTTTTCAATGAACAATCGCTTGCCAACATTACGGCGAAGGGAATTCTGAAGGAGGATGCGCTGTGGTAGCCGCGAAATTCTAATTTTCTTGTGTTTTATGCAATTAACAGGTCCGTGTCAGGTTGTATCTTGATCAAAATATGATACGCGGGAATAAAACATATGTATTTATATAATTTTAACCATGAAAATCATCAATACATCTCTCTAAGTTAGAATCCGTGCAGAGTCGTTAGAGTGAGCTGTCAATAGTGTCAACCCCTAGCATCAGGTTGAATGACGGCTCACTTCACGCTCACTTCACCTGAGTTATCACGGTGAGATGTTTACAGAATAGCACTACAGGTTTCAACAAGGTTTCAATCTGAAACTTCGTGCTTCAGAAACAGATTCGCAAACTCGAAGTTATAGCAATTAATGTTCAAAATAATACCTAACAAACAACTACAATACGAAGTACTAGTCTCCGCCACCGACTCTATTCATTAAAACTTTCAAATGAATCGCTTCTACAATTCGTTTTCACGAGTTTTATTTTACTTTTTTTCTAGTTGTTTAACGTCATTAGTAAAACCTTTATTGTGCTATTAACAACACATATTAACATCACGCCTGTAATGACGAAGGGTAAGCAGAGGTGTACAAATAGTACACCCACATTTCGCCAGTTATGTTTTAAGTCCCATGTAATAGGGAGCGAGGGACAAATGCAAACTATGTGCTACTCGTACTAACTGTTGCCATATACCACTAGAATGAGTAAACGGATTGGCCAGTACCTATGTTGTTATTAGCAGACAAGAGGACGCTGTTGCTCATAGCCTTCTAAAAACCAATAGAAAGTGATTGTTCAGCGTTTTCTTTGCCAAAAGAATTTATATTTATCACAAAAAACATAAAATTCGAACACCAATCCGCCTACAAAGCGTTCTACTACGACAAGTCTACGGCGTAGACCTACGATTAATCGTAGCGGCCTACGCCTCTACGGGCGAACACAAAAATAAAATGAAAAGAACTTTTTAATACAGAAAAGCTAATTTGATATTTCGTAATACGATACTTTAAGAGCAACGTTAAAACAAAATGTAACCCAAATGAAGTAACTCGGTTGATCAATATCATTTCACGACACGAGAGGCGCTGCGCACAAAATTGAATATATCGTTGAAATATTTCAATGAGAGAATGTGGAATCAATAAAGTATTATACTAAATGAGGGAATCCGTACTGTACATAATTTGATTCATGTCAACAGTAAATTTTGCACAGGGACACTCACAAATAGTCTGCAAAATGAGCGTCCCTCACCCCTCGCCGACCGGTAGGCGTAAATCAATAAATTCCATTGTTCATGTGAAGTTATATTTTGCGCCATCTAGTTGCGAGTAGATGTACTATTGTGAAGTGTTGTGTTGTGTGAACGGAACCTTTTTGTTTGGAAGTTACAGCCGATAGATGGCGTGTACTCAATATTCTTTTGTTTGTTTCAGGTACACTACAATTTCTACATGTTCGAGAATAGTTGTGGCGGTGTACAAGATGAATTTAGGATATATAAAGCATATTTGTACGGGTTTTGCATAAACAAATCTTTGGCTTTGAAAGGCTATCACATCAGACTAAAAAAAAAACAGGTTTGGTTTTCCGCAATTTCCTTATCAAACAATGGTTTTCATATTATGCATAGGAACAACAAGGTAATTTATCGGTATCCTTCTCAAAATCGACTAAATTACGTCCCCAACAGGCACAGCACTATTTTATTGACAAAACAATAAACCAAAGTTCGATTTCCCATTAAACGAATCGTAAATAATGAGGAAACAACGTTTTACGGCTTTCCTTGAATTAGTACCTTTTGAAGAAAATACGATTTCGAACCTTATATACGTAGGTTGAGAAGGGTTGCTAATTTTTGCTACTTGAGTTCCTGATTTTTTTCGTTTGTATTGAATATAACAATACAAACTCGAATCATTAGCTTTACATTATCCATAGATATAATTCTATGATACTAACCTTTAAAAAAAAAAATCTAAATTCATAACATTTTTTAATCAAAGACAAAATTAAAATCAACATCAAAATAAAAAATTAAAATACAAAATTTTTTCTTTAGTAAAATCAAAATCAAATGCACATTAAAAAAAAACAATCAAAATTAAAATCAAATTCAAAAACAAAATTAAAATCGGACACAACAATAATCAAAACAAAAAAAAAAAGAAAGAAAGAAATCTTGTTACGCCGTCAGGGGACGCCCTAGGAAGATATAATAGTGACCTTATTGGTTGTGTTCTTCAGAAAGATCAGCAGTGCTATTCTGTACAAATCTCACCGTGAAAACTTAGGTGAAGTGAGCGTGGAGTGAGCTGTCAATAGTGTCAATCCAATCTAGCATTGTAGAATGACAAATCACTTCACCTAAGTTTTCACGGTGAGATTTGTACAGAATAGCACTGCAGGTGCGTAGTATTCGCAACCGGCGCGTGTGAACGTCAACGAGGCAAAAAGAGTATGTAAGGATCGTAGCAGGTGACTTCTGTAGTTTCACCCCCATGGGAAGAAGGCCTGAGTGTATGTAAGTATGTATGCAAATCTTGTCACTGTTACCTAGGCTGTGCACTTTTAGCTAGGATTTATTTATCCATGACTACGAAATAATTTAGTTAACCAATTCGGAGTACCTAATAAGTAATTTTAATGATTTTTGTCTGTTTAGCGAAGATAACTAAGTAGCTATGTATTATCACTATAGAACAAAAATTGCGTATTTATCTAATCAATACATATTTATAAATTAAAGTTGCTTTTCGTGTCTGTCTGTGTGACCGAGTTGATCTTCTAAACTACGCAACGAATTTTGATGCGGTTTTCACATCATTTAAGTAGATAATTCCGGAACCTTAGGTAATACGTATAATAAGGAAATATCGCTGTGTTGTCAAGTCTTAGAAACCGTGCGAAGCAGGGGCGGGTCGCTAGTATTACCTACTATAAAATCAAATTTTCTTTCCCATCTTAATTTAGGTACATTTATTAACAGAATTCAAGTCATCGAATCATGATATAACAGCCATAAAAGATATCATAACTCAAACTTAATGGCTCTTTTAATATCCACATCAAGAAAATGGAAGGTTTATAATTTACAACGAATTAAAAAACCATTACACGTAAATTATTACAGAACGAAATGTAATAATATTTATTTTCACGATATTACCAATATTGGGGATGCCTACCCCTCAATTTAGAGATATTTGTATTTCGCACTTATTACACGACCGCCCAAAGGAGTGTAATGTTTTCAGGGCTGATGTATGTTTGTATGTGAGTTTCTTTATTTTAATATTGTACCTACCATTGGTGTTTTTAACTACAAGCGTGACCGTGACTGCTGACAATAAAGATCCGGATTTGATTCCCAGCTATAAGTACAATTGAAACTGGATTTTATGCTTTAAACATCAGAACACCGTAATCATGCAGCCTCGCCATAGCCCTTTCAGTCCTGATTTTTTGATTGTCTTGTACGGATTTTGGTAAATTAAAAAAAATATAATTATAATGAAAAGTTTATACATGTAATATATATATTTTATTTTTTAACCGACTTCAAAAAGGAGGAGGTTCTCAATTCGTCGGAACCTTTTTTTTTAATTATTTTTTTTTTATGTATGTTCCCCGATTAGTCGACGATGGCTGGACCTATTTGGATTTTTTTTATTTTATTCGAGAGGGTCCAGTCCATCACAGTTGGTCCCATATAAAATTGATTACCTTTGCTTGGGTAGTTTTTGAGTTAGCTTCAATAATACGTATTTTTTCCCCACTTTTATATGGATGACGTTCTAGTTTGTTTTGCAGGTAGTGGTATTAGAATTTGTGTGGGGTAGGTACACAACTAAAAAGTGAAAAATAAAAACTTTTTTACAAAAAAATACAACCGACTTCCAAAAACAACACTACAAAGTGAAAAATAACTTTAATTTCGAAAGTCGGTGGCAAAAAACGAAAATACATTTAACTAGACACCGACTTCTGAAATTAAAGTTATTTTTCACTTTGTAGTGTTGTTTTTGGAAGTCGGTTGTATTTTTTTGTAAAAAAGTTTTTTTATGTCCTCAATTGTGGACGCCAGGTCTGAAAGGGATAGCATCATTATCGAAAACTTAAACGAATACTTTCGTACTGTTTACAAGGATTTTCTTTAATTTAAGGTAAGGTCTCTGAAAAAAGGTACTGATTCGATTAAAAAAAATATTTCACTGATAGACAGGTACACCACAGCCAAGTTGCATGGTATAGTGACTGCCACGTGGACGAAGCCGCGGGCAAGCAAGTTGATGCCAAAATTATTGATCTGGAACGCATACGACCTAACAACTTGCATCAAACCTTTAATTACAATTATTTTCTTAACACACATTCAACATTGTCATCATCCGCAGTCCGACTTCACCCACTGCTGGGCACAGGCCCCTCTATTATTTATTCTATTCTCGTGCGATGATAACGATGTCGTCCGCCCATCTCGCCGCTGGACGATCGACACCAAATATTCAATCGTCCTAGCCTTTTCCCCACTTTATTGAGGTCGGCTTTCTTATTTTACATAAAGCGACTGCTTATCTGACCTCCACAACCCAGTAACTGGGTACGATACCCCTTGGTAAGACTGGTTGTCAGACTTTCGGGCTTCTGACGACCCGTGACGACTGTCAAAGATCCACGAATAACAGCCGGGACCAACGGCTTAACGTGCTTTCCGAGGCACGAGTCCACTCGCCTTGGTATGTAAAGATGGTCACCCATCCACGAACCAACCGCGGCAAGCGTAGTTCAACCTGGATCGACCCGTGCGGCTGTTATTACTTAGCTACGAGCCGGTCGACCGACACATTACCAAATATGATATTGGAACGCGTAGAAATGGGACCAACATTAAAATGTTTTGATTTTCATACCAAGATAAATACTGGCCACCCTTATCCTCATTCCTTATAACATTAACCACAGATAACTCATGAAAAATGATCTCCACCCTTTAATGGCACTATGAAGTACCATTGTGCCCCATAGTGTCAGACGGTACCGTCGAGTGACACTTCAGTAGGCGCGTCATAATCTGTGAATAAACTCGGTTAGGTGCTGTGGGTAGTGAGAGCGACGCGATAGCCGCCAGATTGTTTATTGCGGAGGTCGGACAATCAAATATTGTCCAAAAGGAACCCGCAAACATGCAAAGTTGCACATATAACTATATAAATAGAAATTAATGGCTAAATGTGATGCTAAGCGCAAAACTCGAGAAAGCCTGGACCATATCGACTACATTTTTATTTTTTTCAAATATTCATTTTTAATACGTATAACATAAAAATGTGAAAACTGTAATCAATAGAGGCAGAAATCTGAGGAAGGTTCTTATGAAGAGAAAAATTGAAAAAGTCGTCGGGAAAATTGGAAAATTCGGGAAAAGTGAAAGTGCATTTTCTGTTGGCATTTTGTATGAATGATTGAGACAGGACAACGTCTGTCGGGTCTATCTCGGAATCCTACTAATAGGATTCCAAGATCTTAGCTTTTGTGTGCTTACGTCAGAGTCAGAATAACATATTTTCAGGTAATTGAAAAATCTGTAAAAAATAAAACAATTTATTGTAAGTTAAGACTCAAACTGACGCTATTTTTAGTACCAAACGGTAGGTTTCGTGGCATTCTGTAGATAGAAATTAGGTATTATTGGTGATGTTCTTCAGAAAAGTCAGGTGCATAGTACCACAGATTAATCTGTAGTAGTACTCGCAACCGACGTGCGTGTATGACCAGATGTATGAACGTAAACGAAGCAAACGGAGTATGTAAGGATCGTAGCAGGTGTCTGCCTGCACTCATGGGAACAAGGTGTGAGTTTATGTATGTTTTATTATTATTCTCCGCAAAAAAGAAACACTTTTTTGTTATTTAAATGGATCGCTCTTAATTCCCCTTATCTAACATAAAATTCATTATCATGGGTGGAACACAATCTTATCACACCTCTTTAGAAAAATTTCTCGCACTCAGTAGCTTCGCGTCGCATCGCCCGCACTGAGACACGACCTTTACTCAAGTTTAGTCACATCACACACAGACGGGTGTATACTGTATATGATAAACGATCATTACTCACAGGGCATGTACAGTCAACCGCATACCCATGCTCACAATGACATCGCCTTTAGCTACTAGCAGTAAGGGTGGTTTTCGTAGTACAAATCGAACGTGGGCTTGACCGTACCTACCCTGTTTTTGCGAGTCCACCTTCAGAATGGGTAGTTAAAATAAATGGACTAAGGTTATTGTTCAGGAGTGTTTCATACGGCCCCTTTGTAGACCCGATAATGTTTAACTCGGTGGAGTTGAGTTTCAAACTACGTTTTATGGCTTTTTGACTGTGTCCCTGAAGGAGTTGGTCAAGAATTATAGCATAGCATAGCATAGCATAGCATAATCAGCCTATAATATTCCAACTGCTGGGACACAGGCCTCCTCTCAGTGAGAGGGAGTGGGCCGTAATCCAGCACGCGGGCCCAGTGCGGGTTGGTGGATGTCACATGTCTTCGAATTTTTGGTTCTAGTACATGCCGGTTTGCTCACGATGTTTTCCTTCACCGTTTTGAGAGCAGCGGTGATGAAATAAATTACACAAAGTAATGCCAGGTGCACTACTTATCTTATCACTTTTTTAAGGAAACCCTAGTTTGATCAACAAATCTGTGAACTAAAATCCTATTGTTGCACGTCAGTACTTATCCCGCACAAAGCGTGTCTATAAACCTCCATTCTTCCATCCTTTTTAATGGATGATATCTCCATAATATCCCGCCTCATCCCTGCTTTCTTCCACATCATAAAACGCAGGCGATCGTCAGCCGAACTGGAGATAATCTGCAGATATTAATTTATACGGTGACACCCCACGCCGCCATTTTATTGTTCGCTCAGAACTGTCAAGAGGCTCTGGATTCTCTGTAGGATGTACTTGTGGTATGAGCATTGATGTATTGATTGAAGTACTTATAAGGGAAGTTTAAAGGTTTAAAGATTAGACATTAATGAAAATTGACATTAAACGTGCATCTAGGATGAATTCATGAGTGCTACGTTTTATGGCATCGTGTCCACCAACCCGACTGTGCCTGCGTGGTGGATTACGGCCTCACAGGAAGAGAAGGCCTGTGTTCCAACAATGGAATTTCATGGCACCCACCAAAATACAGATTAAAAAGTCTCCAGAATTTGAAGCGCAGCCGGATCCAAGTAAATGTTCTTAGAGGCAAAAATATACACTAAGGTACACCTACCTACTATCCTGGAAGCTTTACTAGTAAAAGTTTTCCGAGAAGCCAAAAAGCACGTCTATAATTTCCCGCCATTAATGACATTGTTGTTGACGGGTAGTGATGCGCGTTATCAAGTTTAAGATTTACGTTTAGTCGATTTTAATTCTTACCTGCTGTCAGGGATTTCAATTTTTAATTTAAAACTTTGCGCTTAAAATCATAAGCGTAGGTAATAATATTAAAACATAATGAATTACGCAGCATTCCCTCAGGACCGTCTTGCTAGTAAAAAGGTCGCGTGGTCAGCAAAAACAATCTTGATAAAAAAAAACGTTTCTAAAATGAATGCGGGAAACGGGATACAATTTTCCAACATTAAAACGTCCGCCCTAGACAGGCGGGAAGCATCGTCGCCCATCGCTCGTTACTGGCGCGGGTTTTTATCAACACCCGCCATTTTCTTACCACTTCATTAGTCTATTGGCAACAGCGATACCAACTTCATTTTGCGGTCCTCCAACTGTCAAATATACTCTACGTCAAACGACTAAGGTTGACGTTCGCGTGAATTTTGTTTCGTCGATTGCGAATTTATTTTTGCAGTAATGTCAAACTACCAATGACAATCATGACGTGGCATTTCTTTTTGTAAAATGAAAAAATCACGGTGATTCGGTCACAGTGGAATTAACTTAGATCTTTGTAGGATGGGCCTATTTTTTGCAAGTTTCCATAGTGATGACTCAGTGGAGCGTCTCTAAGTGAAATAGTTTTGCGAAAAACAAAATGGCCAGTCATTTCGTTTTTTTTCTATTTCATTTGATAAAGGCGGGTAGATAGTGGACGCAATTTCGTTCCGAATTTGTGTTTTTTGCTTGTTTCACATTTATCAGCGGGAGTGGTGTGTAGGTAGGTCTAGGTACTTACTGTTTTAGTTTATTTTCTTTTCGTAGGAGGCTTCTTTCATTTGATGATAAACTGTTTCACGTGAGTGTGTCGTAAAAATGTGATTGGTGATCTTAGGTCATCTTACACAAAAGAAAACATGAAAAAACTTTTTTACAAAAAAATACAACCGACTTCCAAACACAACACTACAAAGTGAAAAATAACTTTAATTTCGGAAGTCGGTGTCTGGTTAAATGTATTTTCGTTTTTTGCCATCGACTTCCGAAATTAAAGTTATTTTTCACTTTGTAGTGTTGTTTTTGGAATTCGGTTGTATTTTTTTATAAAAAAGTTTTTATTTTTTAAGTTTTAGTTGTGTACCTACCCCACACAAATTCTAAAACCACTACCTGCAAAATAAACTAGAACATCACCTATATAAAAGTGGGGAAAAAATACGTATTATTGAAGCTAACTCAAAAACTACCCAAGCAAAGCTAATCAATTTTATATGGGACCAACTGTGATGTATACCCTCTCGAATAAAACAAAAAAAAATCCAAATCGGTCTAGCCATCTTCGAGTAATCGGGGAACATACATAAAAAAAAAAATAAAAAAAAAAAGGTTCCGTCGAATTGAGAACCTCCTCCTTTTTGAAGTCGGTTAAAAAACATGGTCTCATGTCGAAATTGCACAAAATTCAATGCCGTTTCTTATCTTAAGAGAATATTATTTTGCTCTCTCGTGGTGCAGTTTTAGACTGACAGAATTAGTAATTTCTAATCATACATTTTACCGTTGAAATTATGTTCGCCAGTGCTACGTAGGCAGCCCGCGTAGCACGTAGGCGGCGTAGATTGCTACGCGGCTACGATAAATTTTGTGTCTGATTGAGTGCGTTTAACGAAGATAAGGGACTTTGTCTTTGAAATTATGTAACCCCAAACTCACCGCAGCAACAAATCCGCGAAAAAGTACTAAAACACTGGCAGCATCAGGGATACACACATAAACCAGCTTTTTTCATTTCCCTGCAAAGCCCCGCTATCCTTGTAGCCCTCTGAAGCTGCGAGCACATTACATTACTACTTTTACATCCCGTATATTCGGTTCGACAACACAAACACTGTTTTCTCTGTGGCGACAAATGAGGTTGGTATCTGATGTATGTTCTACAATTTGTTTTTTCGTAGTTGCAGTGTTTCTGATATTCAGATTCATCAGAATGACGAGTTACCTATTAACAGGCGTGGATCTAGGTTTTCGCTCAAGGGGGGAAATGGGTAGGAGGGAGGAGGGTAGATTTCCCGAGCCATGAAAGCCCTTTTTGACTGACTTCAAAAAAGGAGGAGTTTATAAAAAATAGAATTCTAGAGCCAAAGGTCATCTGAGCCATTAAGTCAGGCGAAAGACGACAGTCTTTCCATGTAAAATACTGATTATATCACCAAAATTGTAAAAGCTACGTAGCCAAAAACCCATATTTAGGTGGATGCTCAATCAACTGCAGTTTTTCAATAAAACGTTTGCGTTCTGTAAATACACAAATGGTTGTATTTAACCCTTAATAAATAGCAGGCGCGAGATTTCAGTATAACAGTAGAATACCTACTTATTAGTAGTTCCTGTCCTCTGAAAAGATGCATCATCGTATTCTAAAGATGTTTGCTACGCCAGTGCTACGTAGGCAGCCCGCGTAGCACGTAGGCGGCGTAGGCAATCGGACGATTGCTACGCGGCTACGATAAATGTAGCGTCTGATTGAAGAGACTTTTAATGATTTTAAACTGAAGATCACGTCTAAACGAGTAGTGTTAATAATTTGGTAAAAACATAGTTATGTAAAAGTAGAGCATTTTATCGTATTATATTTATTATATTGGTATCGTATTACCCAGTAACTGGGTTGTGGAGGTCAAATAGGCAGTCGCTCCATGTAAAATACTGGTTTCAGCTGCATCCGTTTAAACTGGAAGCCGAGCCCAACTTAGTTGGGAAAAGGCTGGCAGATAATGATAATATTGTTAAAGTAGAGCTTTTTCTTAATAACTTAATATGTGAATATTTTAGATTATGTTTATTTTACTTAGTGTAATTTATTTTATTTTATTTATTGGTCTATCTGCAATCGTAACACTATTCAACCAATTAACACAAGCCATAATACAAGCCTAGTGAACAATATTAACCGATAGACACCGACACCGACGCCGACACCACCAACACACCTAACAACACCGATTAATTTGTAAATTATAACGCGGATAAAACACTGCGAATCACGCAGAAAAGTGGACATTGGACACACGACGCGTTGCGTGAGCTCAGCACAGAACACGCAAGCTGACCACTCCAGGCCGCTGGCACTTATCTGCGTCTTAAGTAGCAAAAAGGTTTTATTATTTAAGGCTTTTTCCTGTGCTGTGTGTAGTTATTATAAATATTGATTTACTCAGCTCATTCCATTTATTTCAGACTAGCTTTTGCCTGCGGCTTTGCTCGCGTTAATTTAGATTTTAACAATCAATTCGAGTTGTACTCTGCTTGTAGTAATATAATTCAATCATGATTCGAAAGACACGTGGCGCCATCTATTATCATAAGAACGTTATTGTTGTTTTTCTCGGGAACAGTACTTTTCCGGGATGAAAAAGACACAGGGTAACCTGTGTCTTTTTCTACAAACAAACAAACTTACTTTCGCTTTTATAATATTAGTTAGGATATTAGTAATAGCAAAGTTAAGAATATTCTAGCACGCAAAAAGGCTGAGTAAATGTGTATTAGAGAACACTAGCTAAATGCGGCGCCATTTAAGTAATTACCAAATAATTCAATTAATTTGCTACAGTACTTGTGGCTGACCTGAGAATCGGACTCAGTACTAAGTACTCATGATTCCCCAACAATAGAGGTACATAATGGTCACTGTTCAAACCTAACCCAAATGTCGGATTGCTCGGAATCGGAGTGTTAGATTAATGATGGTATCAATATATTTTAAACGATAGACCTAATGATTTTCGATTAAATAAACGTTATATTCAATAACGTTAATAAGTTTTAGAGTATATACATGTTATATATAAAGAAATTATATCAACAGATGGTATATCTCACGTTTATTACATCTTGTGAACGATAATGAAATGAAAATATACCAACTATCTTTATATGATATGAGACGCACCCCAATGTTTTTATTACGTATCCTCTTTATTTCATTGGTTAAATCCATTTAGCGGTAGCATTTGCATTGGTGACAGAGGTAATTGACCTTAGTACTGAGTACTTAGTATAATTGCCGGCACGAGTCGTGAGCACAAACTCTACTCTTAAACCTAACGAATCTTATTTCCTATCGCGGTAGGTTGCACACGGGCGGCAGCAATTAGTTCAATATAATTATGATCAAGCATATTTAGGTCCAGATAGAAAACAGAATACGGCACGCTGACATGGCATGCATGGCACGCTGACGAGGGCAGTTAAAGTTAAGGTGAATTTGTTTACACGACTCGTGCTGGCAATTATACTAAGTACTCAGTACTAAGGTCAATTACCTCTGTCACCAATGCAAATGCTACCGCTAAATGGATTTAACCAATGAAATAAAGAGGATACGTAATAAAAACATTGGGGTGCATCTCATATCATATAAACATAGTTGGTATATTTTCATTTCATTATCGTTCATAAGATGTAATAAACGTGAGAATACCAACTGTTGATATAATTTCTTTATATATAACATGTATATACTCTAAAACTTATTAACGTTATTGAATATAACGTTTATTTAATCGAAAATCATTAGGTCTATCGTTTAAAATATATTGATACCATCATTAATATAACATCCCGATTCCGAGCAATCCGACATTTGGGTTAGGTTAGAACAGTGACCATTAGGTACCTCTATTGTTGGGGAATCATTTGGGCTAGGTTAGGTTAGGTTAGAACAGTGACCATTAACGCGCGAAGGCGAGCGAGCGAAGCGAGCGCGCCGCGGGAGCGGCCGCCGAGCGCCAGATACCCTCTATTGTTGGTGAATCATTTGGGCTAGATGAGGCGGTGAATGTCTCGTATATTAGACGATGAAAGCTTTTGCTTTGTTTTTTACTAGGCGTAGTATCATAATATTAGACTAAATAGGTTTTATGTCTTTTGAGTGGTATATCAAACGATTTTATATTCAATGTATGTTATGCTTATAAAAATTAGTTAGGTACTTTAAAATTATAACAATCGTTTATAATATTAACTGATCATTATATAAAATAAAATTATAGATTCAGTTGTTATATCTTGTAAATATTACAGATTTTGTAATTATATCATATATTACTTACCCAAAACATTGCTTTTAAATGAGCTTAAGTAAATGCATTCTTTCTCCAGCAGCATGTCTGGAGAGGGCGTTTGACTACAGAGAATGTTTGCCATCAGGTAGTGGGGGGTGTATTTGTTAAGTTAAATGTTAAGTTATATCTGTTTATTTTTAATATACTACTGTTTGTTTTCCCTTACTAAATTAAAAGACACAAGAGATTTTATAAAATGTAGATTTGAGACGTAATTCTTCTTGTATCTACAAGAAGAATTACGTCTCAAATCTACGCCTAAGGGATTTTAACAGTTGGATGTTGAAAAAGTCTGATAACTAGTCTTATCAATGGGTATCGTGTTACCCAGATAGGTAGTCACTCCATGTAAAATGCTGGTGTTCAGCTACATTTGGTTAGATTGGAAGCTGACTCCAACATAGTTGGGAAAAGGCTAGGTAGATTGGTTGGATGTTGAAGTGTATATTGACGACATCATACTTCTATCAATAATATGATTGGGGAAACCAACATTATCCTCTCCGTATCTATCATTTTTGTATAACTATGTCCGCTAAACGATAATAATAGTTTCAGGATTCAGGATATTTCCTCTTATCGAATGTTTTTATTATTATGGTTTTCATTAAACAGGAAAAAATATAATCAATGTTCTTGGTCATATTCATATTATTTCATTGCTTTGGCCGTAAACAGGTGACAAAATGACATTATAAATACATTTCACATAATAGAATTATGTACTACTACTGATATTTTAAAACTAGCTGTTGTTCGCGTAGATGTCAATACTTCCCTATTTGAATCGTGTTTTGTTTACAATTTCATGGGTTTTGATTTATTTGCGCGGAACCCTAATTATTTTTCTAAAATAAAAGTATACTTTCATGTATATGCATTTCGTAAAAAGCTGTTATTTTAACATTGCAAAGAGACACTTCAATTGTATTTATTTTTCGACGTTTCTATTACATGGTACTTAAACCTTCCGGCGAAATGTAGATTGTAGGTACACTCTATAGGTAGGTACACCTCTACACAACTCTTCTGTTTAAATCGTCGTTCTTATGTTTTTCTAACAAGGAGGCTAAAGTGAGTCCTCATTTGAGAACAGATTATAAACAAACCTAATCAATCTGCCAGCCTTTTCCCAACTATGTTAGGGTCGGCTTCCAGTCTAACTGGATGCAGCTGAATACCAGTATGTTACATGGAGCGACTGCCTATCTGACCTTCACAACCCAGTTACTGGGTAACACAAAAACCCTTGGTAAGACTGGTTGTCAGACTTTCGGGCTTCTGACGACCCGTAGCGACGAATGACAGCCAGGACCAACGGCTTACCGTGCTTTCCGAGGTACGGAGAGGTCTCAGTATGTAAAGATAGGCACCCATCCACGGATCCGACCGCGGCAAGCGTAGCTTAACGTGATCGATCGACTCGTGCGGCTATTATTACTTAGCTACAAGCCCCTATAAACAACACATAAAACAATGAATTCAGTTCGATGCCCCAGATATTGTTCCGAATGGTCTATAATACCCCTCTATCGTGCCTAACGCCAACATTAAAGGTGCGGCCAATATCAGCCATAATAGGTACAGTCAACTGAACGCACTTGGTAATAGTTTGATATTGACTGCGACATCATGTCGCAGCAGTAAGGGCGGTTCTCGTAGTTCTAGTGTTTCACTGACATACGGTTGAGCGTACACCCATAAAGATCTATGTGAGTACCGTCTGCTACCCCGTCGCTTAAGAGTGCCATGGCAACGCCCATGGTTGATTCATTTGGCATCTCTTAGCTTGGCACAATGTACTCATTTGTGAGTATGTATGTGTGTAACGTAGAAAAATAGTGGTCTGTTTTACGAGTATCGAATAAGTTTCAGTTTAATTCCATACAAATTCTGAATCGTTTCCTTATTTATCTGGAGGGGAAAAATTATCTGGATACTGAGTGATAAGCCCCTATTGTAAGATAGATAGATTTTGTAAACAAACAAATTAGGTATTCCTAATGACACCAAACAAGAACCTATAAGTTATTTGCAAAAATTAAGCCATATAAAAAGTAATATCTAATATTAAACTATGCTACACTAGGCCAAATTATAATTATCTAATCTTTGCCTAGCACCTGAGCATTAGTTATCGGTTAAAATTAAGCTACATCTATAACTTCTAATCTTTGATAAAGCGATATGAAAAGCTCATCTCTCAAAAATCGACTTCGCAAAATCAATTACAAAATATAAACAAAAGAAAATCGAGTAAAACAAAATTTAAAAATGTAACGCTCATTACACAAACACGCACAACCCTAAAGTTGCCATGTAATCAATTATTCCATTTATTTTACTAATAATTTAGCGTGCAACGCCCTTTACTGCTACAAAGTACGAGTAGTTGAACTAAACTAAAAGTGGACTTTACTAGGTGAATAAATGGCTAAAATAAAATAGTCTACATTGTGCAGAATATTGTTCGAAGTGGTACAAGTATGTTGCTACCCCGACGGTCAATGGCGTCATCGGGCCATGACAACGCCTTTCGCCGACACTAAAAGCTGTAGATAGCTTTTAAAAAGCTCTATAACTAACTAGATGGCTAAATAAACAAGGATATAATAAATAAAATATGTCATTCCATCCGGTATTGACCCAATGCGGGGCAAGGACCTCTCTCTCCCCCGCACCTCAGTTTTGGTTGTGCGAAATAAAATAATAAACTATGAACTCTACGAGTATGCTACGCTAAACTAGAAATTAGACAGATACATGCAGATGAAGATTTTCTAATAATTAAAAAAAATTGTGCTCTCCAAAAATCTCCTGGAAATCTGTGAAATACTTAAGGAAAATACTGAAAATATTAGGTTATATATGTTCATGCTGCTTCTATCACAGGGAAGGCTGAGGTCCATACTGACTCGGCTTTCCTCAACCTAGATTCCACCCCTTTTCTCGTCACCATCCGGGGCTCAGTCCCTTTGAAATCAATGAAATGAAAACAAAACTAATATATCCTAAGGTTTCTAACACAAGCACGCTAAAAACAACCTAAACATAACAAAAATAAGATACAGTTTCCCCTAAAATCGAGTAGAACACGATTCGCGAATAGAAAATGGCCGGAGTTTCAGATGCAGCGAAAAAATGTGGCACGCATGCGCACAGCGCCGCTCGATATATGCACCCTCCGGTGATCATGTGTTGAACCACTCTCGTATCTACGCGAAACGAACGATATTACAGAGGAATACGCGTTGTTACACTCACACAACACCACGCAAACACTTTACACGACAGAAAAATAATCAGTGACAACTTTACAGCAGCTTCCCTCTTGTTTTCTCAAATATAACCTGCAAAGAAAGTTATTAGTACAGTTGACACGAGAAATACAGAACAATATTGTGGGTCTTCAGTGATGGGTGTGCAACGCCACGGCCCTCTTGTCCAGACGCAGCAGTAACTGTAGGCAACACGTACTGCTGTGACAGGACAATATGGTCGTGACGTGCGGCTCGGGCGGCGGCCCGCGGGCAAGTGAGGCAGCGTGGCCGCGCCGCGCCGCCGCGCCCCTCCGCCCGCCGCCCCGCGCACGCGCCAACACCCCCCGCGGCCGCTACGACACCCTCAATGAACGCCCACAATCAACTATCGATTTTCCAGTAAAAAAAATGGTTTAATTCATCAGCACGCATCTTTGGGGTTGTCTATGTTTCTTTTTGGTGGGCGTTCGAATTTGGAAAGTGGTTAAGCGACTCGCTTTGAGACATCAATAGTCAGAGACCTTGATTACTGTATTTTGGAAACAAAACTATCCATTTCTCTACCCCCGCCATTTTCGTTCCAAAAATCTGGACCATTTGATCCATGAAGGCTTACCTTTCCATAGTGAAGGACTCCTAATCAGTAATTTAAGGTTTTCATTATGACAATCATCAAATCGTCTAAGTATAGGTAAAAATCCACTTAACTTTGATGAAATCCAAATCATATCTCCAGATATCAAATTCTCTTTACAATCTCGAACTTCTTTTTGTGAGTTTAACAAAAGCCTCGCAGGAATCGGTCATTGCTACCATTTTCTATACTGATTCTATTTCAAGCCGGCATTGTCCCTGAAATGCTATCCTACAATATCGCGCAATATAAACGCGAAAGTTTGTGAGGATGGATGTTTGTTACTCTTTCACACAAAAACTACTGAACGGATTTTGATGAAATTTAATACACAGATAGTTTATAACCTGGATTAATACATAAAATACGTTTTATCCCGACATTCTTACGGGTTCGAGATTTACGTGGGTGAAACCGCGGGGTGCTGCTAGTGCTTTTTTTTCTCTGAAATCTCTTTCAGTGCGCTGAAAACTTAATTTCTAACTGCCAACTAATACAAACCCGAAGAAAGGATCCATTAGGGCATTGAGATTTTGGCTCAATCATTAGTCTGAGCAATGATTGATTCTGCAAACATTAACAGATTATCATATCACAAAATTCTAAGTACACTTAGTTCTCAATAAAGAATTTGAATATCACCTCTTGTGTTATACAATGGATATTTCATATTAATCTTCGTATTAATTTTCAATTGAGTATTTCCTTATCTTAATCATATTTTAAACAAGTTAGCGTGTCACGAATCAAAAGTAGTACTTATTTTATCTACCAACTCATACAATTTTATCTACCAACTCATACAATTTTATCTACCAACTCATACAATTTTGATGTCCAAAACGTTTCCTATTTACACATTTTAGTATAAAAGAGTATGTTTTCGTCCCGCACAACTTATAAGAGGCAAACTGTGAGAAGTAGGTTACTGAGGGGCTCGCGAGCGTTGTCCTGGCAACGCTCTCTACTTGTGTGTAGCGATGTTTAATATCACACTTGCTGCTTTGATTCGTGTGTATGTACAGTCAATAAAAGAGATATCTAGGCAGGGTATACTACCGTACTTGTATGTGAATTGCTTCATGTTCAATTTCGTAAAAATATACAATTTTGTGTTGATGTGTTACAATGTAGGAGTATTGCAAAAAAAAAGTAATATAATTATACTGGATGACTTTTTTTACCGTCTCGAAAAAAATAGGGTATATTCGGTGAACGGAGTAGAAGAGTATGGCATACCTAGTTTTTTTTTTTTAATAGCTTAGTCAGAAAAAAATATTTAAGTATCAATAAATACTACAAATTCGTTGTAAACTTTTCATTTTAGAACAATAAAAACATAAATTTTGAAGAAAAATAATAAATCCTTTAAAAATACCTACCACCCTACCTACCCCCATAACCCCCCCCCCCCCCCCCTACCCTACCAGCATTATGATTTAAATTTTGATTATTTTTAATTTAAAAAAAAAAAAAACTAGACATGCCATACTATTCTACTCCGTTCACCGAATATACCCTATTTTTTTCGAGACGGTAAAAAAAGTCATCCGGTATAAAATTGAACATGAAGCAATTCACATACCAATATACCCTGCCTCCTGCATCCTGCCTAGATATCTCTTTTGTTGACTGTACCTACATGAAGAATTGTGTTCGTTGATAAAACCTAATTTCTGCAGCAAGATTTTGTTGGAGTAGGTACCTACTGTAACGAAATCACGGTGAGTTAGATCAGGGAATCATCAGTTGGTTTCATTGGGGGTCCGTTTAAAAAAATAATATGACTATCACGGTCCGTTTGGTAAACTATTACTCAAACATTGTACAAAGTTTCAAAGCTTTTCGTGGTTCTATGTACATATTTATAACCAATCTATCTGCCTAGCTTTTTCCCAACTATGTTGGTGTCGGTTTTCAGTCTAATCGGATGCAACTGAATACCAGTATTTATTAATTACCACACACTCCAAAATTCTTGGCATGGAACTTTTATAAGTATTTTTGTGTTTTAAAACAGCATTTTCTTGGAACTCGATCATTTTCTTCCGTAAAGTAGCTTTGTTAAATGAATTAAATTTCTCAACGTTTTAATTTTAATATTTATATAGTTTTAGTTATAGGTACATTTTACTGTTTAAAATAGGTCGGCGGTCCGGATGCCGGACCGCTGTCCACCACTTGGTGACTCCTGAGCTAGATGTCAAATCATTTATTCAAAGTAGTCTGAGATTTAGCACTTTTTGAGCGTCTAGTTTCTAAAGAAAGGCCCCAAAACTTCTACCCGTTACACTTCCTAGCTTTTATATGCTGTATCACAGATTAACAAGAAATTCAGGGTCACTAAATCAAAATCAAAAGACAGCACTTTTCAAACGTCAAAATGACAGTCAGACAGTCCCCCGGCACGCCCGCCCTTCACCACTTCCTAGTGCTTTAGCTGGGGAGAAGTGGCGCAACAAACTGTCGGTACGGCTGTGTGTTCAGTCAGAAGAACTTGATTCTATACAATAGTACTCTGGTCTAATCTACTCCTAAAACCGTTTCTCATTCAATATGAACGAACTAGTTAGCAAGTACTTAACCAATTCAAAGACAATCATAAGCACAAGACTTCAAATTAAATAAATCTGTTCCCAATTTCTAAGAAAACCATTAGACATGCGCATGCGTGCCTAATTCTTTTACTCGGTCCATGCGAACGCCTGTAACTCAATCTATGCATCCAACATCTTCGATTCAAAATTGGATCAATCTTCAAACGCTGTGCCCGATATATCAAAGTCAGCTCGATACCTACTGGTATAACTCGATTGAGCTGCCTGAACATCAGTATTTCATTTGGAGCACCGACCTCAGATCTCCATTCCCCCTTTGAAACGGATCGATATCCTGAAATTAAACCGAATATGAAAATGTTTCGAGCTTTTGAACGCCCGTGAACAATCCCACACATTATTATGACAACCGCGCGTTGACAGTAACAGATAAACGATATATTTACTACTAGTGTCTATGCCCGGGGTCACCCGGGTGTTTGCGGTAGATTTTCCGGAAAATTTATTTCATACTAGCTGCGCCCTGCAGTTTCTCCCACGTAGACCGGGATAAAAAGTAACCTATGTGTCCAGGATGTAAGCTATCTTCAAACCAAATTTCATTCAAATCGGTCCAGCCGCTTGAGCGTGAAGAAGTAACAAACATACAAAAACACACACACACACACACTCACAAACTTTCGCCTTTACAATATTAGTGTGACTAACCATGTCCTGACACTAGGGATGATGACTAAAAATTTATTTTTGTCGTCACGTAGAATAGTAAAAAATATTGGACACGTATTTTTTCTTTTTTTTGGTAATCAAAAGATGACGGCGATACGTTAAGTTAAAATGTGATATGACGTCACTCCTTGCTAGATTTTGTACGTAGTTTGATAGAGTAGTGACGTAGCGAGCGAACTCCTCAACTTTAAAGTATTTTATCTAAGTAACTTTTTATTTATATGAGCAAAAAATATGTTGTTTTAATATCTAACTGACGGACTAAATAGAATTTCTTTTTTTCTTTACCCAGGAAACATCCCTATTTGGAACACAGCTAAAAAAACAGCCGAATCGGTCGAGCCGTTTTCCGATAATGCGCTTACATAATACATTCGGCAGTTGATTTTTATTTACATATATTATCTACAAGTACCCGCTAGCCGCGCATATCATAATCACTTTTATGAGAAAACACGACATCTTTTCCAAGGATTCTTTGTGAGGAAATAGGAGATCTACTTACTATTTTATTTCTATTACAATCTGTGTAGATCTAGGGTCTTCTGCCTGGTAACTAAGAAGGCCACCTGATGCTGATGTCAATCTGCCCAAGTCTAGTTGGAGTAGGTAATCTAAGCTGAGCGAAGGACAGAAGGAAGTTCGGAATTGAATTTTCATATTTCTGCTTAGAAACTCAAGGGTTTGCAATGAGCAATAGGTTAGCTCCGGATAGGACATATTTTGCATAGAAACCAGCTGTTTCAGTGGAAAAAAATGTTTCAGTTAAAACTTTCGTGTGAAACCTCCGCAGCTCCGACAAAAAGTTTTAATTCTTGCTTATGTGAGATCACGCAGTCGGCCGCTTGACCTCTTATGGTGATGAGTTAGTGAGCGAGGAGAGATTTATAAAAAACCGGTCAAGTGCGTGTTGGACCGCGCACAATGAAGGGTTCCGTAGTTGAAAAGAATTTATCCTAAAAACAAACAACATTGTAATTCCAAAAAAATATTATGTTTTATGTGATAAAATTACAAATTAACAATAATTTTCGGACTTTTTCTTTCACTTGTGCTTTGAAACTTGCTTCTTGCCAAATTTCATTATTCTAGGTCAACGGGAAGTACCATAGGTTTTGATTTACTTGCGAGTATTAAAATATGACGCATAAATGGCCGTATTTTTTATTGTGTTTACTTAGAAGCTTGATTTTTTAGAACTCCAAGGGACCATAGACCTACGTATTTGATATTAATTTCAACTTGATACCTCCACGCGTTCCTGAGAAAAATGGTCTTGACAGACTGACAGACAGACAGACGGACAACGAAGTGATCCTACATGGGTTCCCTTTTTTCCTTTTGAGGTACGGAACACTAAAATAAGAAATATCTATGCATAGTTACATTTTCTAATGCAATTTCAATACCAGGCACCCAGAGGAATGTCAGTTTTCAGAGTCCAATGGTAGTTGCCATGTAAAATGCTAGATAGTATTCTCATGTATCTATTAGGACAGACAAGAACAAAACCCAAATCTTCCACCTAGGTTTACCTTTTGTTAGGGTTGGCATTCAATAAAATATCACAACTCTAGTAAGTTGATGTTATAAGACACTTTTACACGTAAACTTTTTGCTCAATGTTTTAAACCTAGACGGCGCCGCGCCGGATATTTTAATATCTAGATATTTTTTATTTTAAATATCATAATATCACAACATAACGCTTGTAAGTTAATCTTTTTAGTCACTTTTACGCGTAATTTTTTTCAAAAAATTGCTCAATATTTTAAACCAAGTAGGCGCCGGATATTTTGATATTTGTTTTGTTTTTTTGTTTTGTTTAGTCTTCTAGGTTCAGCAGGATTTCACGGAGGATGCATGGGCTGAAACAAAACCATAATCAACCACCTAGCTCTACGCCACGACTTCCAAACTAAGTAGAAACGACTGAAATTCATGGAGCGTCACCATGCGACTGCCATTTGACCTTCCTAACCCAATTACTTGGGAATAGCGACCCTTCGGTTCACATAGTGGTCAGGCTTACAAGGACTAGCCGTTCCTAACGATTTTCATAGTTTAACGTGCTCTTCGAGGCATGCAGGGGGTAGTCTGCCTACCTGGTGAGGGACGGTCACCCATTTGAAGCGCTAAGGTTGCCCGCGATAATCAAATTTTCATAAGACTTTTGCAGTTTGCAGCGTCTGGGTGTATGTTGATTCAAGTATGATTCGCGATCGTAAAATATATGTAGACATTAATATGTATTACATGCAGATTGAAAACATTACCCTCTTATGGCTTCGCCGCAGTCGAGTAAAAAACTGAATGCAAGAAAAACCACTCACCCCTTTAAGAGTCAAAAGGATATTACTATGTGGATGACTCCTTTTTTTTTTTTTTTTTTTTTTTTTTTTTTTTGTGGATGGGAAATCATCAAATGACTTCTCCCGCTCTAGGCAGAGCGGGAGGGCATGTCAGACTTTTACTGACTAAAACCCACCCATGTTCCTTCAGCTGCCCGTGCCAGGGCCACGGTATCTCTTTCGAACTACCCGCGACCCCGGCGGCATCGGCCCAATTGACCCCGTCACTGCTGACATCTCTTTGAGGCGCGCGTGGAACACAACGCGCCGTCGACCCGGGCCTGGTCCTTACCGGACGGCGAGCTGCCCATTACTCGTCGTCCGCAAGCCCGCGCCTACGGTGGCCGGGAATCGGCAATCGATTCCCGCCGCCCAGGGCGTCTCCTACGGCGGCTAGGGGCGCGAGGGCGCGGCTGTTGCCTCTCCCATGTGGATGACTCCCTACAGTTTTGTTTAGCAAAACCGAGTTGTTTAGCTCAGGTTCATCCGACTCATCCCTCTGGCGATGTAGGTGGGGTCACCGACCGGAGGGCGGGTCGCACGACAACGGACCAATATTCACAGATAAGCGATCACTCTGGTTATACAATTAGAGAAGAGTATTTTTAAGATTGAATAATGTTATTTAAATTTATTTATTAAAATTGTAGTCATGAAAACATCTTTATTTTTAGGGTTCCGTACCTCAAAAGGGAAAAACGGTACCATAGGATCACTTCGTTGTCCGTCCGTCCGTCTGTCTGTCAAGAGCAAGACCCCTTTTCTCAGGAATGCGTGGAGGTATCAAGTTGAAATTAATATCAAATACGTAGGTCTACAGTCCCTTAGAGCTCTAAAAAAATCAAGCTCCTAAGTCAACGCAATAAAAAAATACGGCCATATAAGCGACATATTTTGATAATCGCAAATAAATCAAAACCCGTACTTCCCGTTGACCTAGAATCACGGAATGTGGCAAGAAGCAAGCTCTCACAGCACAAGTAAAGGAAAAAGTCCGAATACTTATCGTTAATTTGTAGTTTGTCCTAATAAACAAAAACTTTTTTTTTTGTGATTAGCTACCAACTTACATTTGCATTTGAAGAATTGACCGTGACATATGACGTACGAGTATATCGATTTATGGGAGAACATTATTTCAACTACAAAATTAAGTTTGTTCTTCGGATAAATTCATCCCAACCACGGAACCGAGATGCACTTGGCCGGTTTTTTCTTTCGTATTATGTTATGGAGCGCAGGATGGTGTTTCTACTCACTCAACACCATCCTGCGCTCCATAACTCAAGTAGCAGATGTTGGAGAAAAAACGGCCAGGCTGAAGTTGGAGTGGGTCGGACACATCGCGCGAATGCACCCGGTCAGATGGGCAAAGATCGTCACCCACTGGACGCCTGAGGGAGGACATCGCCGTTGAGGCAGGCCACGGCGAAGGTGATGTGACGATTTGATAAGGTTTGCAGGGCCAACATGGCCAAAGATCGCACAAGACAGGTTTAGAAGGAAAAAGGGGAGGCCCTTGCCCAGCAGTGGGACACAATGTAGGCTAATAAAAATATGAAAAAACAACAAAAAACAATTGCCAGACAGCAAGGTGGGAGCGAGGCTGCCTGCACGGGGTGACCTCAGCAGACGTCTTAAACCTTGGCGCCCTCGGGAAGACTTAATTACTACCCATTTTCAAACTATTATCTACTATTTAAAAGATATTATACCACTAGGGACTATAATTTAGAATACAAGTTAATAGAATCTGTAATTTGTAAGTCACAAATCACAGACACACACACACACACACACACACACACACACACACACACACACACACAGTCAAAGTCACACCACACACATCACACACAGTCATAACATCACAGTCTGTGTTTGTTGTTGACATCTCTGATTGTGAATACGTTTGCACGCCATGGATTAGCAGGATATGCTGAAATAAATTTTTCAATACACTTCCTCGAAAACTGGTTCATATCGCACTACGATTAGGTTCACAATGCAATATATTTCACACGCGTGCGATTTTTCGTTTTCCAACACGTGTGCGGGAATAAAAATTGCCACAAATAACTTATTCATACATAGTCCAAATTGTGTTGTGTGCGGCTTTACGGTGTTAATATTTTTTGAATATTTAAATAATGTTTATAAATAGAATATCATCAAAAACCATGATTATTACAATAAAAAAAAAACGTTTATGAACATACACTTCTGGACACATCTATTGGCCCACCTTAGAGTTTAGGTTTCGATGGCCCCTACCGAAATATGATTGCTAGATTGAACAAAAACTGTTGATGCAGTTTTAAACCTGATACATTTTACCATCTTTTTCGATCGTATTGTTTTAAATTTGAATTCAGAATACCATACGACACGGAGCTACGCCTAACAAGTCGGATATGCGCCTTGTTAAAGGCAATTGATTTTTGAATAAAAAACATGTTTTATCAAATAAAGGTTTAATTTAATAACGCGTGTTGCCTCCATGGGCTTCTACCACAGCTCTCATACGATTAGGCATAGAGTTTATCAACCGCTCTATGAAATTTTGAGGGATCATCTCCCATTCCTCTTCTATGGCAGTTTTCAACTCCTGCATCGTCTGGGCAACTGGCTGACGAGCCCTAACACGTCTTTTTAGCTCGTCCCACATGTGCTCAATGGGGTTCATGTCTGGGCTTCTGGCTGGCCAGTCCATAACTGTGATGTTCACATCCCGAAGATATTCCCTGACGATGCCGGCCGCATGGGCTCTTGCATTATCATGCATAAAAAGGAAATTTGGGCCCACATAGTCCGCGTATGGTATCACGTGAGGTTTTAAGCACTCACGAATGTACCTTTCAGCATTTAATGTTGGCAGCCGTGGTCCTGTAACAACATCAAGTTGAGTTTTGCCGCTCGCGGATATACCGCCCCAGACAGTCCATGAGCCACCGCCATAAGCAACCCTCTCTTCAAAGCAGCATTGTGCGAAACGCTCTCCCTTACGTCGGTAGACCTTCTTCCTTCCATCATTGCCATGTAACACAATTTTAGACTCATCAGAAAAGAGTACACGGCTCCAATCTTGCTGTGTCCAATTTAAATGACTGCGTGCGAAATGAAGGCGCGCTGTTCGGTGGGCTCGCGTTAGTTTGGGGCCATTAGCTGGCTTGTGTGGTACCATATCGCGTTCTTTTAACCTTCTCCGAACAGTTCGAGCGCTCACAGATACTCCGTGGAAGTCGCGAAGTTGGTTTTGTATCTCAATGGAGGTAAGGTGACGATTTCTCAAGCTGGTCGTCACGATGAATCGATCCTGCCTTTCAGTTGTGACCCGAGATCGTGGCCTTCCTTGGCGACGAACAAAGCCGCCAGTCTCTAGGTACCTCCGATAAACATTTCGGACCGCAGATCGACTTAAATTAAGTTGAGCACTCACGTTTCTTTGGCTGTGTCCGGCCTGAATAAGTGCCACAGCTTGGGCGGCGACTTCAGGTGAAGTATCCATAGATTATTGATAGAACCTCACCTTAATGTTAAGAATAAGTAATGTTTGTTGCAAAACCAAAGATATCAATCACTTTTTCAAGAATGAAATCCAAGTAAACCAATAAAACCAAGTTTTCTTAGTATTCGATTGTTTGATATCAACAAACAGGCTTCAAATTGTCTTTTGTTTCTTTAAATTCTGTGTTCGAAATTCAAAAAAAGACTATTGAATGAAATTGTGAATGTGCCAGGTTCAAAACTGCATAAAAACTTTTTGCTCGACCTAATATAAAATTTTAGCTAGGACCAAACGAAACTGAAAATACAAGGTGGGCCAAAAGATGTGTCCAGAAGTGTATTAACATTTATTTGCGTTCTAAACTCAAAATATTTGAACTTTCTATTTTTCATATTAGGCTGTTTATCTCGTACCTTTGCGTCTCCTTCAACCTGGCAAAAACAAAGCGCAGAAAAAAAAGAAAATTTTAATCATAGTTTCCTAATAATCAAATCAAATCAAATCAAATATATTTATTTCGGATTCTGTTATATCCATAGGTGTTAGTAACAATAAACTTATCCTAATGTTAGTACAGTTAATTCCTAGGTTTATTATAAAAATTTAATTTAAGCATGCGCCGGGCTGGGCACCCGTCACATGTACACTCATCCACTGCTTCAACAGCGGAGAATCCCACCGGTTTGCCAACGCGTTCAGGATGCCGTTCGCAGTGCCACGTACGCGTCTGAGTATCGAAGCGCTTCGCTTACGGATGATTGCATAAAAGCAATCAGTGTGCGCCTCAGCAAACATAGTTGATGCGCTGCAAAAACGAGGCAGCCCAAACAACACCCTAAACGCGTTGTTATATTGAACACGCAAAGTCCCGTACACTCGTTGCGTGTAGTATAATTCATGACAAAATATTTTTCGTTATTTTATTTTATTTCTTCAAAAATGGGATTTTGTTCTCAAAAACAACCTCGCCTACGGCTCGGGTGTTAATTCCGCCTCGACTGCAATAACAAAAATTCTTCAATTGTATCAAAATGAAACATATTTAGTAACACCCTAAAGTAAATTATTCTAGCAAATAAATATTTTGATTTGATTTCATTTAGGTGCCTACGTCAAGTGCTGATAATTATGCATCCGTTTAGATATACAAAAATATCAAATAGTACTTAATTATTATGATTTATTTAATTATTACAGATTAGCTTACGTTGTCCTGTCCCAAATATCAGATTTTCCCAATTTTTTTGCATTATTCGGGCAACTTTTAAAATTTTTCTTTACTTAAAACCTAAATCGGGCTAACACTTTAAAACAAAAAACAGCCAAATTAGTCCAGCCGTTCTCAAGCTTTCCTACGAAAATCATTTCATTTTTATTTAAACAGATTTATTCGTAACCTCACAAAAAAAAATGGATCGCGGAAAAACTAAAATAGAGAATATTTTAGTACCTGCGCACAAGTTCTGCGGTTTCTTTTTAAAGTTTCATATGTAAGTGAATACGAGTTTATTTCCAAGTAATTCCAAGTAAGAAACGAGAAAAAACTTTTGTTCGTTTTTTTATGTGACTGAACTTTTCCAACTAAGTAGGTATAATAACAATCTAATAATAATCTTCTTTTTTCCCTTTTCACAAAGGTGCAAATAGTTTTAGATAAACATAGAGATAACAATTAAAATAGCGTTTTGACAAAAATATATATTTATTGACGGGAAAAAAACCGGCCAAGTGCGAGTCGGACTCGCGCACGAAGGTTTCCGTACCATTATCTATAAAACGGAAAAAAACGGCAAAAAAATCACGTTTGTTGTATGGGAGCCCCCTTATTTTATTCTGTTTTTTAGTATTTGTCGGCAACAGTCGAATTTTGCGGGCAGCGGGGTGGCGGCGGCGGCGGCGCGTCTCGCATTGTCCCTACCCGCTTCCGCGCCGCTGTTTCGAGGTCCGGTCCATTTAAAAAAAAAAAAAAAAAAACAATTTATTTCAGACAATTTAGCCCATAACAAAATTATACATGTCAGATTTGTTAGTAACAAAGGTAAAACTATGTTAGTATAGGTACTATATTAATACATTTTAATTCAATACTAATAATAATTTCATGTAATATGCAACTCTAGAAACCTCCCCAGCACACTACTGGTCTCAGGTCTCTCTGCAATCATCCTCAGAATTCCGTTACCGTTCCGTTACATTTGTTTCCCGCGCCGCCGCCGCTGCCGCCCCGCTGCCCGCAAAATTCGAGGCAGAGGCCATAGGGTTCCCTTATGCCTTTGCGAGCAACATCTATAATATACTGGTCATACTGTCTATCAATGCAAAAGATATACAAAAGGTCAGTGAACCGCTAAATTAGACCCAGTTGTGCCAAAGTGATCCAACCCACAGTGAACACATTTTGAAATAATTAAAACGTATTTTCCCATTTAAACATTCTGATTTTGTTACACATGAAGGTAAGGAATATTTGGAATATTGAATAGGGTTTATAATATGGTTTACAATTTCCAGCCGCTGCTAGTTCTTCAGATATTGATGAAAAATATCGTCTGGATCATTTCTGCAAAAAACGATTTTGTATGACTCTATGTCAAAAATAATTTTGCAATAATGGTCCAACCTATATATATACCTAGGTACATACTTCGGTTTTTCATAGTGAGTTCCCAAGTTCCCACCAAAACAAAATTTTCCGTTTCGAATATCGAAAAAACAATCCACTTTTCAATAGAGCAATAAATAGGTACTAACAAAAAATCGGAGTAATTCAAATTATAATTTAAAATTAGGCTACCTAAGGTAGCCTGCGAAATTCAATTTTTTTTTGGGTTTTTTGCAATTCGCAGGTCTGTGTCAGGTTGTATCTTGACCAAAATACGCGGCAATAAAACATATGTATTTACATAATTTTAATCATAAAAATCATCAATACAAGTTAGATTTCGTACAGAGTCGTAGATTTCGATAAATTCGTCGAAAGAACGAAATCTAACGACTGCACGAAATATAACTTAGAGAGATGTATTGATGATTTTTATGATTAAAATTATGCAATTAGGTAGGTACCTACATAATTATGTAATTAGGTACCTACATAATTATGTAATTAGGTACCTACATATGTTTTATTGCCGCGTATCATATTTTGGTCAAGATACAACCTGATACGGACCTGCAGAATGCATAAAACGCAAGAAAATTTTAATGTTGCGGTCTACCACAGCGCATCCTCCTGCAATCAAAAGTAACAATATTGGTGTTTGCTGACAAACGAAAAGAACGCAACTATTTTTTGTTACCCATAGAATGTAACTCTTACGTTTCAATGTTACGGAAGAGAAAATATTAATTATTTTTAGCTATTACCATTTACCACCATGTACTTATAGTTATAGGTAACTTTGGTAAACTCACACTGAAAACTCAAATTCATACTCAAACTCAAAGCATGTATTTCAAACTAGCTGACCCGCCAGACGTTGTCCTGTCAAAATGTCAATTTCTTTTATTCCTATTTTTTTTTTCTTTTAAGCCACCCCAATCTATATTGGGTGGTCCTCTATAGGAGAATAAAACTAAAAAAAATATTCAAATCGGCCCAGCCGTTTTCTAGTTTTAGTGAGACAAACGAACAGCAATTGATTTATATAGATAAACCAATTACAGGCACTTGAATTGTCAAGGCGTCGGTCAGTCAAAAAGATGAAGCTAGTTGCAACGCTAGTTCCAAAGCGTAAGCGCAGGTAACGAGATCAAGTCTCTTTTAAATTAGCGGCACTCATTGCTTAGTCAGAATAAAAATATGCATGCATTGTTAACATTAGATATTTACAAAATAGGCGATAAATAAAAAAAAAAACACTCTGCAAATTGCGTCCAAAGTTTCCAATACATGAATGACTCATTCCGTTCTTCCATCGACAGGTCGTAACAAACAGCCACCCGTTTCACCTCTGACCTGAAAGCGAATTAAAGAAACTATTTGTCACGGCTGACGTTTTTCTCACTTTACGGTGTCTTAATTTATCGAAACTGAATTCATTGCGGTAAAGCGTTGCGTAATTTGTTATAGAAAAAGTAGGTATTCACCGGAAATTTCGCCTAAGTTGAATGATATTGCTACTCATGCTGTTGGAAATACTTTTCGCAAAAAGATGTAACAAAATTACAACTTACGAAATTAGTTTATATTGTGTACCTTACTAGCTTAGCTATAAACTTCAAAGTGTAGTCATCATATTATTAGTTATAGACTAGTTGTTCATATTGAACGTTAGTGTTGACTGTGTCACAGTACTTAAAAATAATTAACAATTTAACAACGAAAGCATTATAGTAACGAGAAAATTATTTCGTTGCTAATGGAAAATGCTCGCAAGTCGTACTAATAAATCAGACTCATGAAATATGTATTTTTAACGACTGCTTCATACGGGAATTTCTATCTGACATTTTTAATACAACACAGAAAGCATCTTGGGTCCTATTATCACGAGGATAGTGTAAGGTCGCAAAGAATGTACCACACATCATGTTCAGACGAGATAAATTGCGCGAGTCTACGCTGATTTATAGTTGGACAGGGGAATTCGTTAAAAGATCCCTCGGAAAAAGCGAACATCTATCAAACTTGGTGAACAAGATTATGCCGTTTAACATTTCTTAATTTGTATAAAAGTGGTATTTAAAAGTTCTCAGTGCAGATGTGATTAATTTATATTCAGTATGAAAAATTTAAGAAGCTTAAGCCGCTGTCAAGTTTTTGTTGGAAAATAATAGGAGCGGATGAGCCCCATAATTAATGAACCACCCAAAATAGTTTGATCTTGCTATTATCAAGCGAGGAGCACACTTACCACCAGTAATTTATTACCCTTGAGAAACTCCTTTGAAGACGCTTTAAATTATCGGTTAATTTTTAAATGCAGTGTTTAACTAAAATTTATACATATTGTAGTTATAAAAATATCTAAAGGTACTCCTTTAGATATTTATTTCATACTTGAAAAGATCGTAGCAAGTGGAGTTCTGTAGTTTCTGCCTACTATAGACTTGACTTGGGAAATTGTAAATATTTCGTTATTTTTGTCCATTATAAGAACGTTGACTTTAATTAAACACTAGCTATGCCTATCTCTCTGCCTCTCTGAAGTAAAGTAGAAAGTATTGTGAAGTATTTTAATAAATTAATTAGTTTTTTGCAGAGTGGAGGTCTGATCTTTCAGTTTATCAGGAACTTCCTCTCTGCAAAAAATTAGATATTATTTGGTCATCTAAGAGTCGCAAACTGGTAGCAAATTTAAATTTCAATTAATGCTAAAGAAAGTCGCCATTTTCATATTCAATATGAATTGTGGATAGAGTGAATTTAGGTTTTCTTGTAATGCCGAGGTTCAACACGCAGTGTTCAGAAATTGGAATAATAGAAAAAGGTTAAATTGATGAAACTCGTAAAACATTCTGCGCCATATCGGCCCAAATAATGCGTATGTCGTCATTTCAATAAAATCACACCGCATGCTCAAATATTTACACTCGACGGCAGCTACAGGACACCAGGCTGTGTCCAATGGCTGTCGCCAACTGCCCCAGAGCAACGAACGAGGATTTGCCCTCCACACCACACCCTTAAACAACACGCGGGAGACCAATATACCCAACAGCTATGCCAGACAAGAACAGGTATATTGGTTCCACAGAGAGACAGAGACACAATTATTTCAGAAAATGTATAAGTGTGAAAGAGATAGCAATAGCTTCGTGGAGATGAAATGCGCAACTCGTATGAGGGTAACTTTTGTGGAGCAGCTGTACGGATAAGTTCATTTTCAATAAAATAAAAGCTTTTCCGGCGTCGGGCGGCGGCGTGCGCTTTTCTATTAGACTCGAGCGTCTAGAATTTTGAAGAGAATAGTATAATATTTTACGAAAGCGATTTGTATATAATCTAATTTTTATTGTATAACTGAGACTAACGTAAAGGATTTCAATGTAGCAGACTTCCGGCAAACTATAATGCAAGTAAATATTATTCAAAGCACTTATTAAATGAGGATTATGTTGATTTATCTGTTACAGGAGTAGGAGAAAAATCACGCAGGAGCATGTCACGTAGACTGCGCCAGTATTGTGTTCCTACCTACTCTTTGCTGCCATTTAGCAACTTAGCCGCATGACAAGTGGCACTTAATTGCTCGGAGAAACAATTTGACACGATTAATTTTGTAATTAACATACAAACATAATAAATATATTATTACAATAAACATCATTTATATAGATATGTGAGGCTCATGATGTTGAATATTTTCCGACGAAACGGATAAATCTCGCGCAAAGCGTCAGATATCACATTCGTTATGTTTCATCTTACATGCAAATATTTACCTTCCTCAAGAAGCCTCAAGAGATTCAAAATTTTCTGACGGGAATGGCGTTTACATGTACGTTTTACAGAAACGAGAACAAAACAAATTAAATCTACACATAAGACTGAATAATTATTTCCTTCGTCACGGTCAGATGTAACTATTTACATTCTATCGTATTTTTTTCACCTGTCATTGGTGGGTGACATGACGTAATGACGTATGAATTACATAAAAATAACATGATGATACCTTTACCATTGCCAATAATTGCCATAGACAATACTTTTCTTAATGACAACCTTCGCCGTAAATAAATTATTAATCACGAATTTCACAATTATTTTGAATGTTTGCGCTGTGTAAAATGTAAATTAACAATACATAAATTATTGTGTACACAAATAGATTAAACTTCAATCTGCGATAGATAGTTCTTTTAAACTTAATGTTAGCATTGGCGGGAAATTCGGCTGAATGTAAACAGATCGTGTTTTGTTTTTTTCTCTGCCAGCCACAAAGTGAAAGCGTCGTTGGACCGAATCGTGATTCGGCCATCGATATTTACGTAAATTCGTAAATAATTTAGTTGTTAGCCGTGATTTGTTTGGTGCGGTAGTGACAATGATGGGATTGTATTCTAGCGGGGCGCTGGGTGGTGTGGAGGTGCTGGATGGCGGGCTGGTAGGCGGCGAGCTGACGGCTCACGTGCTGAGCGCGCAGGCCGCCGCTCATGCCGCCGCCACGGCCGCCGCAGCCGCGCATCAACAACACCAGCAGCAACAGATTGCTGTGCAGCAAATAAGTGAGTCTCAATTTGAATTTTACCCCCTAGCTAGAAGGCCACCAACGGCCAAAAGTAGCGTCCCGCCTGGAAAAAACAAATGAATCTCGGTCAGTGGGTCGTCTTAGGGGTAGAATGATAGTGTTTATTTTCAATCACTTAGCTAGTCTTTCTAATAATTTGTTCCTTTCCATTGACTTTGAATAGGTACTTAATACTTAACACTAAAATTTGTTCTTGTAAGAATCTTATTGTGATTGTTTTGGCTCTTTGTATGGTGTCTGCAAGTATATTCAGATTTGGTAAATTATAGTAGTTTTCATTGCAAAACTAACAAATACAATAATTTTGATTACAATGGAAGGTCAAACTCACAGTTATATTTTTATAATTTGAATGTTGGCTTGTTGCTCATCAGTCTAATCAAATAAAACACTGTCATTAGTTAAATAAGTATAACATGGAAACACAAATTACCTTTTAAGATGAATTTATTCTTAGTCTAATCTGTACTTTCAAGAATTCTTATGTTAATTTTATCATTACAACTATTTCTATAATAATTATCAACAAGTTTTATCAGTTAAAAGCATTACTCAGAGATTCCAACTCCAACTATGCTAATTTTAATTATGCAAGCAAATAGGTTACTTGATGTTGAAAATAAAAAGATCACATTTCACATTGAGTTTGTCTTTGTTAATAAACAATATTATATTTGATTACTTACATCATGCTGTTCTTACCTTCAGGAAGGTAGGCAATAAGTACCTAGTTATTGCCTAGAACAATAGACAGCAGGCTGTAAAGCCTGCTGTATATTGTTGTCTTGCTTCTAATATAACATAACATCATGCCTCTATACCCCAAAGGGCTAGGCAGATGTTTACCTAACACTATAATACAAAGTTTTAACTTACGTATTTGAATTTAAATGGTCTTACCATGTTACATGTTTGATCACCATAATAAATTATAAGGCTTAAGGGGGATGTGCTAAGGTAGCCCACAAAATTCAAATTTTCTTGGGTGGATATGATTTGCGGCCGTAACTAATATGGGTTTACAGAATTATAATCATTAGAATCAGCAATACAATTTCATAAGTTAGAATTGGCCTCAAATCTCATGATTTCATGAAATAGTCATTCATTGTAATATGAACTTCGAGAGTTGTATTGATGATTTTTATGATTATAATTCTATAAATAAATATTTGATACGGCCGCAAAACATATTTAGATCAACATACAACCTAATACTGACTAGCAAATTGCAAAAAACGTAAGAAATTTTGAATTTTGCGGGCTACCCTGGCCTTTTCGCCTTAACTTGTTGAAATAAATCTTTGATTTATGTAGGCTGATATACCTAGATGTTCAGTATTTAAATCCAGACAAACATGACATACCTTCTATTAAATTTGTTCAAAACATTATTAAGCTAAATAACTAGATAGAGGTGTGGTAGGTACCTCCTTCCAAAGTAAGTAGGTAAGTAGTACCTATATGGTAACACAACCATCCCACCTTTCAGAAAGCAGAACATTTCTTGTTCTTCATCCAAGTACATAAATAATTATCTCACACTCCATACTTCTAAATACCTGTTAGTCTGGCTCATATTAACATTTTACCAAGCCACAACAAAGATCATCTCAACATTGACCCTAGACCCCTATTTCCCTACAGAAACTTCCCCGTCATCCGGGCGTTCAACCCCGGTGACGTCAGCAGCTAATGGCACACAACCCGCACCAACGGGATCCACCTCACCATCACCCAGCAAGCTGTTTGTGGGCGGTCTCAGCTGGCAGACGAGCTCAGAGAAGCTAAGAGAGTACTTTGCTATGTTCGGGCCTGTTACCGATGTTCTGATCATGAAGGATCCTGTTACACAGGTAAGGGGGGCTTGTGGTAGTTTGGTTTTTGAGGAGGGGGTGATGCAAAGTTATTTTGTAGGAATTAGAAATTGAGAAAAATCTTTATTTCTTGAAAAGTTCAATAGAATAACTGCTATGAGATCAATTTTTGTTGCCAAACATTGAAGTTTGAAATAAGAACAGTGAAAATACAGGCATAATAATTTATGCTGTTCTAAAGAGCTTTTAAAACTGGCATTTAATTATTCTAGATTTTTTTTTTCAAATAATTTGTTGCAAAGTGGGTAAATAATGTTAGATTATTTGCAGACAACAATGTAATATTTTATTTCTAAAAACCCAATATTTAGTTCAACAAACAATTGCTAATTAATAATTGTTCATTATGTTACCAAAATAATATAGGTATATATCCAAAATGATAGAAATAACTTGGGAAACTATCAATTCTCAATAATTTTGCATTGCGTCCACCTACCTGTTCTTATGTTGATTTTATTATTTCAGTAGATAAGTATGATAATAGACGCCTTAGCAACATGCCAATTAATACAAAATGCTTATTATTACTCATGTACATAATTTAATAATGTACATAACTACTCATATAAACTAAAATTATACAGGTGCAAAAAAAAAATGATACAGTGCACTAAAAATATTATACAGGCTGCATAAAACAAATTATAAGGGTCACCATAACTAACGCCCTGAAGACGGAAAGACCACCATCCGGAACAAAGGGTCACTTCTGTAAGTTTTCCAACTTTACAGGATGCGATTTTTTATTTTTTTTGACGTATTTTTTTAATAAATCTGTAGGTACTGTTTTAGTGTGCTAAGGCGATTCTCACAGTATTAAATTGATTAAGTCATCACGGACAATCGTGTCTATTTTAAAAACAATACAAGGTAAAATGCAAGAAATTGCAGAAGTGACGCTTTGTTCTCAAAGCAAAGGTGCCAAATTATACTTGCAACTTTTAATCGTATTCAGTAACTTGACAGTTGAAGAGATAAGTTCCTGCCAATAAAAAGGAAATGAGGTGAAAAAAAGAATTAGCGTAACTACCTTGATGTGCTTATAGTTTTATTAATTGAAACAATTTATATTCATTAATATAATATAAACGATAGGTAATTTAAAAATTACTTTAAAAAAAGTAAAATCCGACTTCAAAACCTAAAACGAATAAAATAATTTTCATCAAAAACTTAATAGCATCTGAAGTCGGTGTCAAGCTAAGGTGCATTGAAGAATGGAAAACACCGACTTCAGAAGCTGTTAATTTTTTTATGAAAATGATTTTATTCGTTTTAGGTTTTGAAGTTGGTTTTTACTTTTTTTTAAGTTAATTTATTTTTCCTTTTTTAGTTGAATATGCAATTAGGACAATTACATGAGCCCAAGACGAACGAAAAGAAGAATCATTACAAAATCCGCTTAGAATTGTCGAAGATACCGTATATTTATGCATATAACTTCGTACATAAGAATAATTACTTAATGTATTATATACTAAAATCTTTCTGAAAGTATGTAGATTACGGTAGTGAAAAAATCATCAAAATTGGTTCATGAGTTTTTGAGAAAATACGGGTCGAATACAGAACCTCCTTTTTTGAAGTCGGTTAAAAACTAAAATCATTTTGCTACAAACTGTCAAGTTACTGAATACCATTAAAAGTCCAAGTATAGCTAGCGAAACTCCGCACACGTGATGGATATCTAAACACGACAAAAAAGGTGATATTTTTTGGGGTCAATGACCGCTGATAGTTGTTGTTACTTGAAGTGTGTGTTGATAAAATCTGTTGATGTCGTGTTGAGATATCGATACCCATCACCCGTCTGCGGAGTTTCGCTGGCTAATTTAATTTGACCCTGTATTTAAGAAGATACATTAACATTAAAAGACAGATAGAACTTACTATACAGATATCGGGGTCTCTGTTGGTGTCCGAATCGAAAGCGTGGCGAAAGCGCGAATCTTGAGCGAAGCACGTTTCATTTGTCGTCCATCATATTTTTGCTCAATAGAATCTGTGGTTTCATAACTTGTTAGCCCAAGTTCGCACGGGCGATTGTTAGGGTTCCATACCTCAAAAAGGAAAAACGGAACCCTTATAGGATCACTTCGTTGTGCGTATGTCCATCTGGCAGTCTGTCAAGACCCTTTTTCTCAGAAACGAGTGGAGTTATCAAGTTGAAATTGATATCAAATACATAAATTTATGGTCCCTTGGAAAACAAGCTTCTAAGTCAACGCAATAAAAAAATATAGACATATAAGTGACATATTTGGATACTCGCAACTAAATCAAAACCACTAGGCACTACACATAGCCACTAGGCATAGGGTAGGCAGGCACTTACTGTTGACCTAGAATCATGAAATTTGGCAAGAAGCAAGGTCTCACAGCTCAAGTAAAGGAAAACTTCGAAAGTAGACTAATTTGTAATTTTAACTCATTAATTTTTTTTTTTTTTTGGAGATTACAAACTTAAATGCAGTTGGAGAATTGACCGTGACGTAAATGTATGTGAGAACATTTATGTCAACTACAATGTCAAGTTTTTTTTTGTGATAAATTCTTTTCAACTACGGAACCCTTCATTGTGCGTGGTCCGACACGCAGTTGGCCGGGTTTTTTTTATAGCGCATTGGATTTTCAACTATGTTTTGAGCCGAGCATTGTTGAGAATCCAACAGAGCGCATCCCAGCGCGTCCAAAAAACACTTGGATTTTCAACTATAGGCGCTAAGCAGAGCGTTGAAGATCCAGTGCGAAAAAAACATCGCCCTTGCCACCTGGACTTTCTTATTGACAAATGGCCACATCTCACTAAGTACAAATGAAATCGCAACAAAAAACTGCTCTTAGATTTTTTGTTAAGATAATTTTGGCTCAATGAGTCCACGCGACTAATTTTGCTGACACTCAGTTGCATAATTTTGACGGTTTACTCTTTGTAGTACTCGACGGGGGTTTCGAACTCTTTTTAAAATTGAGTAATCTGTATCTTTGTTTTGTCTGTAAGATTACCAGTAGATTGTTAAGGCTGTCGCATTTTATCACCTCTCTCGCTCACACTGGACCAAATTTTTAAGATTGTCAAATGAAAAGATGCTTTTTTGGAATATTGTAATCAATTAGCGAACTAGTTAATTATATTAATATAATAGGTAATTATTAAAAACACATTTTTATTGTGACATTTATTTAACTCGTCTCAAAAATAGAAAATACTTTTTGAGCTGAGTTTATTAGATAGGTAACACAATAGAAATATGTTTTTAAAATTAGGTACTTGCCTATTATTACCTTTTCTATTATTATTTATTATTTCTCGCTCTCACCCGGTCCCGTGTGAGAGCGAGAGAGGTGATAAAATGCGACAGCCCTCTTAAGAGGAAAAGAAGATATCTATAGGGCAAGTAGCGGTACCTACTTAGTTCTGCCGAGGTGCCGACAGGCAGTATCGCTGGGTTACCAGCATTCTTAATAAGATATCTATAGGGCAAGTAGCGGTACCTACTTAGTTCTGCCGAGGTGCCGACAGGCAGTATCGCTGGGTTACCAGCATTCTTAATAAGATATCTATAGGGCAAGTAGCGGTACCTACTTAGTTCTGCCGAGGTGCCGACAGGCAGTATCGCTGGGTTACCAGCATTCTTAATAAGATATCTATAGGGCAAGTAGCGGTACCTACTTAGTTCTGCCGAGGTGCCGACAGGCAGTATCGCTGGGTTACCAGCATTCTTAATAAGATATCTATAGGGCAAGTAGCGGTACCTACTTAGTTCTGCCGAGGTGCCGACAGGCAGTATCGCTGGGTTACCAGCATTCTTAATAAGATATCTATAGGGCAAGTAGCGGTACCTACTTAGTTCTGCCGAGGTGCCGACAGGCAGTATCGCTGGGTTACCAGCATTCTTAATAAGATATCTATAGGGCAAGTAGCGGTACCTACTTAGTTCTGCCGAGGTGCCGACAGGCAGTATCGCTGGGTTACCAGCATTCTTAATAAGATATCTATAGGGCAAGTAGCGGTACCTACTTAGTTCTGCCGAGGTGCCGACAGGCAGTATCGCTGGGTTACCAGCATTCTTAATAAGATATCTATAGGGCAAGTAGCGGTACCTACTTAGTTCTGCCGAGGTGCCGACAGGCAGTATCGCTGGGTTACCAGCATTCTTAATAAGATATCTATAGGGCAAGTAGCGGTACCTACTTAGTTCTGCCGAGGTGCCGACAGGCAGTATCGCTGGGTTACCAGCATTCTTAATAAGATATCTATAGGGCAAGTAGCGGTACCTACTTAGTTCTGCCGAGGTGCCGACAGGCAGTATCGCTGGGTTACCAGCATTCTTAATAAGATATCTATAGGGCAAGTAGCGGTACCTACTTAGTTCTGCCGAGGTGCCGACAGGCAGTATCGCTGGGTTACCAGCATTCTTAATAAGATATCTATAGGGCAAGTAGCGGTACCTACTTAGTTCTGCCGAGGTGCCGACAGGCAGTATCGCTGGGTTACCAGCATTCTTAATAAGATATCTATAGGGCAAGTAGCGGTACCTACTTAGTTCTGCCGAGGTGCCGACAGGCAGTATCGCTGGGTTACCAGCATTCTTAATAAGATATCTATAGGGCAAGTAGCGGTACCTACTTAGTTCTGCCGAGGTGCCGACAGGCAGTATCGCTGGGTTACCAGCATTCTTAATAAGATATCTATAGGGCAAGTAGCGGTACCTACTTAGTTCTGCCGAGGTGCCGACAGGCAGTATCGCTGGGTTACCAGCATTCTTAATAAGATATCTATAGGGCAAGTAGCGGTACCTACTTAGTTCTGCCGAGGTGCCGACAGGCAGTATCGCTGGGTTACCAGCATTCTTAATAAGATATCTATAGGGCAAGTAGCGGTACCTACTTAGTTCTGCCGAGGTGCCGACAGGCAGTATCGCTGGGTTACCAGCATTCTTAATAAGATATCTATAGGGCAAGTAGCGGTACCTACTTAGTTCTGCCGAGGTGCCGACAGGCAGTACCGCTGGGTTACCAGCATTCTTAATAAGATATCTATAGGGCAAGTAGCGGTACCTACTTAGTTCTGCCGAGGTGCCGACAGGCAGTATCGCTGGGTTACCAGCATTCTTAATAAGATATCTATAGGGCAAGTAGCGGTACCTACTTAGTTCTGCCGAGGTGCCGACAGGCAGTATCGCTGGGTTACCAGCATTCTTAATAAGATATCTATAGGGCAAGTAGCGGTACCTACTTAGTTCTGCCGAGGTGCCGACAGGCAGTATCGCTGGGTTACCAGCATTCTTAATAAGATATCTATAGGGCAAGTAGCGGTACCTACTTAGTTCTGCCGAGGTGCCGACAGGCAGTATCGCTGGGTTACCAGCATTCTTAATAAATGGTGGTTAAATTGCTGGCACGTAAGACTCGGCAATGTCTATAAAAGCGTAGGCGAGGCCTAAATACAATTACTTATTTTGTTTTATTCTTATCCCTTCCTTAACTTTATTCGTGGCATGTTGCTAAGACTAATAACTATGTTCACATTACTCGATAACTAGATACTTTAATATACGTACAAGTTATATGACAGAAAAATAGTTCAAAATACATAGTTATGTCCAGACTGGCTGTTTAGGATCGCAAGGCTGTCTCGATAGCCACATTTGCAATCGAGCCGTTAGCAATCCTATATAGTCAGTTATTATGAACGGGGCTATTGCCTAAAGAAAGTGTTTGGACCTCATTGTATGGAATCACAACTGAACCAGCTCAGTCATTCTAAAACTACAAATCAGGAAGTTTAAAAGTTTCCTTAATAGCTTCACTTCTAGTATCTTCTTGCAAGTTATCGACTAATGTAAACAACTAAACTAGAAATTAAGAATATAATAACGCCATTTTTTCAAGACAGCGGTAGGCAGAAGACGGAGCGCATTCGGTCAGTCTTAGTATCGTTGTATAGGTTGATTTGGACTAGGTAGATTGTAGGTTCTTGTGGAAGATCACGGCCATGTGCAAAAAATATCATTTTTGTATGTTCTGTATTGAATTTTCCTAGTTTGTTCCCTGTAGTGACCCCCGCAATCCCTTCTTTATAAATAAAAGTTTCCAGAATAAAATCCGTGTTTGCCTTTGATTCCTCGGTTGGAGGGTAGTCTCTGATTTCACTGTACAAATCCCAATCAATATTTCAGATTGCCTTCCCTGTGTATATTATTATAAATAAAATCGAATATTTTTCTTGTCTATACTGTAATCCCTTCATATTATTTTTAGTCCTATTGCATGACCTTATTGCAGTCCAAGAAAGCAATATTCCATTCCTTACTCAAAGGATTTCCGTAAGTTGTCAATAACGCCTTTCCTTGCCCTCTATTCCCTGTAAATCCAGTGTTTTTTTGCATATGGACCAAAATCTCCACACATAGTTGGGCTATGGTTGATCCAAAGTAACCTAGGTACACTAATAAAAGTATATCCATTAATAATAACATAGACAAACCGGCATGCTAGACTCACTAACATAGAACGTTAGGTCTAGAAATATGGATTTGATAAAATACTCCTTCTATTGACTTCTATTTTTGAAATCTGGTAGTTCCCCTTCAGTCGGTGTTGCCATGCTTTTACTTTTTCTACTTATTTCGTAATTTTTGTCAAGTAGTAAATAAATCTGTTTTATGTTTTCTTTTGATGTTTATTTGTCACACTTAAGTTGTAAGATTAGATTTTTTAATAAAGACAGCTTCTGATTCTATTAATTTTTTTATCAGTTATTTTATTCTTCTTATCCTATCCCAGTGTTAGAAATCCAAATTTAATCTGTAGCAACAATTAGTAAAAATTCAGGTACGATTATTGATTATTATTAAGTAAAAAGTAAAGAAATTGTAGTTGACCTCTAGTAGTCAGCTTTTAAGTATAACCATTATCTTGTACGTTGAACTTATTGACTTTAAGTAATTGTTTAACACTCTTTATACATACTCGTATAAATGTGTTCCTCGCTAGGATCAGAAGCACTATTTTAATGTTTAACTGAAAATAATTACCTTATAATGTATATTTATGTTAGTGTGATGTTTAATCTTTGTGGTTAAGTTTCTTCCTAGTTAAATGTGACCATCCCCAAAAACAATAGTTTTAAACATAGCAACACTGACTTCACCCCTTTAATTATCTGCAAAACCTATAAACTTATCTACTAATTAATTAATAGTACTTAGCTAAGATCACAGAATAGATTGGAAATACTCTTTTTGGTAGAAAAACAGTAAATAGTAATTTTCTCACTGAAGTACTGAGATGCTCAGATGAAAATGGTAGAATGGTACACTTTGAGGGTAACATTGCTCGGTTAGACAGATTCGTGCTAATAATAAGAAATAGTTGTCTGTCAGTAATTTTATTAGTATGTATTATTGTGGCCATTTTATTGCACGTTTTTTTTCTCTTGTAAAATAATGTAAGAAAGTCTTTGGTAAATAAAGTACTGGGTGAGACGGCTTCTAAGCTTGCATAGTCAGTAATCGTGGAAAGTGCAGCTGCGGACATAATGTTGAGATATTTAGTGGCTTAAAGAAGTAATACTATGTAAAGACCGCCTCGTTGGTGTTGGTCTAGTGGTCGCAACATGAGGTTCCTAGCTTCGATTCCCAGATCAGGCAAATAAAATATAACTGATCAGACTTTTTGTACAAGGTCAAATTAAATTGACTAGTGAAACTTCACAAACTTGTGAAATTTCGCAATTTAGCTAATTTTATTTCGACTTGTATTTCTTAGTTCGTTCCTAGTTGGTCTATGGTCGCGAACGCTATTGTTGGGCAAAGGTCAAGAGTTATTGGGTTTTCTATCAGGAACTTGTCAGTAGTAGCCCGGAGTCTGGAATTTGTGCACGGTTGATGGCAATAGCCTCGCCCGCTCGAAATATAGACGTATTAGGCAAATGTCCGCAATGCTTCGGCTTGAGGACCTCTTGTGTTGCGGACTGCTATGAGCCGTATTCATCTACAGAAATATCGCTTGCTCACTGAGTTACAATGTTAGCAACGCAGTGCTTTAATTGCTTTTGACGATATTATGAACCCTTGCGTGGATAGTTGTAAAATGTTTGTCTCGGCATAAAATGGTCACAGATCATCACTAATTCCAACTAGATGTACCACTGACGGAAGCATGAGTACTTAGGACGACCTCTGTACGACTACTAGTAAACTAAGTAATACCACGTATATCTTTATATACCCTCATTTAAATAAAATATTTGTAATTTGCGAATATAGCTCTTAAATGTGGGGACATAGTGTGATTTTTTTTATTATTGTTGTGTGTCAGTGTTTTGGCAGGGAGATAGGGTTCAGTTATATTATTTTATCTTGTTGACGCTTTTTAATTTTTACTCTTTTGATAAAGTTTTACGTGTAAGATTCATTAAAAGCCGATACCTACCGATCAGATAAATTCAATTAGAACAGAAATAGCATAAAATTAACTGCCAGTTAATTTAGCCGCAACTTGGGCACTTGTCCCGCAGCCGCCCGACGAGCAAGCTTCCAGCTATTGACTAGTGTCTCGCTCAAGAAACGTACAATAGATTTAGGTCCTGTTTTGGTAAAAGATATATATATTCATAGTTTATCGAATATGTTCACTGTGCCGCATGTGAGAACTCTCTCTCCACTAGTTTGTTGCAGCAAGAAAGGTATCAATGAAAATACTAGCTCAGCGACGACGCTCGCTTGGCAGGCAGAACTTGGTACAGAAGCTAAGCATACCAGCAAGTGACTGGGCAGTCATTCTACTCGTCGCACTCGCGCACTCGCTCATAACATAACTTGCCGACAAAACTATTCGAACTACAGAGTCGCTGCTCGTTGCTCGCCAACTCGTTTCTAGTGGCTAGCTTTACTCGCTTGTCGCTAATCGTCGGCGGTGGGTCAGGTGACTTATCTGGAGATGGTAAAACATATATTATACTAGCAGTATAAAGTCATAAGTCAACAATTCGTGCAAAGATAATTTCTGAGCCGCAAAACTTAACAGAAATGTAAGTTTAATTATAAATGATGTTAATCTTAAAGTTTGTCATGCCGCGGTCGAAAAGAAACGTTTGCTCTGACGAATGTTCTTAGAAAAACTTTTTACTCAGAGTTTACATAATCCTGAATTTCTACTCAAGTTTAAATTGTCGATTGTGTGCTGTAACAGATTTTGTTTAAAAAGTTCGTGTTTTCTTCTTATTAAAGCAACTTTTTATCGTAAGCAGTCGGTAGTAACTGGGTTGTGGAGGTCAGACAGGCAGTCGCTCCATGTAAAATACTGGTATTTAGCTGCATCCGGCTACACGGAAGCCGACCCCGACATAGTTGGGAATGCGCTACGCAGATGACTGGCTTTTCATAGTGAAGCAACTTCAGATAAAATAAATTAATTGAGCCACGTCTCCCCGCCTAAGTTTGATGGTGACGCTGATGGAATCTAACCTTAAAAAGCCTGTTTTGTCAAGAGCGTATATAAATTCGTACATAACGTAGTGTATTTTCAAGATTTTCTAAATAAATTATAGTTTTATACCTTTTATAGATAGGTTTGCAGTGTAAAGTATTATCAAAATTGAAATTAGGTAATTACTTTTTTGTCTGTAAAACTTTTATGAAGCATAGTATATAGAATTTATTAATTGACAATATTTTTAAGCTACGTACCTATACTCTTTTTTTCAACTGTAGAGTATTCATATTTTTTGTTTCTTTTTTTTGATATTTTTTTTTGTATACGCTCTTGATTCAAGTAAATATAACATTAACCGTTGATGTTAAGTTTTGTTTGAGACTAGTAGTTCTCGTTTCACTCGTAGGTACTTAGGTGTAAGTCACTAAACTCCCTGTCACCCCTTCTCAAAAGGAGTCGGGAAATAGACCTTTATAAGCACATTTTTAGATAAGCTGCATTGACTAACAGCTATTTTTTCTCGAACGGTCCTAACTTTTCTCAGTACATGCGTTTTGACCTAAAAATGATCGAACATCCGTATCAAGGATTACTTTTGACTATAAAAAGGTCTACTCCCCCACTTCTTCATCTGTAACCAGACATACGACTGACACAAGCCGCGCGCAGAGATCGCGCGGCTTCGGTTTCATCACGTTCCAGGAGGCGTCTTCAGTCGACAAGGTCCTCGCGGTCCCCGTCCACACGCTGGACGGCAAGCGCATCGACCCCAAACACGCCACCCCCAAGTCAGCCCCGCGCCCCGCCAAGACCAAGAAGATATTCGTCGGTGGAGTCGGACAGGACACTTCCGCCGAAGAGGTCAGGTCTTACTTCTCACAGTTCGGCCTCGTTGAAGACGCCGTCATGCTCATGGACCAGCAGACCAAACGCCACCGCGGCTTCGGCTTCGTCACCTTCCACTCCGAAGAGGCGGTGGAGCGCGTGTGCGATATACACTTCCATACTATTAAGAATAAGAAGGTGGAGTGTAAGCGCGCGCAGCCGAAGGAGGCCGTCGCGGCGGCTCCGCTCGCGCTGGGCAAGAGACTCGTGCTGCGGCCAGGCAGGGGGCTGGTGTACGCCACGAGCGGCGTAGGCGCCGTGCCCACCGTGGGTGCGGCGCACGCCTACCGCTACGCGCCGTACGCGCTGCCCACGGCGGCCAGCGCGGCCACGGCGCTGGTGGCGCCGCCGCAGCCGCAGCCGGCGCCCGCGCTGCCGCAGTTCGGCACCGCCTACTCGCTCGCCGGGGTGGACATGTCGTCCTTCCAGGGCGTGGACTGGGGCGCCATGTACGGCCTGCCCATGTACATCTAAACGGTAACGAGCAATATTGACATGAAAACCCCACCCGCCTACAACGGATAGGTTCTTAGCTCGGCTATTTTATTTCTTACGATAGAGTTCCTACGTACTATTTTTTTTTTAATTAAGGTATTTGTCTTGCCGCGTACTCGAAGTGGCCACAAGAGGGAATGATCAGTATTCGAACGTAGTTAAGATGTTTATTGGCTCATTAAACTTAGTGTAAGGCAGTTACAAGCAATACTTTGCCCGCTACGGGCGTCAAAGAGAACGCATTTCATTTTTTTTTTTAATAAAAAGTTAATTTATTAAGGCGATTCCCAACGGGTACGCTCGAATAGGAGAAATTGACGGTACCCATGTTTATTACGTATTTTTGATGAGTCACTCGATAATGTTTACTTTTTTGAATTGTGAGGGTATTTTGATTTTCTTAAAGTGACTTGTGAAACAATACAAGTAAATATGTCGTCTTCTTTTTCGAAAGTTCGCGTCGTTGCGTGTCCCCTTAACTTTTAAATATTAAGGCGAAGATCTCAAATAATTTAGTTGCGATAAAAAAAAAACTAATTTTTCTTATATTTTGTCTTTGATATTTTGTAATTTAGTGGTAGACATAGTGCACGTTTGTTTGGCAATACATTAACCTGATATTATTTATGATGACTCGACTGTATTTTTATGAATCTCATTCGCAGCTGTATTTTTTAATGATAAACAACATAGGAATTAATATATATATATATACATTCGCGGTAAGAGTGACGCTGTGTGACTGCGCTGTTATTCAATTATTATTGTTAAATAAAAAGTTTTATCTACCCTCATATTTCAAATATTGGTAATACATAAATTAGAAAATTATATTGGATAACTCACTTCCCACAAACACGGGAATGTAGAAATTTAAAAATATATATTTTAGGCTAAATAAATTTCAATGTATAAAATTAAAAACAAGGAAATGGTAGGAGACGTCAGTATTATTATAACGGTGCCATTTCGTTACGAACATACATTTGTGCCAAAATTTCGCTCAGTTTTGCGTTTTATGAATCTCTTTTAGTCCTTTTATTATTAACTAAGTACATAATTATATTTGCTAAAACAACTGCTTTTTAGATTTCAAAATTGAATTTCAAGATATTAACATCTGTAGGACAGAAATATCAAGACCGTTTGATGGCAAATTTTGAATTGTTGGTAAACTAACTTATACCTCTTACTTCCACCGCAGCTAGAAACATTTCCGAGTGCCGTATTATAGTTCCGTGCAAACAAGGGCTGGCGTTGTCCTGTATAGCTCCATCTGTTTCTCGCATGAATACTTCCTGATACGGCCTCAGTAAGAAGCAAAAAAATCTTGTTAGCAATTTCCCGCGGTCAGGGCTGGTCCCACGACACGTCATCAGTCATCGATAGAACGTCTCAAGAGCAAGACGTGCTCACGACTACGTCATAAGCGTTACGTCACACGGCGTCGACCGCTCTGCTCACGACACACATATCTGACGAGCGGAAAGCAATCTCATTCTACAATAGTATTATATATAATTGACATACGTAGATATAGCATGAGTGGTGCTGGTGGCTTCTTTGTTCTACCCTACCACAAGAAAAAAAACTTTCATTTTTCTCATTGTTTCATTGTCAATAATACGGGTTGAATAACTAAACTCAAAGAAAAAAGTTTCATACAAATGACAACATTCATTTAACGCTAATACTCTGATATTACCACAAAAGCCACCAAAATCACTCTCAAAGTAAATTAGTTTACATTAATAATAATTTAGTTTAGCGTGTATGAGCGTGTGGACTAACACCCTGTGTACCGTGACAATAAGCTAAGTATATAAGCCGCTGTAGATTGTCATGGCCGCGCGGCCTCGCCCTCCGTTCTCGTCTATATTTACATTTTAGAAGTACGTCCTTTGATTTTGAAGTTTACTGGGTTGGGCCCATGTTGGGTGCCACTTTTGGAGGATTCTGTCTTGATTGTATTGATTGTATGAGCCCTCATCTGCTTAACCAGGCGATACACACTGTATTCGTGGAGGTAATCTTTTGCTTGACGGTTAAAAAGAGACCACAAGAATCGGGGTGTTTTCTTAGACCAAGGTCCTGAACAGTCACAATCTTTGGGTGTCATCCAATCTTCATAAATCTTGCTGCGCTTGGAATAACTGTACTTAATTCCGTTGAAAATACCAAGTATGTACTTAAATTGTTCACAAAATCTGTAAATTTAGTTAACCAAGACAGTATTCTCCAAATGAAATCCTCAGAATCCCTTACGTCCTTTATTAGAAGTACTTAATTTATCAATTGTAGCGTTAGATCCAAAAGCAATACAATATGTGATTAGTGAGTGTAAAAGACAAAGATGGTTGTGTTTGTGCAATTCCTAGATTTAAGCGCAATACTGGACTTAGAGTCCTAAGACCAGCAGTATTAAAACCACTCGTGATTTTCCAAAATTATCGACTAAACCGTCATAGTTTTAAATCTTTGACAATTTCCTTTAAAATTCAAAATTTTACCTCTAAATACTCGTATTAGTCATAGTTTTGATTCTATTAGAATTATTTACCTATCTCTAGAAAGTTCCCTTTAATTCAATATTTCTTAACTTAGATAAAAATTCAGAATTTTCGGAATTCAAATGTAAACTTGTACTTAACTGCATTGTTCATCTTAAAAGACAGCATAGTAATAATGAGTATAACAATATTAATTATCATAATGAAATCTCATTTAAACTTTCATACTAAAGCTCCAAAAACAATAAATAAATATACTTAAAGAGAAATATCCTAAAATATATCATCAAATGGGAAAATTCCGAAAAACGTCTATTACTAAAGTACTTAATCCCTATATATTAGCGTATATTTTGGACGTAGGCGAGGCCGCGCGGCAAAGCGTAGTGCAGTATGCATGGTAGCTTAGTCGGCTACATTCCCTGCAAGCCGACGCACTTGTAACCGCAGCGTGTGGAAATTTAAATGATAAAATACTCTAAAAACCCAGTTAACGTTGAAGAAGTGTTAAGGAAGAGGGTAGTTCTGTCTCAGCTAGGCCCTGCTGGGCGCCACTTTCTCGACTGCACTCTTCATACAAGCTAAACTCGTATGTAATTTTCGGGCTTCATTCGGTCATAGATCCCAGTGAAATTATTGAAACTGAATGAGTTCTTACATGTTGTTCCCATTTATTATTATTTGTTTATTTATTCATGAATTTTCTTATTATGTTATTATTTTACGTTATAGGACAGTTATTTTTCACTTTGTTTTATTTTTCTTTCCACACGCCTCGGCTACCGTATGCTATGATATTCACATTATGTATACACATACCTATCCTTATTATATAGCAGTATTTTTTAGCATAAGTAGGATTAGAACCTCCTGAGATTAATCGGCAGAGCGCGCGCTTTCTCGTCTCAAAACCTTGCAATAACCGTGGAAATCCAGTTTGAACAGGATTATTTGTATTTGGAATATAAAAGCCAGTGTGAGGCAGCTAACGAAATGTTTGTTTTTTTTTTTAAATTAATTCTGGTAAAAGAACTACCTTTTGTGGCGATTAAAGCCAAGCAAGAATTGTTATTTTTTTTATCACTAACTAAATCAGAATTGATTTTGATTTTTATGATATTGTTTATAATATTTGTTTGTCTAGAAAGCGCGCGCCTGCATCACCCGACTATTACATTTACTATTACCTTTTGTACATTAGCGGTCGTTTTTCCTGAGACAGTATTAGAATGGTTGACTATGTGACGTCACAGCCGCCGTGCGCTTCGTATCTTGCCAAATTAGATAGAGGGCGGCGAGTGTGGGGACGCGAAGGATAAACCAACGTGGGTAGTTGTAATTTGAAAAAAAAAATGAATGGAAAGGGCGATTTGTGTTTCTGATGCAGAATTTGGTTCTGTAGGGTAGAATTGAATGAATGACTACCGTGTTTAGATGTAACTAATACCCGTACATCATTTCAGTAGTTCGCAACTAAACCGCATGTGCAAACATCATCCTATTGCCGTTTCTGATATAAATATCATACTTTGAACACTTTTCTTAGCCTTCTCACCTAAGGTCGTAGTTTGTGCCACGTTGAGTCACGTCCCCCGCGCCCTCACACAAATGTTGTAATGTACTTAACTTTGTTTTTCATATATTGTACTGTGGCGATATTCCAACACCCTTGTCTTAGTTACACTTGGTAACTGGTTGCTGTTGTTCGTTGCTGATTGCTGATTGAGTGACGTTGCTAACTACCCTACTTGGGGCTCTGGTTGAGGAGATTCACACTGAGTTTTTGTGATTACCGTATTTTAGTTGATTTGAAGTTGTCATGCTTTGGGGCAGTATGCATTATAGTTGGTGACGTCACTGAATCGTGACGGACCTCGGCAGTAGGTTTAGTTGTAGTTTTAGAAGGAGTTTGCCCGCTGTAAGGAGCACCTAGTAATACCTGATGTGTCATTACATGGATATAATATTAGAAATTAAATTGTGTGTTTTATTTAGCGTGGGACTTCCTGCTGGGTTTGGTTTGTTGTATTTTACACTACTTTTTTATCTTTCTAGATAGTTTGCACGTTGAACTTGTAGTATTTAGTTATGGGGTTGCCATCTACACTTTTGGCTTTAAAACTGTGATTAATTACATTTTAATATTAGGGTGATCCCGACGACAGGCACTAATAATCAAAATTTTAACATTTCTACTAAAAAGTTGGCAACCCTAGTGTGAAAAAGTCGTGATCATTTGACCCACGGTGGGCGCCAAAAACCTCAGTTGGTATAGGAGGGTGGGACAGACCGGACGTACGGTAAGTCAAGTAACGCGAATCGGGCATGCGTATTGCGTATAACAGTTGTAAATTATAGAGTTACGCCGTAGTGCAAGCGCGTCTTCATACTCGTGACTAACTCAACACTTCACGGAGAGAGATACTTGGACACCGCGCATTGACGATTTATAGCATATGCAAAGGTATCGCAAATCCAACTCGCTCATTAGGAGAACAATTATAAGGAAATGAAAGCTATAAAATTGGTATTGTGACGATGGTAATCGTTAGTCTGCGCTATACCTTTGAAAGTGCGACTCGTCTTCAATCCGCGGCGCGTCCGGCATGGTTGGCATGAATGAATACGTAAACAAAATCTAATCTTCCATACAATATACTTCACTGTCAATTTATTAAGGCGTTTGCCACACGTTGGTTGTGATGCGTGCTATTAAAAATATTCCTTTTAAAGACCGCCTTTAAAAGGAATATTATATACGTAGACACGTAGATTAGACCTTTAGACGCTTCGCTTCGGGCCACAGGTCTTCCTGGTATAAGAGTTGTTTTGCCAAAAAACAGGCCAAAATTTAGCCAAAAAGTTAATTTTGCTCAACGTTGTGAAGTCGCAGATGTAAGAAAAGCGATTGGAAATAGTGATTTAAGAACTACTCGCTATATGAGCTGGAACAGTTGAGCAATAACAGAATAGTAAAGGAACTTACCTATTTATTTAGGAACACTGCGACAAAAGACGGTATATAAAATAATATTTTGCCAAAAAAACAAAAAGGAAATACGCCAGAGTAGCTTAAGAATGTGACAATAATAAGACGGGACGTTGCCAACTAAGACGCTATTACTATTTGTTGCCATATACGTGAATACATTCCTCTCTAGTCATTTTTTTATTAATTTTTTTTTTTCTCTAAAATTTGGCGGGAAACTGAATACAGAGTCTTATCTTGCTCAATACTTATTCTTGCCTAGTTGTAGTTATTTTCTATCGATAATAAGCTTGACGCAGTAGTGATGTGCCATACACCAGATATGCCATAGCACGCAAACGATAAACTAGTGATGTGCTTGTTCGCTCCAGGCTCACTGGACCAAAATGTAAACAGCATTGGAAAAAATATATTATATATTCTTAATTATGTAAGATTACTAAGATATACATAAATATACAATTTTTGGATTGGTATAATGTTAAATTGGACATAAAAATACTATGTTGTGTGTTTTTAATGTATGGCAATGCTAGAGTAGTGTTGTAGCGTAGATATTTTGAAGTTTTACATACATATGATAAATAAATATGACTAACCGAAAGCAATAACATTTAATATTACTACAGCACGCGCGCGCTGCGGCTTGCACAAGAACGGTAGTGGAGCTAACGTTTGTGAAGTCGAACATATGTGTCGGTTGATGTTTGAACTTCGAATACTCGAGAATTACTTAAATTTGAAAAAAGAATGAACGGATTCAAAAAACGATAAGATACCTATAATTGGTGCGAGAAAGTTAAAATACTATCAATTAGAAAGGAATTTTGGCTTTACGGAATTTATAAACTAAGTTCTGGGTGTCAGTGGAAGCATTTTCTAAGAAGAAATCACCATCTAATGCATTTTAAATACTAATTAACAAAAAAAGTTCTAAAAGAGCTAGTAAATACAACATCAATATGACACACTCAATTAAGTTAAAATTAAGTAATAAAATGCACTTGGCTAAGTAACGACTGGGCACGGCAGCGCGCGCAAATGTTAGATTTATTATACCTAATAATATACACAATGCATACAAATACAAATATTTTTGTATAATAGGTATCTGTGTACTAGTAGTGTGTTGGTTAATCTTGTATTTTTAAATGGTAAGCGACGAAATGCGGGTAGTCTGTTTTACTGCGTGACGTCAGAGTTAGAAGTTGGTAGAACGCTTTGTTCGGATAATAGCTTTGTCATCTCACGAAGCTTTTTCCATAGCAAACTTGTTTCCACTGCAGTTTGCAACATTTCAGGCGGTTGGAAAACTTGTGGCAATTGGCCCTAACTACATCTAACAAAATTGTTTTAAAGTCAATTGTTCTATCTGGAATCTCGTGTCTAAGAAATTTAACCCAGAATTTCCTGCACTCCCTAAGATTTTTTCATTCGGTGAATGATCGTTTTCCTGTAACATCGATATCCAATTACTGAAGCCCGACATTGAAAACGGTTTTACAGCAAATTCGGTTTGGAAGATTGCCTTCTAATTGGAATTTTCTAATTAAAAGCTACGTCAGCTTGCTCGGGCTACTTTATCTTTACAATAGTCTTAAATTGGACTTACGTTTTATGTTAAAGTGCATAAGTACATAAACCACACACGGTTCCTGTTGTCAAGGCAATCATTAGGCCTATTTTTATAATCAAATTAAAAGACGTAAACAAAAATTCGGGCCTGTTGGCACTTGGCACTGTTTTTCAACTAAGATCTTCCCACTTCTGCTAGTGGTTTCTCCACCAAACTTCCCTCATGTAAACATTTGAACAACATCTGACCTATCACTGTCGTATTTATACATAAAGACTTCTCAGCAGACTCCTAACTCTTGACATCACTCGGCATACAACCTACTCGTTTGTGTCGTTAACTGATATAATTACATTGTTGAATAAGCGACAGTATGTGGCGCAATGTTTATTGTGTAGGGCGCTCGCGCCGACGCTTGAAGGCGTGCGGCCACGTTTCGTTCAGAAATTCTAAATATTTTTTTCTAAATCGTGTCACGTCATGTTGCCGTATTTGAGGCGGGTAGTCTTAAAACTTGCGTTTCAATGAAGTAAGAAATGGCGCGGCTTCTCTTATATTTATCTTACCGTTCTTTCCAATTGCGCGATTTCCAAACTCTAGTCTTGATTATGCTTGAAGTAAGGTAGTTTTTTTGTTTTATTTATTGGATATCTTCTAAATTATTCTGTGATAAAAGCCAGACACAGTCTGTCTGATTTTGAAAATGAATTGAATGCAACATGCCTCGACATGATATCGTTCAGAAACTTGGCGGCACTAACATGTTTTGCGTCGAAATCAGCGTAGTCATGTCTACATTCCTTTATGTATATTTTTGAACGAATTACTGCATTTTATTTATGGTAGTTATATAAAACATAGTTTATCATAGACAAATTAGTGATGGGCTGTTTTTTTATTTACGTATCCACCGGCTAATAGAGGTTTCCTTATTTATGTTACTAGATAGCGCTAGTATGACAAAGTTTGTATGTTATATGAAGTAGATTTAAAATTCCGTATTGGAATATACATATTGAATACTCCAATTTGACATCGTTCAAAACAAGTTTGGCCTAATTTTACAGTTTAGGGTAGATAACTAATTGAACAATAAGTAAAATAAGATTTGGGTAATTTTTCATCATCATTTTGTTGAGGTTCTCGTCACGTAGCGCCATCTAGTAGCATGCTATGGAAGTCCTCAGTTTGTGCAATTCAACAGACTATTTATGTATATTTTGAGGTACCCCGTAGTTACGGTTGGGTTTGGGTATGTAGCTGCGTAGATATCTTCGACTACGTCAGTCTACGGTCCCCGAGCATAGTGTGGTGTAATGTCTATGCGCAGGGAGTAAGCTTTGCCGCAAGGAGTATTATTAATGAATGTTTTGTATAATTAATGTAGATTATTATTTTAAAAACTAGGCAATAGTCGGGCTCTCTAGCGCCCCCTAGCTAGTGGACGCAGTAGTGCGCCGGCCGCGCGCCTCCTTCAGCCATTAACAATATTATGGTTCATCTTCACTTAGATACAAGTATTAGAAAAAAATAATAAAATGGTAACACAAAACACAGCTGTTCTTTCATTTATCCGCTTTTTCGTTAGTTTTCGTACCTCTTCGTTAGTTAAAACATTAGTTTTGAGAAGAATATTTTTTTATTGAGACTCGTAGTATAGAGCTTTTGGGCCCATGTTGGGCGCCAGTACGAATTTTCTTAGTCTATCAACCCCAAGTCAGTAGTGTTAGTAATGTTTTGGAGACCAAAGACTATGGTTGGACATAGATGCATGACGTCATAAGGACCTGTGTAGCGGTGGAGTGTGCATGCCTCGGTGTCGACGGGAGCCGCCTCGGGACCGAAGACGAAGACTACATTCATTTTTTATACGGTGAGGCAATACTGAAGCTGCAGTCTAATCTCTTGTCATGTTAACACACTATCATCTTACAATAAAATTAAACTGAACACCACTCAAAATGACCTGAACCTACAAGAAGTACTTAACAACCTCTACCTACCCTCACCCGTTGTGAATGTTTTTTGTTACAACAAGTCTTAACAATCATTATGTAGGAAAGATTTTCAGTAAAACTAAAACTCTGGCTAAATGTTTAACGTTGACAAGAAATTGGATACTAAGTAATTGATATAAATACTGAGGGCATGGTTTTAAAAATTGTAGAATGGAGAAACAGTTTGTTGTGTGGTCGCCACCTTCACTTATCACATTAACCGAGGACAAAAGAGGAATGACTTGCAATTGGAAACTTTCTCTACACTGGGGAAAAGAAACGAGTCCCCAATCAGACATTACAACAGACTTTCGTTTTCTGAAACTTCTGTGATATTGTCTCGTACCCAAAGCTTACCAAGACTCCCCTCCTCCTCCTCCTCCTCTCTCTGACTCCTCTGCATCCTTGTGACAACGGGATTTATCAAGAGCACCTGCATTTAAATGCACAGCTTGACCAGCGAAGTTATGATAGTGGTGCAGAGAAACTAATCCCACGAGCAGCAACAAACTGTTTCACCATAAATAAATAAGAAAACCAGTATTGTCATTCACATTACCAAATCTGCTGTTGAAAATATCGCTTAGTTTTTATTTCTAGTACCCATCTCCAGTAAAGTGCATCCCAGTAATTAGTTAAGTAGATAATAGACGTGGTACAACCGGTGCTGGGTTCTTTATTAAGTCAAATTCGTAGTTTTAGTTGAATGGTCGAATCGATTAGTTGGACATACGAGATTAATAATATTGTGATGTATAAAACTCCATGGGAGCCGCTTTTAAGATTTTTTTTTCGATTTTTAAATAAGTAGAAATAGACTTTTTTGTAGTTTTAGAATGAGGAGTCATATCAACCGAAAGACACAATCGTATTGTGCCTTAATAGTTTATTTTATTACGATTTTGCTTTGGAAACTAGAATCTTTTAGAATACGGACCAAAAGTTCAATTAGTTTGGAAATATAAATGAATAAAAACATATTTTTTGTACAATTTACTTTTCCGTTGAAAATGTTGAGGAAATTTTTCGAAGCGACTTAGCTGTCTCGGTAGTGTATTTATTAGAAAAGAAATGTAAACGAGTTATACAATGAACGTAGGTATCCCGTTTTGTAGTAGTACAAAGTAATTTAAGTATTTTATATCTGCATATTGTTAAAAAGTCTTCCTTAATAAAAATAGACTGAAATATTAGTGACCCATGTAATTTTCTTTTGATATCCCGTTTCGCTGGGATGCACTAGATTTTATTAAGATATTTTATGTAAAGGGCACTTATTTAGATCTGTTGCTTAATATTTAACAATCAATAAAATAATTCAACCTGTCACTAAATTTTTTCACCGCCATTTTGTCAGTTTTTTTTTTAAATTGTTAATATAACCAACAAAGGAAATTAATTAAACAGCCCATATTAAGGGTCTGAAAAAGTGCTTTTTTTGTAATATCCGAGAGTATTGATAGTTCTCTCATTGTAGTTGAAGTGTTCAGTAGAGATAAACCCCAGTACAATGAGTCTATGTACGGAGAGTGCCTATGTGTGACAATATTCTTATCACACTTTATTTCTTCCATTTTTAGTAAATGATCACCTACGTTAGCTAGGTATTACCAAACAGTGATTTGATAGATTAATAATCTTACTCGGGAAATTGAAAATTAAACAGCTGTGAAACTGAATTTATTTGATTAAATTTTTACACCGGAAGGAAATATTGGGATGGCAGCATTTAAGTATAAATAAAGGCGAGCCTCCACCAACAGCATCGATTAATATTTTTTATCGTTAATCTTTTACTTTTATGAAGCTGGTAGAATCCATTTTACGAGATCCAATAAAATTTTAAAATTTTCAATTTCCCGAGTTAGATTCCAGTGACCAATATTATTAAATTGCAGAAGTATCAAGTAATGTTTGATAATCGCATTTAGTTTGATTTAACTACATAGTCTAGTCAAACAGAAAATTGTTAACGTTTTGTTTTTTTAAACCTCGAATAGATTAGGTATTGGTTTTTTTTCAGTCGCACTTTTATGACTCCGACGTTAAGTTTTTTCACACTGCAAAATGGGCAGTAAATACTACCCGCATTTATTCGTTTTTAATTTTTACCAAAAATGTATCTGGAGTGATAAAAGCGCGAAAATAGTTGTTTCTACGAACTTTGTACATATTTTAGCGTAAGATTGTTACTGAAATAATGTGTGGTGTATTTTATTCATGTACTGAAGTTACGTGTCTAGGGTGGTTAGAAACTTAGGTATGTCTATCTCTTTCTCTCGTTTGAATATTTCGATTTGAAAGTAGAATATTATCTCCTTTAAGTACGAATATGATTGGGCTAGTGGACTAAATTACCTTTAATATTCTTAAATCAGAGTTGGCAATTAAATCGATGCCTAAATAAACAATACATAAAACCACCTTATATTAATCTGAGCATTTTCATTCATTAGAACTATTTTAATCTGGGAACACTCCACAAAAAGAACCTAGGATCTTCGCTAAGTGTTGCCTATTTTAAGATTCTATCAAATTTTTACCAAAATCATAATATGTTAGTCCACTATTTCCAATCTAGTGATTGAATCTCTTAAAAATAACATGAAGTGCCCCGACGAATTTGTAAAACGTAAGCTCATTGTTCTATTTACATTCATTAGGCCGTAGTTTGTGATTTGTAATTGATCCTTTGGACGGAATGTATAGATTTTTTACTATATCTAACATTTTGAGACGTCGGCATATTGTGGCGCGGTAAGATCGCTTTGAAGTAGGTACCTTAAAATTAATGAACATGAAGTGGCGGTAGTTTTACATTTATGTGGATGCTATGTTGTTAGCTATTGCATGCAGCCAGTGATATTCCTGCAAGTGACTTATCGTTACAATAAGAGCTTTGTTCTTTTGTTAATATCTCAATTTGAATTTAGAAAAAAATACCTTGGGTTAAAAACGTGGGACCTTCAAAAGTTGAGTTGAAAAATCCTTTAAAACGATCACCGCGCCATAGTTAATCGTAAAAATACTAGTCATTGTAGTTTTTTAATTGTGAAGAGGAATTATATAATATGTAACGAGAGTTTCATGCTTCTTATATATTTATTCTAATTATTTACTGGCCACCGGCGATATGCTGGGAGCCGACGACGCAGTTAAATTGAACAAAACAATTAATAAATGGTTTACATTCATTTTTGTTTTTTATTACCCGTTATGCAAATGGCGGGAATCTTGTAACATTATACGCCTTTTTATGGCTGTGAATGGGCGACAGGCGAGCTTGTTTACAGCCGAGTAGGTAATGACTATGTTGTGGCCATACGTACCTATAGGGCTCTAGTCGCACAAGTTTACACACTATAGGTACTCTTTCTGTTACCTACTACAGACATAAGGTTACACAGTAGGTACCTACGAGTTAGCCTCGCTGGATGTACATCCGAACACACCCAATCGAGATAGCCACCCGGCCTACCATGGCCGAACGTTCTGATGTACCATCGCGAAACTTTCCGGTGAACCAGTTTTCAACCTTATTTCTTTAGTAATAAGGTCAAAAAGTGGTTCACCGCAGTTTCACGATGATACTACATCACAGACGAAGTAGTATTACATTGTACTACATCAAGCGGCTACTCGCAACGTGTCTGCATCATACCGAGTAACTGTCATGTGCGAGTAGGTTAGTAGCTCGCATGCAAGTTACTAATCTTACTCTCCTTTGCCTACCATGGAACAGGCAGGTTCTAGTCGAGTGCAGTGTGTAGCTATCTATCTACAGTCGCCAGAATCACACAGCTATCACCATCGCCTTGCATAGTATGTTGTAGTTTTATCTCTGACAGCAACCTTCTAGCAACGAGAATCGCTACGATGAATAATCTGAGGTAAAATAACTGAAAGAACAGTATTCTCATCGTGTGACCTGGCCGGGGAGACGAGCTACTGTCTGAGAGTACATGGGTAGAGGTACTTAGGTACACAACGCTACAAGGTTATAGCGGCGCGTGGCCAACATTTGAACTAAGGTCGCCATCATCATCTTGTTTTGTCTGTGACTTGCGTTGAGTTGCACGGACCCAACATTAGTTTATAGAGATTAGATTCATGCCATCCCTTACTAGATTTTGTACCAAAAAGACGGTGAAGACTAATGTTGGTTCGGCAACTTATCGAAAATTTCACAAATATTTACCAGCAACACCCCCTTGCGTGTCTTTCAGGCACCAAACTATCGTTGTAGCACTCTAGGCACAAGCTGGTGGCGACGTCGCGATACGATAAACTCTTCAATGGGAAGGAACAGGCAATTACAAAGCTAATTTATAGATGACGCTATTATCGCTGATAACTGTCAGCTGTCTATCTGTTGAAGGTTTTCAAGGATATAAAAAAGTAGACGCGCTCTCGCCCTAAAAAAAATATGGCGTTTGATAGGTAAACAACACCAGCGACGACTGAAAATTTATCCCACTAGTCTCAAATATATGTAGATACTCCTAGTGGGATAAATTGGCAGTCTCCCTGTTAAACGGGTTACAGGTAGGTACCCCAGGTACGGGTTAGGGGGTAGGTACTTTTGAATTGTCAAGGAGTTGGTCAGTCAGAAAGATGAATGTGGTCCATTCCGCCCCATTCGGTGTTTTCTCGTGGTCCTGCTATTTTGTCCTACCAGTAGGCCCACGAGGGTATGTTCTACTGAAGTTTTGAAACTAAATTGTATCTCCTGTATATAGAAATTAGATTAGGTGTGGGGGTATCTCAGTTTCAATCGTTATGCTGCCTTCTCTTTATACCTATCCTACCTTTATTTTTTTTTTCTTAAAGCATTTTGAATGTTCGCAAAAACTTAGGACTTTTCAAAATAATGAGCGATTTCCATAATATACCTACCCATTAAACATGAAACTGTGATAAGTACTCAACAAGCAAGTCATTTTTTATAAACAATACCAGCTTTTATAACAAGTTGCCAAAGCCCACACGCCCACACCTAGTCAATGTATTTAAACAGGAGATATATTTTGGTTTCAAAAGTTCAGTAGGACCAACAGCATTAACATACCCTCGTGGACCTATTGGTAGGACAAAATAGTAGCACCACGAGAAAACACCCGCCGATTACAAAGCGTAGGTAATGATTAGGTAGGTACCTAATCCGCTATATGTAACCAGTGAAGCTGACGTCGAAACTGGCGAATTAAATAAAGTGAGGGGAAACTGAACAGTGATACCTACGCGGACTCGTAGGTGCATATTATGGAGAAGAACGGGCAAGAAATGCTATGTACAATGCGTGCCATGAAAGATGAGACTTGACACACCACGTATATAGGTAGTTTGACTTGCGCAGTATACATAGATTAGGTATAATCATCTGATTTTGATTATTCTGATTTATAGGTCTCTTTAGCGGTACTTATGAGGTATGAGAAGGGAAGGGACCGGGCGTCAGCGGGGCGGCGGAAAGAGCGCGGGAGGCGCGATACTACGCTCGTCAAGTCTCATCTTTCGTGGCACGCATTGTACCTACCTACCAATGATGTTATGTATTATAATAACCTCACACTCTTTTACATCAAAATATTGTTACAAGATATTGGTTACATTCATGTTGAAATTATACTTGTAAGAACATTATATCAAGACGTGTAGGGCAAGGCGGGGTAATTACGAACACCTAAGGGAGTTTTGAAATAAATTCAAAGATAGTATTTGTAGGTTAACTTTAGTAGCTTCTTCTGAAAGGTAAATTATCGTACTTTAAACGACTACAATCAGCAATAATAATTTCTATTTATATAATCAACTTATAATACAAAAACAAAACCTCTAGTAGGTATTCGTGTTTATCCGACACTGGTCGGGCAATCATGAACACCTAAAGGGGCAATTACGATCGTTCGCAATTGACCCAGACTAGCCCAAAAATGAGAATTAGTCAGGATTAAAATTACCTAAATTTAAAAACGAATTGCCGGCAAAAATCACAATAGTAGCGAAGTAAAGAAGCTTTTTCAGATCTTCAACGTTATATTTCGTTTCTGTTTTCCTTATAAAATTCCGCGGCATCTAAAACAATTAAAAGTAAAATGGAGAATTACTTTTAATTTTAATTAAATAGGTAAACATTATTTACTGTCACAAAACAATACTAACTTAACAAGTTAAAGAACCGATTTTTATTCTATACGGGCTAATGCCGAACGTTCGTAATTGACCCACTCAATTCATTCGTCAAAACCCACCAAGGAAATAAAACAAAAAAAAAAAACAAAAAGTTTTAGGTTATGTTTGGCCCGGCCGCATGTAATTCTTATAGTTGATTCCTCAACTACTAATTATTTATGTAAATAAATGTCGTGTTAGAGCTATTATTACTTTTTAAGTTACACTGTGTTTAATTTATGGGAAAATTGCAACGAAAGTAAGTAAGTAGGTATTTGAATTAGTTTTACTTGAATCCTGTGTGCACCCGTAACGCTCTGCTGGTCGGTTGGCACTAGTGATGGCGGGATTTCTAAGATGGCGACGAGTGAAATCATGTTATCTCTTTCTAACGTAGTGAAACAGCTGCATTCGCGATTACCCAGCGTTCGTGATTCCCCGGCCTTCCCCTATGTTAAAGCATCTATTTAAAGTACCTACGCAAACTATTTAAAATTTAAATACCTAGCTACTTAAAATAGGCCGCAACTAACAGATGACCCAGTCGCTACAGGCGGCGCGGCACGAACTTGATTATATGGCTCAACACCATTGTAGTTATCTTCATAGAAAACGGCCGAAACGACGCGCTTCGGAATCTCATCTGTCAGTCTGAGTTCAGTCAGTATCTGTGCAGTTACGCTTTACGCAACAGTTCGAGCGCTCGGCAGTACGCACGGACGGACACTTAGTACCTATTTATCTTTTTTTTCTATGGTTGTGTATTTAGGGTATGATGAGACTGTCATGCTATTATAAAATAAAGAATAGGTACTTGCAAAAAATATTAATAAAACACCAAGAATTTTCGGTAGGCTAAGTAAAAGGTCGCTTTTAGCGATAAGACCGCCCATTGTAAAAAAAAAAATATTTCGGAACAATAACAAAAGACAGTACAACAAGTAAAACGATGATAGCTGCAAAAGTATAAACTGTAGCGCAGCTGACAACGCCCTTCTCCAGATACAGAATGGAGTAAATGTTCCATGATATTAAACAGAATTTAGATTTAGATAATAAAAGAAAAAACAAACAACAAAAAATTCTTTGGGATTGAGTCACCCTATGTAAAATTTCAACATTTATATCTGTAATTTTTATGGTGTGCATAATAAAGAGTATTGTATTATAATTTCAGTACTAACTTACCTACACCAATAAAACTAGATGACTAGGTACGAGTACCTAGGTGAATTAGTAACTGGTAAGTACATGAATTTTAGACAGGGTCAAATTAAATTAGCTAGCGAATCTCCTCCGACGTGTTAGGATAAAAAAAGAATATATACCACTCAGTAGGTTGGTATTAGGTACGTTTATCTACGGAAAACGACAAACTGTAGTGTTGGAAGTCAATCAACCGTAGAGTTCAACGACTCGTCTGCAGCACCAACCGAATCATCAAAAATGCTTATTTATTTATTTACAAACAGTAAAAGACAATGTGTTTTGACGGCAACACACGGCTGACAAGATTGGTGATTGCAGTAGGTACTCGGTTATTAGCAGACAGAAGGACACCACAATGATGTTAGTACACGCCTAAAAATAAGCTCCCTGGAAACGGAACGCTTGAGTGCAAATATATCAGATGACAAAGAAAACCATCCAATGCCCAGAGATTCAGTATCAGTATCAGTATATAGGTATCATTTATTCTCTCTTCACAAAGCTGACTTAAAGTTAGTGTGTACAAAAAAAATGTTTCAGCTGTATTCCACCTTTGTGAGAGACAGCTGAGATTGCGCGTACCTACGTAGCAAACGGATCGCTACGCCGCGCCGCGCCGTAGCTCGCCGCGTAGCGGAGTGATCGTTGACTAAGCTACGAGCTGAGCTACGCCGCGCCGTAGTAGCTTAACACGTAACGTAGGGAAATGATATTTTATTGATTTTTAGGGTTCCACAGACAAATGGTGAAAACCAATTTTGTCATGTCCGTCGGTCCGTCGTCCGTCCGATGACACAGCACAGCCATTTTACTATATGATTAAGTATTGGCACTATAACGATGATAATTGGAAAGGAGAAAACTTATTCTGTGCACCGCTGTACAATGGTGTAGTGGAAATATGAAAAAAAAACCGGCCAAGTGCATGTCGGACCACGCACAATGAAGGGTTCCGTCATAAGAAAAACAAACAAAACGAAAAACTCAGTGCTATTTGTAAAACACCGAGTTTTTCTTTTTATTTAAACCCAAAGACATTTAACATAATTATTATCTTATATCTTTGTTTAAATCACTGTCAATCCAACAAAAAAATAAAATAAAAATAGGTAAGTAGGTATCTAAAGTCAGTATGTATTCAAACTAGGCTGAGAATTTCGACTTCAAAATTCACGTCAAAATTACATATGGCCAATAAGACAGACCCGCAAAAGTGGAGAGAATGGCCAAGAGAAACTAGTATCTTACTTGGTCATCTGTGCAAAATGCTTCAAACTCAAATAATAATACTATTACTTACGAGTACTACAGAGCAGAGCAGATTGGAGGTGTGGTGGAAAAGACTGGAGACCGTTGGCCTGAGAGTAAGTCGGACCAAAACAGAGTATTTGTTTTGTGATTTTGGCGGTCTCTCCGGTCCTGTGCCCATATCTCTTGCCGGAACGCCCTTACCGATCTGCTCCGACTTTCGGTACCTCGGGTCGCTTGTCCAAGGGGATGGCGAAGTAGACCGAGACATAACGCACCGGATCAACTCAGGATGGATGAAATGGCGACAGGTTACAGGAACAACTTGCGACCCACGGATGCCCCTCAAGTTGAAGGGGAAAATTTACAAGTCCGTGATAAGGCCTGTCGTACTTTATGGATCGGAATGCTGGACAGTGAAGAAGACGGATGAAAAAAAATTGCATGCAGCGGAGATGAGAATGTTGAGATGGATGTGTGGAGTGACGAGAATGGATAAAGTGAGAAATGAGTATATAAGAGGAAGTTTGAAAGTGGCGCCAGTGACAGAAAAGTTGAAAGGAAATCGTTTGTCTTGGTATGGGCATGTAATGAGGAGAGACGAAACGCATGTGACTAAAAGAGTGATGAATATACATGTTGATGGATGGAGAGGCAGAGGAAGGCCAAAGAAAAGATGGATGGATTGTGTGAGGAATGATATGAAAGAGAAGGGAGTGAATGATAGCGTGACGGTTGACAGGGGAGAATGGAAGAAGAAAACGTGTTGCGCCGACCCCAAGTAATATGGGATAAGGGCAGGAAGATGATGACTTACGAGTACTACTACTATCTACTCTAAATATTAGGTTGAAAACACCCGCCCCCGCCGCGCCGCTAGTGCTTTAGCTAGGAAGAAGCGGCGCAAAAAAACTGTCCAGCAGCACAGCTGTCTGTTCAGTTAAAAAAAAAAACCTTTCTAAACGTCAAAACTGTAAAATAAAACACCAAAAACGAAATAAACTCTTCACAAATATGTCAAAAATGCCTGTTCCCGCCATTTGCAGGCGCATCACGTGTCGGCCATGTTTGTTTTACTTTTCCTAAACAATGCGGCACTCGTAATTGCGCGGTGAGCATGCGACAAGTTTTTTAAATATATTTTTAATGTCCTGAACATGCGGGAGGGATGTTCGCATTGTTTGATTAGGAAAGTCGTCTGAAACAAGCGCTGTCCTGTTTTTAAATAGGTAGGTAGAGGTATTTTAATTAATTGAATGTGAAAGTAGGTCCAGTTTGTTAAAAGTCTGTAGGTAGGTTGGTGGACAAAGTGGTTTTAGTTTTATTCTGGGATAATTAACTTTAAAAAAACCGGTCAAGAGCGAGTAGGACTCACGCACCGAGGGTTCCGTACGATCATAATAGGTTGGGGAAAAAGTTTCTTCGCATTTTTTAAGAAAATTCAAAACATTTTTTAATATACATTACGAGTATATTATCCTTCGAAGGAGAAATCAGGAATGAAGTTATCCGGAAAAGAACCGGATTAACCGACATAGCTTTCAAAGTAAGTAAACTGAAGTGGCAGTGGGCTGGCCATGACCGATAGCCGGTGGAGCAGACGAGTTCTGGAGTGGAGACCGCGTATCGGTAAGCGTAGTGTGGGACGCCCCCCAGCTAGATAAAAAAAAAAAACAAATTCATTTATTTTTAACTAAACATTGTGTTGTACATAAATTGAGGCAGCCCCAGTAAGTTACAATAGTACTTGTGTCGGAGCTGTCTCACTCTTCCCTAAGTGGTAGCTTAACAATGATAAGGCCAAATAGTTACTTACTTGAAAAAAAAAAAATTAATAAAACGAATAAAAAATAAAATGAAAATAAAGTAAAACATTAATTTAGCAGCTCTCAGAGTGTAAGGGGTGTACGTGAGCGTAAGTGTGTGTGTGTGTATGTATGTGTGGGGGTGTGTGTGTAGGTGTATCGTCTTATTCATTACCATTATTATTATTATCCCTGACTATTATTTATTTATATATCAGCTTATCCTGCTCAGAATATTATCTGTTTCTTCATATGTTAGGGATCTCAACCATTCAGTTATTGTTTTTTTACAATCGTATAACAACAGGGGATATATATTCAGTTTACGGTTCAGTTTATTATGTATTATATTCTTCATTTAGTTATTAAGTATTAGTCAATGAAGATATGACTTGACCGGTTTAAGAGTAGCCACTGAAGACTTCCACTATCCACCTCCTGGCGCCATCATCAGACCCTCGACACAAAGTGCAATCTATTGGACTCGTCAATACGAATCACACATCGAATGTTATTTCTTAAACAATAAATAATTCTTATGTAAAATAATTTGACAGCACATAAGTAGTTATAGTAGTGCTAGTTATTATTTTACTGTTATTAGTAAAAAAGAGCAATAATTTATCCTGATCGATCGACCCGAGCGGCTGTTATTACTTAACCACGAAAACATATCATGTCGCACTTTTCTTGAAAATAGGGCCCATATCATAGCCATCGAAAAACATTTCCAATTTTAAAATTAAAAACTTTTTTACAAAAAAATACAACCGACTTCCAAAAACAACACTACAATGTGAAAAATAACTTTAATTTCGGAAGTCGGTGTCTGATTAATTGTATTTTCGTTTTTGCCACCGACTTCCGAAATTAAAGTTATTTTTCACTTTGTAGTGTTGTTTTTGGAAGTCGGTTGTATTTTTTTGTAAAAAAGTTTTTATTTTTCACTTTTTAGTGGTTCACATGTGCTTACCCCTTCACAGCGTACTGGCGTGATGTTATGTTATGAACTGGTGTGAACAACAAACAGACATGAGATTTCAGCAATCCCAGTCCATTTGCTATCATTTATTGAGGAGTTCCGTTGCGTATCTCAGAAGTTCTTCATCAGATCTTCACCAAATTGAAATGGGACCACACCAAGAAAGTACTCTTCCAAAAACTATCCAAATCGCTTCAAGTGTGGCTATAAAATTGGAAGAGTTCTCTCTATTTCTCCAGGATCTCATCATCAGATCCTGACTTGATGATCATGGGACCACCTGGGAAGTATACCCTTTCAAACAAAAAAAAAAATAATCCAAATCGGTCCAGCCATCTTCGAGTAATCGGGGAACATACATGTTCCGACGAATTGAGAACCTCCTCCTTTTTGTTGTCTCCTCGGTTAAAAACTTTTTTACAAAAAAATACAACCGATTTCCAAAAACACCACTCACAAAGTGAAAAATAACTTTCATTTCGGAAGTCGGTGTCTGATTAAATGTATTTTCGTTTTTTGCCACCGACTTCCGAAATTAAAGTTATTTTTCACTTTGTAGTGCTGTTTTTGGAAGTCGGTTGTATTTTTTTGTAAAAAAGTTTTTATTTTTCACTTTTTAGTGGGTCTGTTTATAATTTGTACAAGTTACAATAGTCTAATGTCAATTGCTCATCACATGTTACAAAATATTGCTTTTCCCGATGCTGGGACGCTAATTGTTGAGGAGTTCTGCTGGTAAGAACCAGGAGAACTCCTCAACAACCACTCATCACACGCATTGTGTGACGAGCGGAAATTGCTTAGCAACCATATTAAAGTAATCGAATCGCAACCCGTGAAATATTTATCATTGAGTAGTTCCGGTAGCCATCTGTGGTCTTCATCATCAGTTCCACTTCACCAAGTGGTGCTTTCCGAGAGCAAATGCACGAGCTACTATAAAAAATACCCAAAAATCGCTATAGGTGTGCCTATAATATTTGAAGAGTTCCTTCGATTTCTCCAGGATCCCATCATCAGAACTGGATTTTGACAAAAATGGGACCATTTGGGAAGTATACCCTTTCCAACAAAAAAATATTTTTTCAAATCGGTGGGCAAGCGACGGAGTTATGCGCGAACAAACATAAAAAAAAAAAATACAAACATCCGAATTGAGAACCTCCTCCTTTTTTAGAAGTCGGTTAAAAAACACGTCTGCCATGCTAAAAAACGTACTGAAAAGTATGCTCCACAGAACAGTTATAGACGTGTATGCTCACTCGCTCAGTCGGACTAATTCTAATAGAATATACCTACTTAGCTCAATTTTTGTTAGACTTTCCCATTTGGACCAAAAATGTATGAAACGTGGTAGATGTCCTATAAGCCAATAAATTATAGTTTTTTTTTTTGGAATGTGCTGTTCAACGCCTTCAATTTGATATCCATATTGTACCTACTAAAAAAAAACAACACTACAAAGTGCAAAATACAGGCTGTGGTTAGTTTGATTCATTTTTTTTTGTCACTAAATTCCAAAATAAAGCAATTTTTGCTGCAGTAGTTTTTTTCTGGAAGTCTAGTAAAATCAACATATTTTCATATCTAGAAAATATCGTGTATCGCCCAACAATGGCTCCCCACACTCGCGGTGACGGTGACCACAGATTACGGAACTCCTCTTATTTGGCGCGAACGCGACTAATTTCGCGCCATTTATATTATATTCACGTAGAGAGTTTTACATTTTTCTGTGAGGGAATGCGATTCATTTTAATTATTACCTTTTGATGACAGTACCTGGTATTTGTGGATTTCATTTTGGTAATTTGTGGGGCTGAACATATTTTTATTGTTGTCGGTCGCTGCGGACAGAACAATTTAGACAATTTTAACTATCATTTTTAATGATTTCTTGAATGTTTAAAACCTAATTACATAATCACAATTTTATTTTGAGCTTTTTTTATTTCAATCAATCAAAAGTTTATTGTGGATCATAGGTATGTATAGTACAGTTCTTAAATATTTGAAAATTTTGATCAGCTATGTCCCGCCCGTAGGGCATACAATAATAATAATTACATTTAAACAATGGAGATGTCAAATTCAAATTATTATATAGAAAATAAAATTAATTGCATTTATAAGGTTCAAAAAAAAAATTAAAAAGGATAATAAATTAAAATAGGTAGGATGTCAAATTAATCAAATTATACACATAAAATTCAAAAAAATAAAATTAATCACAACAAACCAAAATAAGAAATTACAAAATCATAATAGATTATAGTGCATAATACATTAAGGTCATTGAACACATCACGACTGGGTGGGACTATATTTTAGTAAAGATTTGTCGGACAGAAATTCTTTTACAGAGTAATAACTTTTGTTTAATAGCAGATCATGGAGAGTCCTTTTAAAATTCTCATTTTTCATAATTGTTCTGATAGGCCCCGGTATATTATTAAAGATGCGAGAAGCTGAACAAAAGATGCTCTCATGCATTAGGTGCGCTTTACTGGCTGGCGTGCGTAGTTTATCCTTACGCCGTTTTTATCCGTTTAGAATTTAAAATAGTTTATGTACTTAATTTATTGTATGTTTGTAAAACTATGGACTAGAATTATGTCTGAAATAAATAAATAAAACATTCCGGTCAATTATTAATGTATTTTGTCAAAAATGCGAGCTATTAATGGGTTTGGTATTAAAATCAAGATCGTAAAGTAGGTACCTACTCAAAGTGGAGCTCGTGGCTAAGTAATAACAGCCGCACGGGTCGATCCATCAAGTTAAGCTACGCTTGCCGGGGTCGGTTTGTGGATGGGTGACCATATTTACATACCGAGACTCCTCCGTGCCTCCGAAAGCACGTTAAGCCGTTGGTCCCGGCTGCCATTCGTGGATCTTTGACAGTCGTTACAGGTCGTCAGAAGCCCGAAAGTCTGACAATCAGTCTTACCAAGGGGTATCGTATTACCCAGTTAATGGGTTGTGGAGGTCAGATAGGCAGTCGGTCCATGTAAAATAATGGTATTCAGCTGCATCCGGTTAGACTGGAAGCCGACCCCAATATAGTTGGGAAAAGGCTATCAGATTGATTGACCTACTCAAAAAGAAATAAAGAATGAAAAATACCCATAGTATATAGTTTTTTTTAACTGTTGGTAGGTATCCCAAAAAGAGTCTTCTACGTAAAAAAGGTTACCGGGTAGGTACAGTATTTAATTTATATCTCGCCAAGCAATGCGCGCATTACTTGTGGTAACCACTTGCCTCACTATCACAGCGCGATTGTACACATAAACAAACACGCTGTGAAAGTGAGCGTGAAGACGAGTAGCGTCAGCACACATAACTCACACATACACACACACCCACACACACACACTTCCGACTTCGTTCTCGAACGGTACCGAGAGCTCCTGCGCTTACTTACACATTCAGTGTGTTTCTACACTTGGTTACCACATGCAAAGCGCGCGTCACTTCGTGAGATATACAGGGGAAATTTTACAGGTTGTTTTCCTCTTAAAGCGTGGCTAAGTAATATCAGCTGCACGGGTCGATCCGTCAGCTTAAGCTACGCTTGCCGGGGTTGGTCCGTGGATGGATGACCACTTTACATACCGAGACTCCTCCGTGCCTCGGAAAGCACGTTAAGCCGTTGGTCCCGGCAGTCACCCGTGGATCTTTGACAGTCGTTACGGGTCGTCAGAAACCCGAAAGCCTGACAACCAGTCTTACAAAGGGGTATCGTATTACCCAGTTACTGGGTTGTGGAGGTCAGATAAGCAGTCGCTCCATGTAAAATACTGGTATTCAGCTACAACCGGTTAGACTGGAAGCCGACCTCAACATAGTTGGGAATGGCTAGCCAGATTGTTTTGTTTTCCTTTTAAAGGGTCATTGTACTTATAATTATGAACAACTTTTAATAAGGGACCAAACCTGAAATCGCGAAAAAAATAATCAGTTGCTCTCTACCTCGCTACATTTGACGAGATTGATGTACAATCAACGGTCATAAGTGGACTGCCACCGGAATGATCGTTTTGGTCTGTACGCAAGATCTGCGCCTATCTCTGTGTGTGTGATGATCTAACACGCACACAGTACAACTACGAAAGCGCGTTGTTGATTGGTCAGATACATGTGTGGTCAACACTAAAAAAAGATACCTACAACTACCTACTTATTTTATATTTAAAAGCAATGCTAAAATTCGATGTAAATTTACAAGCGGCAGTGGCAGCCTGGCAGGGTCGCACGAGCAGGTGGCTGTTATTGTTTGTGCGTGAAGCGGAGAAGGTTCGAACCTCAGTGCGCATTCGACTCTTTTTGTTTTTTCATTCTCTTGTCAGAGTTCAATTATTTATTGAGTTTCTTTCAAACAATGACAATAGGAAATAGAGTGTGAAAATAAAGTATAATAGGCAATTTAATTTAAAAAAAAAAACACTATTTTTCATAGGAACATTTATTGATGTTAATAACAACAATCTTTAAAACATAAACACATTCCAAACTTTAAAATAAATAAAATACCTAATTTGTTCGTAAATAATTTTTGCTTGCTACTAAAATGGGATGTTTTTGGTTTATTGAGGTTATAGTTTAATTTATTCGTTTTCTAAAGGAAAAGAAGATTGAAACTAAACCTCAATCCTACAATCTTACGATCACTAACTTTATACTATTATGGCCAGTGGTATCCCCTGAATTCCCCTGATAACATTTAATGTTATATTTTTATTCATATTTAGTGTGACCTCCGTTATTATCAATGCAGTCAAGCAATGGGAATGGGGCTTCAGCTGTTCGAGACGTCTTTCGTCTCGCTCTTCCCATCTTTGCACCATTAAGCTACTTTGCACATTTTCTATAGGGTTTAAATCAGGGGATCGCGCTGGCCACGGAAAAACTTTAACATCCGAATGCTCACTAAACCACTCACGAACAATACTGGCACGATGTATCGGACAATTTATGAAACAAATAAAATTCAACAATTTCATTCATTGGAACAGGCGGTAGCATTACATCCCTCAAAACCTCGACGTAATTGGAGCTGGTGTTCGATGATGGAGACCTTCGGCATGGAGTGCACGGCGAACAGTGCGCAGTCACGTATCAAATTCTTCAGCAAATCGTGTCGTAGGTATGAAACCATTCGTTTCATATTCACCGACCATAAAGCGTCGCTGAGACAGTTAATAAGTGGCGGCCTACCACTTCTTACACGGCTCTTAAGACTCCCCTCTTCCTCAAATCTCCTCACCCAACTTCTCACAGTATCTCTCTAAAAAAAAAGAAATCCTTATTACACATTTTGAAGCGTCACTTAGGAGAACAAATAAAAATCAAAAACAACAAAATAACTTACACAAAATCCGGTTTCATTGGTTATGTCAGATATATTACACCCATTGTTATGCAAGGCTACAATGTTCGCCCTGGCTTCATATTTATATTGGCTTGCATTTTCTATTAAAATCTTCAAACTCAACACCTCTAATATCAATAACACAAACGCTCGTAACTAAGTTCACCAACCAACAACGACACTCATTCTACCTACAGTCTGATTTTTTTTTTGTTTCAAATCTACCCTCAACTTTTATGTGACTAGTTTAAAAATATTCGCTGTCTTTTTCTTATTACCATAATCAGAAAAAGACTGCGTGCCGCGATAAGCCTATGATGATGACTTATATCGCGCTTTTTCTGTTTGATTCGTGATGAAAGAGTGCATTATACGGGTGTGTAATGTGTATGTGTGTGTGTGAAATGCCTAAATAGAAGAAGGTCTCAAGTGCGACGGGTAATGATGCGATAGTTTTGTAATGCTGACATTGGAGTTCTGACCGCTACTGTACTTAGATAAATGTATCATATTTTTTTTTCGCGGTTTCAGGTTTGGTCCCATAGTAAAAGTTGTTCAATGACCCTTTAAGAGGAAAACAACCATTAAAATATCACCCTGTATATACTGTACCTAACGTAAGGTTTTATGTAGGTTCACGACTCTCAGATGGCAAACTGATTACTATAATATCTGTAACTTGTATGGTGTACATACTCGTAATAATATAGTAAACTAAGTGTATTCTTAGATTCTATTCTACTCTCCCTCAAAATAATAATGGATGGCCATTTCTCCGCCATACCCTTCAGCACACAGCACTATGTCTAAAACACGATTCCATATTCAATCACACATGTAACCACACACCGTTTCTACAACACTAGTCAATGTGTCGCACGATTTTATTCGCCTCCCTAGCCTCTGTCATTGACGTTTGAGCAATTTTTCGCGCGCAAACTAAAGTGCTGCCAGCCGTGAAATACAATGTCACTGGCAAGAAGCACGAGGCTGAAAAAAAATGTTTACTCTGTCCCTTCCTTTGTTTTTTGTTACAAAACTTGAACGGAGTCTAACGAAATGTAACGTAGTCAACCACACGTCCGTCCACGGCATCTTCGGACTTTGAGAGCGCCTTTATTGCGTAGCAGTAAGGGCTGTTTTCGTTCGTTCAAGGTATTAGGTATTACTGACGTACAATCAACCGCACATCAGCGGTAACAATTTGACATTGACAGTGCCTTTAATGATAGCGATAACTTTAATTTCGGAAGTCGGTGTCTGGTTAAATGTTTTTTGTTTTTTTTTTTTTTTTGCTTTTTGTTATTGAAGTTAACTCAAAAACTACCCAAATAAAGTTAACCAATTTTATATGGGACCAACTTTGAGATATAGGCTCTCAAATAAAACCATTTTTTTTTTCAAATTGGACGACTCTGTAAAAAGTTATGCGTTATTATTTTATTATACTCGTACATTAAAAAAAAACATACGTGACGAATTGAGAACTTCCTTTTTTTTCGTCGATTAAAAATGTATGAAATTATCTTCCAAGTAAGTTAATAGGAACTTAATCGTAGGTGGTGAAACAGGCCACATGTGTTATAATATGGATCTTTAAATTGTACCAACACTTAGAAATTCATTTGACTTGATTTGAAAAAAAATCCCATTCAATACCATAAATGTTATAGAAGTTAATACATATGTATACAAGGTAGGTACCTAGGTATTTAACAATAAAAAATAAACATTATATGCGTTTATTTTGAGTCTTATAACTACAACGGTCATTATAACATTCACGATATAGATACCTCACCAGTATGGCCGACGAAAAGCTAAGTTTAGGTAAGCAGGTACTTACCGATCGTTCGTTAGTGGACATTCTGCAGAACTTCATAGCAATGTTTACGATTGATATTGAATGATGAGTAGGTCTGTAACTTTATTTCTCGGGAACTTTAACAAGTTCTACATGCAAGTTATAAGTTGTACTTAGCTGCAATAATTGATTTGAAACTGAACTGGCTGTAGGACCGCTGTAATTGTATTTGCTGAAAGTTTTATGATTTCTACTCACCCTCCATTAAATCGTGATAAAATTAAATCCTGTAATCTTTATTCCAGCATACTAGGTTCATAACACTGCTCCTAACCGTTGGATTGTTCATAACGTAATGACAAACGTTAGCAACATCGCAGAAACAAATGACGCATGAGCGCAAGATAATCCGAACCGTCGCGTGCCTGAGTTATAGTCTGCTCTGTGACACTATGGGGTAAGCACAGTGGTGGAGCTAAATCAATGTGTAAAGAACGTAAAGAGAATTTGATAGAGAAATAAGTAAAAGTAAACTTTACCTACAGAAATAGTTCATTTTGATACAAGTGGAGAATTTTTGTTATTGCATAGCCGTAGGCGAGGTTGTTTTTGAGCCGAGAACTGCAATAACATATGTCCACGTGTATCAAACGACGTTTTTCAATACAATTTTGAAGAAATAAAATAAAATAACGAAAAATATTTTTGTCATGAATTATTAGGAAACTATTATTTAAATTTAATTTTTTTTTCCGCGCTTTGCTTTCGCCAGGTTGAAGGAGAAGCAAAGGTATAAAGCCGATAAACAGCCTAATATGAAAAATAGAAAATTCAAATATTTTTGAGTTTAGAACACAAATAAATGTTAATTTATTCATAAACTTTTTTGTTATTGTAATAATCATGGTTTTTGATAATATTCTATTTATAAACATTATTTAAATATTCAAAAATAATTAATACCGTAAAGATGAGGTTAAGGTCTTTGCCGAGATTAAAAAAAACATTTACCTCTGAATAGAGAATGTGAATAGAGGCATTGAACCAATTTGGACTAAGTATAGGTATAAGTTATCTGTGGCAATTTTTATTCCCGCACACGTGTTGGTAAATGAAAAATCGCACGCGTGTGAAATACATTGCATTGTTAACCTAATCGAAGTGCGATATGAACCAGTTTTCGAGGAAGTGTATTGAAAAAAATATCTCTTATTTGTAGTCTATACTAATATTTTAAAAATGATTTTTTTGTTTGTTTGTACCGCATAAGCTCCGAAACTACTGGACCGATTTAAACCATTTTTTCATCAATAGAAAACTAAATTATCAGGAAGTAACATAGGCTACTTACAAGTAATTTATTTTAAAAAAATTAGAGATCCTTAGAAAATTGCAATAATGTAACAGAAAGTAGCAACATTTTGCGTATAAAATTCATTATTTGGCGTGCGCTGAGAAATATTGATGGAAAAAAAAGATGAATTTCGCGGGATATTAATTCTTGAGGAAGGCTGTAGGCTATTTAACACCGCGCTAAGACCCTTAGGAGCCGAACAGAAAGAAAAAAGAGTCTGAAAGAACGCTAAGCAAAAACGAAGTAAGCATGGGCAGGCGATGCGATGCGACACGGTGGGTCGACGAAACAAGAAATATCACTCGGACGAAGTCGCGGGCAGAAGCTAGTCGGGTGTATAAACGATGAGGGTTTCACTGGTGAAAGCGTGGAAATGTATGGGGAGAGAGACCTTCAGGAGATCTTCTTCATCCAACCCATAGGCAACTCATACCTTGGAAGTAAGAAGCCAGTCAGCAAGGTGGCAGTGAGACTGACTATATAGATCTACTTAGCCGACGTTCGCGCGGACGTAAAAGTATCGCGGTGGGATTTTATCGCGCATTGGATATTCAACTCTCGGTGTTGAGCCGAGCGTTGAGAATCCAACTTAACAATAACAGAGTGCATTCTAGCGCATCGAAAAAACACACTGTTGGATTTTCAACTCTCGGCGCTAAGCAGAGCGTTGAAAATCCAGTGCGCGAAACAAAATTGCCGCGATATTTTTACGTCCGTGCGAACGTCGACTTACCCAGGTTGTGCCGGCTGCAGTAGGTACCTACCTAGTACCTGTATCTCCACTGCTGGGGCCGTACTATGACGTGAAAAAGATCATGGTTCCGTTGTGAAAAAAGGATGATGCTATAGGTCATATATGTATAGCTGCGTCTCTGTCTCACACTGGAACCATGATGGATCTATGATCTTTTTTCACATCATAGTAAATGCAGTTTCATTTCTTACAAACTAGCTAATCACTTCTACAACCCTTTACAAATAGGAAAGCGAAGTATATTCATGTAAACGATAAAGTTGACGTTGAATATGATTTTCTTGTAGTCTTTACCAGAAAATCGCTTACAAATTCCACCAAAATGTAAATCATCTTTTACATAGCCTTCCTTCGTATTTCAAATTACGTCACACGACCGACACTTTTCCACTTTAACTCTCACTAACACTGGCAACACTGCGCTAATCCCAGATTACCTCTGAGACCCAGGTGCCATAGACTACAGACTACAGGTGTCCGGTCCAGCTAGCACCTGTAAGTACCTGTAATTAATTGCAGCTCGTCTCGCGAGGATGTTGATGGATGGACAGGAATGCTTAGTCTAGGGTAATTAATGTTTTGTGGGTTAGATGGTTAATTAGGTTAAGCCATATTAAAGCGGAAGCTTACTTACTTAATTATAAATAAGAATAAATCGCCTACTAAGGTAGATAGGTACCTACTGAAGTTAATTAATAAGAAAAAGTAAAATCCTTGCTATCTAAACTTACAGAGATCTTTTCTTTAGTTAACTAGTTTATGTAAAGTAAATCTGCGATACTCTGCTATTTTTGTATATACAAATAAAATCATTTTTATTTTATGGAGTAGCTTAGGAGGAGTATCTAAGGATCGTAGCAGGTGGCGTTCTGTAGCTTTTGCCTATCTGTATTAAATCTAGCAAGGAGTGATGTTGTGCCGGACGGGCGTGATCGATGGACACGATGTGTTGAAAGGAGGGTGTGTGCCTATCCAGGTGTATCCCTATATGAGGTTAGGCCTCCTAGTCCAAACGGCGCTGACGTCCTGCACCTATAGGCTCAGGATATCTGCAAGCTGGTGACCAGTAGCTATGTGTTGAAGTCTTGACGGGGAAGGGTTTCTTGTTGAAGAAAATAATAACAGCAGTTTGATAAGTCTTCAGGAGATTTCAGGAGACGACTTGCGTAACTCTTCAGGAACAGAATGACGATAAATAGGTACCATGCCGATGGCTACGAAACTATATTTTTGCTTGCGCGCTTAGGTACCTCGAAACTTTACCATATTGAGAGCCGCGAATCGTCTCCTGATTTTAATTTTATTTTGACCAGAATTTAATTATCAAAGTTTACAAAATTGCTTATAAATAGCCTAAACATAACTATAATTATGACATGTTATACATTGCCAGAATCGTCATTAAATTACCCAGCGATTGAGATACCTGTAATTTCTGTAACATTATTTAATGAAAAGATTTTACAGTGTAAACACAAAAAAGATAATCATTATGATTAAAAATTATTTTCCAAGCTAATTTACTCGAAAATTAATGAAGCTATTTTAATGGATTAAACAAGTATCTCAAGCTGGTCTAATGACCTGAAACACTATGAAAGTTACAAGATCACAGCTATATTTTTCAGGGCGTGACACGCCCTGAAAACCTAAATCGATAAAACAAATTAACAAAAAACAGCAAACTAACGTTTCCGACCCCTATAAACCCAATTAAGTAGGCTTTTCAGGAAGACTAGACCTCTAATAGTACGACCAGGGCTAGGTCTTGATCTAGGGTACCTGGACGCACCACCAAAACTATAAATTACGGCTATGTAGCCCACTCAATTGGAGTTTATAAGGGTTGTACTTACGATTTACCTTAAGAAACACTATTTATCACTGTTTTCAACTGTTATATGAAACAACTAAACTATATAAAACTGTTTGGTGACGCCGCGTCGCGAGCAGATGTCATGCCACATTTTAACTCAATGTATCGCTGAAATTACGTAAAAAATGAGAAAAGTAGGTACGTGTGCAATATATTTTAATAACCTACATGGCGGACAAAAAAAAATGTTTAGTCATCATCGCTAATTAACCAATCCTACTTACAGTTCACACACACATCGCATTTGAAAACCGGGGCGTTCGTGACGTACCTACCCACAGTCTTTAACTGTTCTGTGTACCTACCAGTATCCACATTATAAGATGATCAAAAACTGTAGCGTTTCTAAATCATCATAATATTTCGCCGGGTTTGTAGGTTGGTAACTACGTCACTAACTTATTACGATAAAATAGAGTTATTAATAGACATCCGAACGGCACTCAATGACACACAATATCCCGCAGTAAACACACTTTACCATCCATCGCTCTTTGCCTACAAAAACCATCCATCAAAGTCACTAATAAAGCATCAATGTACACTTTTATTATATGAATTCAGTGAATCTCTAAACATCCCTTGTTTATCGAAGTCATTAGGCAGAATGCATCCTGTCCCTGACTCTCAAATCTTTTCAAAACCACCCCTTTACATGTCACGTTAATAAAAACATGATTAACAAACAAAATGGCGGTATTTTGTCGTTTCCCGCCGTTTTCCATTAGCGCGTTCGTCGCGCCACAAAATGGCCGCTGCTAAATGACCTGTGAACTTGATAAGTGATGGGGTGTGAGCATAGTGGCGGGGGAAGCGAGATAATTACACTAAAATACTGTATTGAGGTAGGTAGGTACTCGTTACTGAAGTGAATGAGAAAGCCTATTCCAGTATTCTTACTCATTCAGTTATTCAAATTTTTATGCTTCCCTACCACAAAAGGAAAAAAACGGAACACTTATAGGATCACTTCGTTGTCCGTCTGTCTGTCTGTTTGTCTGTCAGTCAGTCTGTCAAGACCCTTTTTCTTGGGAATGTATGTAGGTATCAAGTTGAAATTAATATCAAATACGTAGGTCTTTAATCCCTTGGAGCTCTAAAATAATTAAGCTTCTAGGTCGACGCAGTAAAAAAATACGGCTATTTAGGCTGCCTGTCCACCGGAGCGGAGCGAGGCTGCGGAGAGGAGAAACGGAGAAATATCAACCAATAGAATCTAAATTCTGGAGTGGAGATAAGATACTATTGGTTAATATTCTCCGTTTCTCCGCTCCGCAGCCTCGCTCCGCTCCGGTGGACAGGCAGCCTAATGCGAGATATTTTGATACTCGCAAGTAAATCAAAACCTACTTTCCGTTGACCTAGAAACAAGAAATTTGGCAAGATGCAAGGTTAGGCAAGAAGCACAAGTACAGGAAACAGTCCGAAAATAGATAGGTAATTTGTAATTTTATTAAAATGTTTTTTTGGGATTACAAATTTAAATTTGCAGTTGGAGAATTGACTGTGACGTGGGTGAATGTATGGGAGAACATGTTTTTCAACTACAAAGTTAAGTATGGTTTTGGTATAAATTCTTTTCAACTGCGGAACCCTTCATTGTGCGTGGTCCGACACGCACTTGGCCGGATTTTTTTTTTTCTTTGCTGTCGTAATAATTGATTGATCTTGCTTTGTTAGGCTTTTATAAACCGAAATCATACTCACTTATGCACTGACCGTTGCACCAGCTGATCATCCAACGCCATAACAGCTAAACGAAATTTTTGCGGCACGGCTCACGAATTCGATTCCCAATGTCCAAAATGTTTGTGGTATAAGAAATAAGTTCCATGTATTTATTGAGCATGTCAGATTACACTTAGTCTATACTTACAGTACAGAATCGATGGATGGCTTAGGTGAAAGGGGGTGACGGTGACGATTGATAAAGATGTAAGTAAGTAAGTCTTCTTCGTCTTTTTGTGTCTATGGTACTTATTTTTAATTTTGTTTAAGGCCAGTAGGTGGCCACAATGATTGCGGCATCAGTGGCGTTCAGTAGGTCCTAGTGTTAGGACACTCCGGCAAGTGGAACATGGTCTGATCAGAAGCACCGCACTCTCACTGGATGTTGGATGGGTCAGATCCCGACAGATTGTGTTTGCAGCGACCTACCTGCGTACGCAATCAATTGAGAGCTTTCCCTAGAGGCCAGTGCAGATCACAACCGGGTGGCAAATGTTCCTGGGGTTTGAGGAAGTCGGGATGTGGTGGATGCTTGTCTTCCCACAACGTGCTTCTCTCATTGGATGGTTTGTCCTAGACAGCCTGCGTAGAGCGTTAGAAGCTTTGGCGATTTTTATGCTTACCAAGGTTCGTTGTGTATTCGTATAGGGGTTGGAGGAGGGGAGGGGAGTGTAAGTAGGTACTATGTAAGAAGACATGGTGCGCCGACCATAAGTATATTAGCGGTAAGGATTACGTTGAAAATCATGATGATGCTGCATTTGAAATTCCTCACGCGTGAAAATTTTGGCCTCATACCAAAAACGTCTAACATAGTGCAGTAGTCTATCTCGCTATAGCATATTTTGCCTTGGAAATGAAAAGAAATATCAGCTACTTCTGCTAGCTTCCTCCTCCCCACTATCCGCCTCCACCCCCGCCCCCGCTACCTTCCAACACCATCACCCAAACGTATCAACTAACGGAGATGATCTCCGGTTTCGCGCGTCACTTATCCGAGGTTAAACGGTTCGCGCCAACCGTTGATAAAACATTATGACTGAACACAAACCGCTCGGGCGGAGTGATTTGATGGTTTCATTAAAATGATACGGACTCTGGACTTTAGGGAGTGTCGTGATAGCAGAAATGGATGATGATCGTGTGGATCACGTGATCTTGCTGGCAAAGCTGCAAAAGCTTGGGATCCATGGAGATTTACTGAGATGGGTTAAGTCATACTTATCGAACCGATCGCAAGCTGTGGTTATGGGAGGTTTTAAATCTGACTTCGTAAACATCCCCTCCGGTGTTCCCCAGGGATCTTTATTGGGTCCTCTTTTTTACTGCGCATACCTTTATGATATTCATTCATGTTTCAAATCCGCAAAACATCTCATGTACGCTGATGACATGAAAATATACATGTGTGTAAAATCCAGATTTGATTGTGAACTGATACAGCGTGATCTTGATGCATTATTCAAGTATTATCAGCAAAACAATATTACTGTCAATGTCTCGAAATGTCAATGCGTTACCTTTAGCCGTTCTAAATACCCAACTAAGTATCCTTATGGATTTAATAATAATGCGATCGAAAGGGTTGATGTAGTCACGGATCTTGGTATAAGGTTGGATTCCAAATTGCTCTTTGACCAACATATTGATAGTATCACCAATAGAGCCTCTCGTAGCCTTGGTTTTGTAATGCGTACTTGTAAGCCTTTTAGTAATTGTCATAGTTTAAAGATTATATACTTTGCATATGTGCGTAGTATTTTGGAGTATTGTAGTCCAATCTGGTCACCCCAATACGAGGTATACACTAAAAGAATTGAAAGTTTACAGAAAAAGTTTATAAAATTCCTGAACTACAAATCCCGGAAACGTCATGATTCCTATGCCCGTGACTGCAGACACTATGACATGCTTCCCCTTGTGGATAGGCGTAAGATGTTGGATATGCTCTTTCTCTTTGATATCCTGCGAGGTCGATTGGACAGCAGTGATTTGCTAACATGTATAGGTTTCTGTACCCCGAAAACACGTACTAGACACACAAAATTACTCAGTATCCCTGGCTACCGTACAAAATACGGGAGAAATGCTGTTCTGACCCGACTGCCTCGCATCTATTCTGAAAGTTTTGAAAGTGTCGATATATTTCATTTATCCAAACAATCATACCGTAAACAAGTCAAGCAGATACTGTTTAGTGAACAAGTTGTGCCATAACTCATTCTTATATTCTTATAAGTATAGGCAAATTATTTAATTACTTAGTTTTTTCTTTTCCCTTTTGTCAATTAATATAGTCATGTTACATATTTTTTACCTTAATTTCATGTGAGTAATGTGTCAACAATCGCATTTTACCTATTATTGATACCTAATACTTGTTTAAGTTTTTTTAATTGATTTCTCTCGCTACTTTCTAGTTAGCTAGCTTTATCAATGCCGTGAAACTCTATTATTGGCTAAGTGATAATTGTCATCATCTCGCTATCATTGAACAGTGTATACAGACTGTAGGATGCTGTAACTTTGACGCAACTGCTTTGAGCTGTTCATTGATAGTGTGGTGAACATTCATAACTCATGTAATTAGTTTTAAGCTGTTGAGTTTCCTAATAAATAAATAAATAAATGATAAAGATGGTCATCAGTAAATACGGATTGGTGATAATATCTGTATGAGAAAGAGAGTAAATCGTCAATATAATAGTAATATTGTGTATCTGATGAAAACCCTTGGTCATGTCAAGTGTCGGAACTCATGTAGCATTGAAAATGCTAATTCAAATTTTCAATATGCAAATTCTAATTAACACTCTCCGTGAGTACCTCGGAGTAGGTAAGACAGTGTTAAGGTACCAGCTACTAGATTAGACTGGAAGCTGACCCCAACACAGTTAGGAAAAGGCTAGGCAGATTGACTACTAAAATAAGTAAATAGCTACTTCATTGTAATTTAAGATCTTTTCCTTCGAAGATCAAATCAATCAATCGGTGCACGGATGAATTACTAATGTTACGATTTACCAAAAAAAAATAGCTAGTTAGTACTTTGTTACGATACCCCACAGTTGCACTTAGGGTCCGTCGTTAATTAAATTCCTGTAACCAGCTATCGGGATTAGTCTTAATAATGCGATGCGGGCTCCAACAAAGACGTCAAAGAGTAATGAGTCAGGCTGTTAATTTGCTCGTGTTTACCAAACGTGTCCTCTGAGCAATCCGGGTCACGTACTAATGCAAGCAGTCTTCCAAAAGAGACATACACTTTGCCTGTTAGCTGCTTTGCTTATTAGCTAATAGCTTTGCAAAACTACGTAGGTTCATACCTAGTGACGGTATGTAGGTAGATAGGTACACGTATATGTATGTATGTATTTGCCTCAGCGACGCGACGCCATGCCTGTGTCACAGTATAATAAAGTAAGCAGTATTACATCTTCATAGAAAACGGCCGAAAGGACGTGCTTTGAAATATCAGTATTTATCAGTTTACGCAACAGTTCCAGCGCGCGGTAGTTACGCACAAACGGACACGTACGCGTATTAATCTGCCGAGCGACCCTAGGTAATTAGACTTATCTCGTCTTGTGTCGTCTTGCCTTGTCTCGTCGTGTTGTGTTGTCGTTGTCGTCGACTTGTGTTGTCTCTTGTCTTGTGACTTGACTTGTTTATTATTATTTTTATTTTTTTTTTTGACTTTGTGTTTCTACACTACTGTAGCATCATTATTGTTTGCCTGTGTCTACCTACTTTTTTATGTAGATACTCGTTATTTTGCTGAGGAGCTCGTGGCTAAGTAATAACAGCCGCACGGCTCGATCCATCAGGTTAAGCTACGATTACCGGGGTTGGTCCGTGGATGGGTTACATACCCAGACTCCTCCGCGCCTCGGAAAGTACGTTAAACCGATGGTCCCGGCCCGGCTGTCATTCGTGGATCTTTGACAGTCGTTACGGGTCGTCAGAAGCCCGAAAGTCTGACAGCCAGTTTACCAAGGGGTATCGTATTACCTAGTTACTGAGTTGTGGAGGTCAGATGGGAAGTCGCTCCATCCTGGTACTGGTATTCAGCTGCATCCGATTAGACTGGAAGCCGACCCCAACATAGTTGGGAAAAGGCTGGCAGGTTGATTGATTGACTCGTTATTTTGCTCGCCTATCTAGCGTAGGCGTACTGTGCTCATTGATGGCAGATAATTGATTACATTCAAAATGTTAGTTATCACGAAGATCGTCCAGTGAATTCTCATATGATTACTTTGTCAGAACATTTTGAAAATGCTTCTTGCTGTAATAATGTTATAGTATAAAAGACTTACCGTATAAATCATGTACTTTTAGTGAACAGGTCTGCTTACCCTCTCAGTGTGCCAATATTACGTTTAGTAGTTTCTGTAGGTTTTAAGAATTGACGTATTATTTGTGACTAGTAGTGAAATGTACAAATTCTTGAAAAACATAATTAATCTATTAGTTAAAGTGCGAATGATTATATTACACTATATTATTATTATTGATTATTATTATACTATATTCATTTTAACAGATAAGTTATGTAAAGACTATATTGGCATTGAATAAAGAACTGACAAAATCAGTCATGCGACGCTACTAAACGTAGCTTTGACAGTTTGACGTTTAGATTTAGAAGCCCAGCTGATCGGTAACCTAAAAAAATCGTAGCTACAAGCAAAACATTGAAAGTTTATAATAAAATGCGTTACTTATCGCGATTATTTCAGCCAGTTATAACAATACCGAAGAACGCCAAGATTAAGAATACTGAAATTACGTGTAAAAGTCAAAAGGTAAGTTAGTTTGTGTTTTATTTTGTGTGAACGAAAACTGGACAGGATACTCAATAATGCAGTTCACCATCTCTTACAACTACACTATAGTATGTCATGCGTTGTGCGGGACACTCGTTTATTTAGTTATATTCACTTTTCCAGATTGATATAACTTTAACATCATCTGCTTAGCCTTTTCCCAACTATGTTGGGGTCGGCTTCCAGTCTAACCGGATGCAGCTGAATACCAGTATTTTACATGGAGCGACTGCCTATCTGACCTCCACAACCCAGTTACTGGGTAATACGATACCCCTTGGTAAGACTGGTTGTCAGACTTTCGGGCTTCTGACGACCCGTAACGACTGTCAAAGATCCACGAATGACAGCCGGGACCAACGGCTTAACGTGCTTTCCGAGGCACGGAGGAGTCTCGGTATGTAAAGAATGGTCACCCATCCACTGACCAACCCCGGCAAGCGTAGCTTAACCTGATGGATCCACCCGTGCGGCTGTTATTACTTAGCCACAAATAACTTTAACATTGTATCTAATTTCTAGTCACTTATACACAAATAAAGATACCCTTGAAGACTTTGCTGTATGAAAATTAAACAATTATATTGCTTACAATAAAAATACTCTCTCTACTGTGGTCCTTCAAATTCAATAATTCTATTATTATCTTCAAGTTTAGATCTATGACAAAGTCACTACACCGGTACACCCACAACTTTATTTATCTATTCCAGCTCCTCCTAGAATGTGGCCTGATCCGCCCAACCAGCTCTGGCCTATTCACTGTGCTCCCACTAGCCCGCAGAGCGCTTGACAAGCTCGAAGTCCAGATCAGGTCCTGTATAGAAGCAGCCGGAGGGCAGCGTATGTCCGTGCCATCGTTGACAGCGTCAACACTGTGGGAGAAGACTGGCAGGCTGCATGAAATTGGACCAGAGTTGATGAAGATGGAGGATAGACATGGGAAGAAGTATTTGTTGGCTCCTGTGAGTTTAATTCTTATTAAAAGTACGTTGGATTAATCCAACAATTATTTTCGTGTTCATTTCGCCAGAGTCGTATATTTACGACCAAATACAGAAGTTCGTATGATTTTCTTTTTGTATTTCATTACGTTGTATTCTATCAAAAAGATTTTTAATTTACTGTGCCGGGCGCTGCGGCCACGACAACTGATATGAAGTTGGGCGGTTAAAAGGTTAATAATGGTGCCGATTCTCTTGTGAACGCACTAAACTAAAATTAGAGAATTGCTATCTTTTACTAACAGGCAGCGACAGCAGTCAAATCATTGTAGAAATTAAAAGCCTGTTATTTGAATGCTCCCAAAACAGCTTGGACATCGAAATAGCCTGGATCCCTGGTCACTCGGGTATAGTTGGCAATGATTGCGCCGATTCGTTAGCGAAGTATGCCACATCAAATCCGGCTGATCGAAATCACTACGTAGCTCATAACTACGATTTGCGTAATGGTGCCAAGCCCAAATTGTTAGACTCGTGGACAAAAACGTGGAATAAGACCTCAAAAGCCAAGGGAGTCTACTACGCAGCTATACAGCACGACATCCAGCGGAAACCTTGGTTCTTTAAATATCCGAAATTGTCCAAGAAAACTGTTTCAACGCTTTGCAGATTAAGACTCGGACATTGTTGTAGCCCAGTGTTTTTGAAAAAGATTCATGTTAGGGACAGCTCCCAGTGCGAATGTGGTCTTGCGGAAGGTACTTTGGATCATATATTTTTCTCCTGCTCCTTGAATACCAAATCCTTCGACCTTTATCGAAAAATTTCCAAATGTAACATTCCTCTTCCAACTAACTTCCATTGCCTTTTATCCCACTTCTCTCCCAAAATTATTAAAATTTTAACTATTTTTTTAAATGAAAATGATATTAGATTGTAGCTGGTGTGCGTAATAATTATGTAAATATGTATTGTATTTTTTTTTTTGTGCTATTTATCATCCTATTTTATATATGATTGTAATCTAGATTATTTGTTGTCCTTAACCTTTGTCCACGTTTTTTTTTAGCGACTAACAACTAGATCTACCACAAAGTACATAGTAGACGGCCAGCCTCTCTGCGCTGCTGTCCAAACGTGACACTGGCAGAATAGTCGACATCGGCTCAATTGCCAAAACAAAAAAAAAAAAAACAAAAAAAAATGGTGCCGATTCTCTTGTGAACGCACTAAACTAAAATTAGAGAATCGCTATCTTTTACTAACAGGCAGCGCGCGAGAAAAGGACGGCTATAGCTATGTTCGAGTTTTAATCGAACACTCAGCAAAAATGCATAATTGCATCGAACGCAAGTATGCACATTCGCTCGAACACCTAATTGTGGGCCAGTTCGCGTTCAGATCTCATTAGAGACACCGCGTGCTCAAAAACCATTACCATTTTACCAATAAGTTAGAGATATAGTTAACCATAATTTACCATTTCTTGTGACTAAGTGTTATAGTAGATTCAATATAGCTATTTCCCTTATAATCCAAGACTTTAACTTTTACCATATAATACCATATCCTATCAATACGAGAAAGGTGTGTTAGGTCACCATAGCGCCGAGCATTACTTTCTACAAGCTATGAACTAAGTTGGAGATGTCAAACTAGTTCACGCCTTGCGCTTCACCGTGTTTTTTAGTCGACATGTTTTTACGTGTCGTCTAAATGTCTATGGAAAAATTAGTTCTAACTAATTTGACAGCTCTAATTTACTTCCGTCCCTTTCTTTCTTGTCATAATAGAGAGAAAAAGTTAGCAATAGCCTAAATTAAGTTTAGTTTGTGCACAACAGAATCGGCACCAATGTGTATGTTTTTGCACAAGACTTACTTTATCCTAGGATTGACTATGCTATATTATAATAGCTTGTAGTTATTCCACACCAGGGCACCTTATATCCAGAAGGCACAAGCATTAATCACCATTCTTGCCGTAGTATGTCAATGATTTCAAACATTCAAATTCAGGTCTCTGATTATGTACATTTTCTATAAAATCACTGAAATTCAAGATGAACTTTAAAAGTGTGTAATAGAAAAGTAATGGGTTTTAATATTATGTCAATTTCAGACACATGAGGAGGCGATAGCAGATCTGTTAGCTGATGTGGGTCCTCTGTCATACAAACAGCTTCCACTAATATTATATCAGGTATTATTGAACTTATTTTTAAAAAAATTTGAATAGGATTAAAAGAAGCTCCACAAGTCCACACCACAAGTGTGATGAAAGAAAGAAAGAAAGAAAGAAAAGAAAGAAATAAAGAAAACACATTTATTTACTTAATTATTTAATTAATTTTTATTTTTTATTTTTATTTTTATTTAAAAGGAACAACTAACAGCTACAATATATAACATATAAAAAGAAATACACAAAACATATAGACAATATTGCAGCCCACAACGCTGTTCACAGATTAACTACAGGATACAAACAGTGAGAATAATCGCTAGGGTTACAAATACGTTTTTTTTTTTTTTTTTTCTAAAGTACATTGCGTATTGTGTTTAAAATAATAATAATAAACTGTACATGTGTAGTGTGTGATTGATGCACTTGATGCAATTGATGCACTTAAAAGCTCCCGAGTCAGTCCCCCTGCCAAGTAACTTATGCCCTGAGCTATTATGGCTTGTGTTACAGTCTTTAGAAAGAGCAGTTTTTAGCTTTGAAAATTCCTCTGGTGGCATAGATACCTACAGTTTCTGGGATAACCACTGTTCCATTGGCGGACCATCAGCAAATAATGTTCCCACTGCTGGGACACAGGCCTCCTCTCTGTGAGAGGGAATGGGCTGTAATCCACCACGCGGGCCCAGTGCGGGTTGGTAGATGTCACATGTCTTCGAATTTTTGGTCCTGGGACATGCCGGTTTCCACACGATGTTTTTCTTCACCGTTTTGAGAGCATTGGTCATGAAATAATTTACACAAAGTAAAGCGCCTGCCGGGGTTCGAATCTACGACCTACAACTCGTAAGTCGAGGCCGTTACCACTGAGCCACCACTGCTCTCCAGGAACCATCATCAAGTTTCCTATTACATTGGTGTATACTCAGCTTTGTTCCCATGCTTAAAATACCAGAGCCAGATTTCAATATTTATTATCATTCCAGATAAGCAACAAATACCGCGACGAGCACCGTCCGAAGCACGGCCTCCTCCGCTCCCGAGAGTTTTCGATGTTAGACGCATACGGAGTGCACGCCACTGAGGAGTGTGCTAACAAAGTATATCACACGGTCACTGAGGCTTATACTGAGCTGTTCAGGAGGCTGCAGCTGCCTGTACACAGGGGTAAGGCAACACTGAATGTATTTATTCCAATTGCACTATACACAGACAGGCACTTTTGAACTGGCAAGGAGTTGGTGGGTTAGTTAGAAAGCTAGACCAGCTAAGTCTTCTGTATTAGGGTAATTGTGGTAAATGTATATGGTACGCCACGGACTACCTACAGAATTGTCCCTCCTTCTCCCCTTAATCCATCCAAAGGTTGTCTGTAAAGGATCGCTTTTAGCGATAAGACCGCCCATTGTGTCACCCTATGTAACATTTCAACATTTATATCTGTAATTTCTATGGTGTGCATAATAAAGAGTGTTCCATCAACCTAGGAATATTTCGAGGGTTTTTTGCAACGTATTTTTGTACTGTTGTTAAATGTTAGCTAAACCATGGTAAGATAATAATAATAGGGGTTAAAGTATGAAATTGCCGTTTATTGTATTAGGAACTTCGAATTGACATAGAACCTTCATGGTTTGAGATTTTTGAGTGAAACTTTTTTCACATGGTACCTATGAAGTTCTTCTTTTAAAAAATGTCAACATTCGATTATCGACTTTCAGTTGTTTATTTTTTATTCAGCTTTGACAAGAAAGATGGATACTTCGAAAATTCGAGTTATTTTTTAATACGAGTTCCAACGCGGAACTAACGCGGCAGAAACAGCTCGCAATATCAATGTTGCGTTTGGAGAGGGGACTGCTAATGAACGCACCGTGCGATTTTGGTTTAAACGCTTCCGTGATGGAAACTACCCAGGAATTCGCGGCATGGTTTAACGTTACCTTACCAACAATATTGACTCATTTGCGTCAAATCAATAAAATAAAAAAATATGAGAAATGGGTGCCTCATGATTTGACTGATCTGTAGAAAGAAACGCGTGTTGAAACTTGTGTTGCCTTGTTGAATCGATACAGAAATGAAGGAATATTGGATCGAATTGTGACGTGATGAAAAGTGGATTCTTTACGATAACCGTAAGCGAAAAATGCAATGGCTGACCCCAGGTCAAACGCCGCAACAGTGTCCTAAAGCAAAGCTTACCAATAAAAAGGTAATGGTACAGTTTAGTGGTCTCAGCATGGTGTTATTCACTGTAGCTTTCTCCGATCTGGTCAAGCAATAACGGCAGATGTCTACTGTGCCGAACTCCGAACAATGATAGCAAAACTAGCAGTGAAACAGCCCCGACTCATGAATCGATCTTTACTTTGCTCCATGATAACGCGAGACCACATACAGCACGAGAAACCGTTTTAACTCTACAGGATCTGCAATTAGAAACAATTCGTCACCCTCCGTATTCGCCAGACCTTGCTCCAACGGACTACCATTTTTTTCGTTATTTGGACAATTTTCTACGTGATAAAAAGTTTTCTTCTCAGGAGGCAGTACAAAATGCTTTCACACAGTTTGTCGAATCTAGATCACGAGAGTTCTATCGCAAAGGCTTATATGACCTTCCTATTAGATGGCAGCAATGTCTAGATAATAATGGTAATTATTTTGATTAAATAAATATGTTAAATTAAAAAAAAAAAACGAATTTAAATTTTTCAGTACAAATCGGCAATTTCATACTTTAGCCCCTAATATACGAGTATATTAGACCATGAGCTAATCGACGTATCAAACAACTTATCCATCATATATTTCTGTGTAGTTTCGGCCCCAGCAGGCGACATGGGCGGTTCGGTGTCCCACGAGTGGCAGCTGCCGGCCGCCGCGGGCGAGGACGAGCTGTCCGTGTGTACGCGCTGCGCACGCGCACAGTTACACAGCGCAGAGATGTGTGTGGCATGTGGAGCTAGCACACAGGCAGTTAGCAGTATAGAGGTCAGATTTATAAACAATAAAAAAAAGGAAAAAAAAATAATATAGAGAAAATTTTGTTAAGCATAAATTCAAAAAATTATTAAGTAACTGATTTTAAAAATTATTTTTGTATTTGTTAGTGCAATCTCAAAATGTATCTTGAGAGATGTATTCATTCTTATGGTTATAATAATCATTACACAAATACATATTTGTTAAAGTCGCGAATCATATTTTGATCAAGACGTAAGTTTAAGTAAGAAAATTTGAATTCGGGCTGCCTTTGCGCATCCACCGAACGCTGTTGCAAGTGGGTAGTCAAATCATTACTTTTTTACACAAAAGTATAATAGGTCTAATACTGACTTGCAAATTGCAAAAAACGTAAGAAAATTCGAATTTCGCGGGCTACTACTGCGCAATCGCCTTAAAAAGTAATGTTTTGCTAGCGATCAAATGACGCGCATACAAGTCATATTAGATCCCAATTACTAATTAACTGCTTCTGCATTATATTGTCCAGGTGGGACACACCTTCATCCTCGGTACAAAGTACAGCGCAGCGCTGTCGGCACACGTCGCGCCCGCCAGCGGAGCGCCGCAGCCTCTGATCATGTCTTGCTATGGGATTGGTATTACTAGGTATGTAAATTAACCTCTCTGCTCGACAAGATTTTGACATATGACATACCAACTCGGCGGGATGTTACGAATTACGTCATGAAATTCAGGAATTTACATCAACTTTCAACATTCGAATTTATTTAGAAAAATATGTTACCGCAGCTGTTCTAAACAATAAGTTTGTGGCAAATATCTTTAATTATATGTTGAGGCGGTCAAACCGCGTCAGTCTGCTGCGAAAGTTGTGCAAAATCCTGTATTACTACACCTATCCAAAAGGTAGGCAACTTAGATTCGCTGAAAATATGTACATAAACAAGCTTATCTTTTGCTGATAAAATGCTAAAGGGCAAAATAAAGATATTGCCATTCTCTATGCATTCTTACTTTTACCAGTTTTCATACATAAAAAACACGATCAAATCTTGATAAAAATTCTAAAAAATGGTGTTGCGACGCGACGCGACACTTCTTAGTGCTGGCCGTCTACCCAATTTTCTTATTTCGATTCAAGTTGCATTCAGCCTAATCGATACTCGCAATAAAATCAAGCTTGAAAAAAATTTGTAGAACTGAATAAAACTCACCAAAACCGCTAAGAAAATAACATTGTTTCAATATTAAAGTAAGCTTATTTTAAGAACGTTATGGTACGAAAAGTCAAAGTAAGCTTATAATAATACTGTTTCAAGAGGTGGTGGACTGGTGGCGCCTCCTGGACTCTTTTTCCATGAATTATTTTATTTTTGATTTTAATAAATACATACACGTAGAGTGTGGACAGGGATGTAGCTGTTTAGGGTTCTGCACGACCGAATGAAAAAACGGAACCTTTATAGGATCACTCGTGTGTCTGTCTGTCACAACCAATTTGCTTCGAATCTACTCGACCGATTAAGTTGAAATTAGGTACACATATGAATTTTTGTAGCCCAAACACGGAAGTGTAACGTAAATAAATGAATTTTGAATATGGGGTCACTTTTGGGGGAGCAAATTAGATAATTTAATTTTAAAAAAGTTTTGCAAACTGTAGGTACCGTGTGACATATCAAATGAAAGGGCTTGTTGCAAGGGTTCCAAATTTATTATTTTTGTAATTAAAAACAAATATCCCTCCCTCCAAAACCACAGCCCAAAATAAAAAACAAAACACAGAAAATAATTCTTTGATTATAGATTCTATTTTGATTATAGAAAGTTTAGGGTCTTAAAAATAACATGGTAAGTCTCTCAATATATTGCATACAAACTTGCATTTGCAGTTGGAATGTATGGGAAAATATGTTTTTCAACTATAATGTTAATCTTGGGATAAATTATTTGGTACAAAATATTTTATATAACATATTCGTCGTATGGAATCCGGAGGCGGCTATTCCAAATAATAATATTGTAAATTAATTCTCATAGACATCAGTTTCAGGCCGATTGTAAACTCTATTATCCAAAATCCGTAAAAAAAACCACTCTTTAATTTCGTCATGGCCGCCTGTCCGTGCGTCCGGCGGATGTCATTTAATCATTTTACTTGGAGAGTTCGATGAAAATTTGTAAGAAGGTGTATTCTTTGCACCGCTAAATAATTGTGTATTGTAGTAAAATTACGTTTCACAAATACAAATATTCTTTATTGTGGTACATAGGTAAGCAATAAGTTGTTACATGTTTCCGAAATTGTACACAGCTATGACCCGCCATAATGGCATACAATAATTTTAAAGTAGGTAACATTTTAACAGCACAATCAAATAGAAAATTAAAATAATAACAATTTAAATATGCAGCACTTTAGAATTAACGAATATTTTTACATGTCAAGGCAACAATTAAAATAACGAGACATAAATTATAAATTCAGTTAGAATGAAAGATTATTAGACAGACGGACAACAAAGATCCTAAAAGGGTTCCGTTTTTTTCCTTTTGGGGTACGAAACCCTACAAACCTTCGGCAGCTATATTCCGTAAACTCAATGAATGTACATATTTGTGTTTTGCTCCCTTTTCTTCAAGTAATTCAAGTCTTGTCTGTTTCCAGATTATTAGCAGCGAGCTTGGAAGCCCTGTCGAGTGACTGTTGCCTGCGCTGGCCCGCAGCCATCGCGCCCTACACTGTTGTTGTAATAGGACCTAAAGTTCGTATCTTACTTATTATTAGCAGCGAGCTTGGAAGCCCTGTCGAGTGACTGTTGCCTGCGCTGGCCCGCAGCCATCGCGCCCTACACTGTTGTTGTAATAGGACCTAAAGTTCGTATCTTACTTATTATTAGCAGCGAGCTTGGAAGCCCTGTCGAGTGACTGTTGCCTGCGCTGGCCCGCAGCCATCGCGCCCTACACTGTTGTTGTAATAGGACCTAAAGTTCGTATCTTACTTATTATTAGCAGCGAGCTTGGAAGCCCTGTCGAGTGACTGTTGCCTGCGCTGGCCCGCAGCCATCGCGCCCTACACTGTTGTTGTAATAGGACCTAAAGTTCGTATCTTACTTATTATTAGCAGCGAGCTTGGAAGCCCTGTCGAGTGACTGTTGCCTGCGCTGGCCCGCAGCCATCGCGCCCTACACTGTTGTTGTAATAGGACCTAAAGTTCGTATCTTACTTATTATTAGCAGCGAGCTTGGAAGCCCTGTCGAGTGACTGTTGCCTGCGCTGGCCCGCAGCCATCGCGCCCTACACTGTTGTTGTAATAGGACCTAAAGTTCGTATCTTACTTATTATTAGCAGCGAGCTTGGAAGCCCTGTCGAGTGACTCTTGCCTGCGCTGGCCCGCAGCCATCGCGCCCTACACTGTTGTTGTAATAGGACCTAAAGTTCGTATCTTACTTATTATTAGCAGCGAGCTTGGAAGCCCTGTCGAGTGACTCTTGCCTGCGCTGGCCCGCAGCCATCGCGCCCTACACTGTTGTTGTAATAGGACCTAAAGTTCGTATCTTACTTATTATTAGCAGCGAGCTTGGAAGCCCTGTCGAGTGACTGTTGCCTGCGCTGGCCCGCAGCCATCGCGCCCTACACTGTTGTTGTAATAGGACCTAAAGTTCGTATCTTACTTATTATTAGCAGCGAGCTTGGAAGCCCTGTCGAGTGACTGTTGCATGCGCTGGCCCGCAGCCATCGCGCCCTACACTGTTGTTGTAATAGGACCTAAAGTTCGTATCTTACTTATTATTAGCAGCGAGCTTGGAAGCCCTGTCGAGTGACTGTTGCCTGCGCTGGCCCGCAGCCATCGCGCCCTACACTGTTGTTGTAATAGGACCTAAAGTTCGTATCTTACTTATTATTAGCAGCGAGCTTGGAAGCCCTGTCGAGTGACTGTTGCCTGCGCTGGCCCGCAGCCATCGCGCCCTACACTGTTGTTGTAATAGGACCTAAAGTTCGTATCTTACTTATTATTAGCAGCGAGCTTGGAAGCCCTGTCGAGTGACTGTTGCCTGCGCTGGCCCGCAGCCATCGCGCCCTACACTGTTGTTGTAATAGGACCTAAAGTTCGTATCTTACTTATTATTAGCAGCGAGCTTGGAAGCCCTGTCGAGTGACTGTTGCCTGCGCTGGCCCGCAGCCATCGCGCCCTACACTGTTGTTGTAATAGGACCTAAAGTTCGTATCTTACTTATTATTAGCAGCGAGCTTGGAAGCCCTGTCGAGTGACTCTTGCCTGCGCTGGCCCGCAGCCATCGCGCCCTACACTGTTGTTGTAATAGGACCTAAAGTTCGTATCTTACTTATTATTAGCAGCGAGCTTGGAAGCCCTGTCGAGTGACTCTTGCCTGCGCTGGCCCGCAGCCATCGCGCCCTACACTGTTGTTGTAATAGGACCTAAAGTTCGTATCTTACTTATTATTAGCAGCGAGCTTGGAAGCCCTGTCGAGTGACTGTTGCCTGCGCTGGCCCGCAGCCATCGCGCCCTACACTGTTGTTGTAATAGGACCTAAAGTTCGTATCTTACTTATTATTAGCAGCGAGCTTGGAAGCCCTGTCGAGTGACTGTTGCCTGCGCTGGCCCGCAGCCATCGCGCCCTACACTGTTGTTGTAATAGGACCTAAAGTTCGTATCTTACTTATTATTAGCAGCGAGCTTGGAAGCCCTGTCGAGTGACTCTTGCCTGCGCTGGCCCGCAGCCATCGCGCCCTACACTGTTGTTGTAATAGGACCTAAAGTTCGTATCTTACTTATTATTAGCAGCGAGCTTGGAAGCCCTGTCGAGTGACTCTTGCCTGCGCTGGCCCGCAGCCATCGCGCCCTACACTGTTGTTGTAATAGGACCTAAAGTTCGTATCTTACTTATTATTAGCAGCGAGCTTGGAAGCCCTGTCGAGTGACTGTTGCCTGCGCTGGCCCGCAGCCATCGCGCCCTACACTGTTGTTGTAATAGGACCTAAAGTTCGTATCTTACTTATTATTAGCAGCGAGCTTGGAAGCCCTGTCGAGTGACTGTTGCATGCGCTGGCCCGCAGCCATCGCGCCCTACACTGTTGTTGTAATAGGACCTAAAGTTCGTATCTTACTTATTATTAGCAGCGAGCTTGGAAGCCCTGTCGAGTGACTGTTGCCTGCGCTGGCCCGCAGCCATCGCGCCCTACACTGTTGTTGTAATAGGACCTAAAGTTCGTATCTTACTTATTATTAGCAGCGAGCTTGGAAGCCCTGTCGAGTGACTGTTGCCTGCGCTGGCCCGCAGCCATCGCGCCCTACACTGTTGTTGTAATAGGACCTAAAGTTCGTATCTTACTTATTATTAGCAGCGAGCTTGGAAGCCCTGTCGAGTGACTGTTGCCTGCGCTGGCCCGCAGCCATCGCGCCCTACACTGTTGTTGTAATAGGACCTAAAGTTCGTATCTTACTTATTATTAGCAGCGAGCTTGGAAGCCCTGTCGAGTGACTGTTGCCTGCGCTGGCCCGCAGCCATCGCGCCCTACACTGTTGTTGTAATAGGACCTAAAGTTCGTATCTTACTTATTATTAGCAGCGAGCTTGGAAGCCCTGTCGAGTGACTCTTGCCTGCGCTGGCCCGCAGCCATCGCGCCCTACACTGTTGTTGTAATAGGACCTAAAGTTCGTATCTTACTTATTATTAGCAGCGAGCTTGGAAGCCCTGTCGAGTGACTCTTGCCTGCGCTGGCCCGCAGCCATCGCGCCCTACACTGTTGTTGTAATAGGACCTAAAGTTCGTATCTTACTTATTATTAGCAGCGAGCTTGGAAGCCCTGTCGAGTGACTGTTGCCTGCGCTGGCCCGCAGCCATCGCGCCCTACACTGTTGTTGTAATAGGACCTAAAGTTCGTATCTTACTTATTATTAGCAGCGAGCTTGGAAGCCCTGTCGAGTGACTGTTGCATGCGCTGGCCCGCAGCCATCGCGCCCTACACTGTTGTTGTAATAGGACCTAAAGTTCGTATCTTACTTATTATTAGCAGCGAGCTTGGAAGCCCTGTCGAGTGACTGTTGCCTGCGCTGGCCCGCAGCCATCGCGCCCTACACTGTTGTTGTAATAGGACCTAAAGTTCGTATCTTACTTATTATTAGCAGCGAGCTTGGAAGCCCTGTCGAGTGACTGTTGCCTGCGCTGGCCCGCAGCCATCGCGCCCTACACTGTTGTTGTAATAGGACCTAAAGTTCGTATCTTACTTATTATTAGCAGCGAGCTTGGAAGCCCTGTCGAGTGACTGTTGCCTGCGCTGGCCCGCAGCCATCGCGCCCTACACTGTTGTTGTAATAGGACCTAAAGTTCGTATCTTACTTATTATTAGCAGCGAGCTTGGAAGCCCTGTCGAGTGACTGTTGCCTGCGCTGGCCCGCAGCCATCGCGCCCTACACTGTTGTTGTAATAGGACCTAAAGTTCGTATCTTACTTATTATTAGCAGCGAGCTTGGAAGCCCTGTCGAGTGACTGTTGCCTGCGCTGGCCCGCAGCCATCGCGCCCTACACTGTTGTTGTAATAGGACCTAAAGTTCGTATCTTATTATACATTTTACTACTATTATAAATGCGATAGTTTGGATGGATGTTTGTTACTCAATCACGCCAGAACGGCTGAACGGATCTGGCATGAAATTTAGCACAGATAGATTATAGTCTGGACATTACTTTTATCCCAGAAAAATGTTCGGTTCCCGTGGGATAATTTCCGACATTCACGCGGGCGAAGCCGCTGGCAAAAGCTAGTGAACATATATTTACAGCTTTTGTTAACTCACTGATGGGTAAAACGTTAATAGTCTGAAGCTAATTTAATTTGACTCTGTGTAGTCTTGTACGCGAGAGTCAAAGTAAATTAGCTAGCGAAACTCCGCAGATGACGATATCGATGCTCATCACGTCTGCCGAGTTTCGCTAGCTAATTTTCTTTGACCCTGTATAAATAATATAGGTACAAGTTGCGCAGATACATAAAAGGATATGATTTTCCGGGTTTGGGTGTTTGTGCATTATTGATGTGTGATTTATTGATCAGTGCATATATTGATTGACGCATATAATTGCACAGCACATGTGTGAGTACTATGTACATACTCTAAAGCTACATTTTACTGGGTACGTCTTTGTTTGACTTGAATGTGCCCTGGCGGCTGAGAGTATGTCATGCTCACTCTAATGTCTCGCTGATGGTGGCGCGTGTGTTGGATCATTTAGCCAATCCATGCGTCAGGTTCGTGAACGGGCGCTGGCAGTGGTGGCTGGTCATATCTTAGCTGCCACGGCTTATTTTAATTTAATTTAAATTATGAATTGTATTTTTTTTAAATATTTTTAGCATAATATTTTGATTTATAAGAGTGTCCGTGGAGTTTCTTGCCCGTTCTTCTCCATAGGGATCTACTACGCTTTGGAATGGGCAACTAGCTTCATCTTTCTGACTGACCGACTCATTGACAATTCAAACTCAACTCAAACTCAAACTCAAAGCATTTATTTCAAATAAACCAATTACAGGCACTTTTGAATTGTCAATGGGTCGGTCAGTCAGAAAGATGAAGCTAGTTGCCCATTCCAAAGCGTAGTAGATCCCTATGGAGAAGAACGGGCAAGAAACTCCACGGACACTCTTTTAAATCATAATATTTTTACAAAATATTGGTTACATCGTTCAAGTTGAAAATATACATGTGAGAACAATGTAGAAAGACGTGCACGTTAAAAAGCGTCCGTAATAAAAAGATAATAACTAAAACAACTAAATTAAATATTAAAATTAAAAATAAGCCATGGCAGCTAAGAGACGACCAGTCCCAACTGACGGCGCCCGTTCACAATTAGCTCAACCATTTTGAAGGGAACTTAATGATCCAACACACACGCCACCACCAGCGAGACATTTGAGTGAGCATGAAATACTCTCAACAGCCAGGGCACACTCAAGTCAGTGAAAGACGTACCCAGTAAAAGGTAGCTTAATAGTAGCTACATAGTGCTCACACGTGCTATGCAATTATATAATACTAAGAGATTGAATCTAAACAATGCAAAGAAAGTTTTCTCTCATCTTAATCTTCAGCAGGTCCAACAATATATCCGAATGCTAATCAATTAATTAATGCGTCCTTGTGGAGCAGGACAAGCATTCAGCCAAGCATTTTTGTCAGCGATGTAATCCCCCAACTTATAATATGCCCGGCTGCATAGTGTGCGTTTTATACAAGATTTAAATTTCGTTTCATTCAGCTGGAGTATTATACAATTCAAAAGTGCCTGTAATTGGTTTATTTTAAAATAAATACTTATAATTTTTTTTATTCATGCAAAGACTTATTTTAAAATGCTTTGAGTTATTACTATACAACGTGTCGTTTTGCATCCTCGTCAAATGTAAGGGTGTGGTATAGACCATCAAACCGAACAACTTTCTCCATGGCACCAACATCGTAATCGCAAAAAAATAATCAGCCGTCCCATACATTTCCGTCGAGTAGGTATTGAAGTTTTCTATGGGACAGTTGAAAATTTTTTCGCGATTATGATGTTGGTCCTATGAAGAAAGTTGTTCGGTTTGATTTTCTGTATCACACCCTGAAATTTGACGAGGATGCAAAACGACACGTTGTATTATTTATTTTATTTATAATTTTAATTCAGAACATAATTCCATAAAAAATAGTTAGTAAAGCTTAAAACTATGTTAGTAACTTATACCTACCTAGTACAATTTAAACAATTACCTTCCTGATTAATTCCTGACATGACGATTTCTTAACATCTCCCATATTTCGTTATTTACAGGAAGGTTCAAAGGAGTGGCAATCCCATGGCATCGATGAAATCAACCGGCTGTACGAGAGGATATCAGAATCACACGACGATGACGTCATCATAGACGACAGACACCACCTGACCATAGGCAAGAGACTCATGTTGGCGGACAGGTAATTATAACTACAACAAATACAAAAATATAGGGTTTTTTTTTTTATTAATTGGTGAAAATTCACATACAAGGCCTATGTTGGGGTCGGCTTCCAGTCTAACCGGATGCGGCTGAATACCAGTATTTCACAGGGAGCGACTGCCGTGTTGGCGTGTGACGTTATCCTGTATTTCTGTCCACAGAATGGGCTACCCGCATATAGTAGTCATCGGCAAGGCTTCCCTCGAGACTCCAGCGCGATACGAAGTATACCACAGCGCGGCTGTGACCACAAGCGTGCAACTACTTACTGAGGACGAGCTGATGGCGCTACTGGCTCATAAGACTACAGCTGTTGATGACAATGATGATCAAATAAAGACTAGTGCTTGAATATGTTCGAGTGTCATTTGGAAACCCTATATTCGTAAAAGTCGGAGGAGTGAATCAAGTTCTTCGAACTGAACAGACAGCTGTGCTGCTGGGGAGTTTGTTGATGCGGATCCTCGGAGGCGGATGCGGATTTTTTTTTTTTACCCTTTAGCTGATATCATATGATAATTTATAAAAACCCAAAACCCCAGTTGGGTTAGTTGCGTTGTTGTAGGTTCACAACTACTGATGATGATTTTTTACGTTTATATATGTAAAAGATTTTCCCCTATGCACACATGGGGTGCAGTCGACACGTAAAGAGTTGGGATCCGTTAAGTAGGCAAGGCGAAATTCAAAATTTCTTACGTTTTTCTGCAAATTGCAGAGCAGTTTTGTTGTGTGTTGATCATAATTCAATTCGCGGCAATGATTAAATAATCACTAAATTATAATTATTTATAAATCAATATAGCTCTCGAAATTATATAACTGTGTTTGATGGATATACCTAAGACTATTTTGTGAAAATGTGAAGATTTAGAGCTATATTGATGCTTTATAGTTTAAATGATTATAATTTCCATTTTGTTGATTATGATTTTATTTATATTTACCCATTTCCACCCACATCTGTATCCGCATGAGGTCCGCATTGATTAATGCGGATGCGGAGGTCTAAATAAATGCGGAAGCTCCGCAAATGCGCAAATCCCTGGTTTGTTGCGCCACTTCTTCCCAGCTGAGAGCACTAGGAAGTGAAGTGGTGAAGGCGGCGCCGGACACTGTCAGTAATTTGGTCGGCGGCGCTGTGTTGCTGTATGCCTATTCTCAGCCTAGTTTGATTAAATAACTGATTTTGAGTCGGAATGGGGAGAAAACTGTCAAATTAGTTCCACGTAGATGGCGCTGTGTTTGTTACTTTCATGCAGCTGTCAATGGAGTTCAGATAAAACGTGTCGCGATAGTCGATAAAATTGTGACACTTGTCACAGTGCTTACAGCTATACTAGGATATTTTCGCGTTCGAATGACGTTTACAGGGAGGCGCTGGTGGTAAAAATTTAGCAATTGTTTTGTGAAATCCTAATAAACGCGAATGTTTGTGAGGATGGATGAAATGTTACTCTTTCACGCAAAAACTACTGAACGGATTTTGATGAAATTTAGCACACAGATCGTTTATAACCTGTATTAACAGGATACTTTTTATCTCAATATTCCCAAGTGTTCGAGACTTATGCGGGTACCAAAACCGCGGGGCGCTGCTAGCATATTGATAAAACAAGATGGTGGCATTAATTAGATTTTGGCGTGGCCAAAATCGGAACTAATTAAATTAATAAATTTTAATGAATTAAAAAATAATAATTAATTAATTTTGGAATTTAATTAATTTAGACGCTCGTGGCTAAGTAATAACAGCCGCACGGGTCGACCCATCAGGTTAAGCTACACTTGCCGGGGTCGGTCCGTAGATGGGTAACCATCTTTACATACCGAGACTCCTCCGTGCCTCGGAAAGCACGTTAAGCCGTTGGTCATTCGTGGATCTTTGACAGTCGTTACGGGTCGTCAGAAGCCCGAAAGTCTGACAACCAACCTTATCAAGGGGTATCGTATTACCCAATTAATGGGTTGTGGAGGTCAGATAGGCAGTGGCTCCATGTAAAATACTGGTATTCAGCTGCATCTGGTTAGACTGGAAGCCGACCCCAACATAATTGGGAAAAGGCTAGGCAGATTGAATTAATTTTGGTTTGGTTTTGACAACCTTGTGGCGCTCTAATTTGTTGACGTGGCGAGATTCGATGTGTAGGTATAGGTATGTATGTACCACAGTGCGGATGGGACCACAAACGTGCGACTAGGTGCTTACTAAGAACGAGCTGATGGCGCTACTAGCTAATAACAATACAACTGTTGAAGATAATGATGCTCAATTAAAGAATAAACATAATCAGCCTAAAGCGTTCCCACTGCTGGGACACAGGCCTCCTCTCTGTGAGAGGGAGTGGGCTGTAACCACAGAACAGAAAAAAGAGGCTGTAATCCACAACACGCGGGCGCAGTGCGGGTTGGTAGATGTCACATGTCTTAAAATTTTTGGTACTAGGACATGCCGGTTTCCTCACGATGTTTTCTTTCACCGTTTTGAGAGCAGTGGTGATGAAATAATTTACACAAACTAAAGCGCATGTCTGGGTTCGAACCTACGACATACAACACGTAAATCGCGGCTATTACCACTGGGCCACCTCTGCTGCTCTACATAGAGAGCAGTGCGGGAACATGGAGTGTCATCACACTGGGCCACCACTGCTGCTCTAAATACAGAGCAGTGCGGGAACATGGAGTGTCATCACACTGGGCCACCACTGCTGCTCTAAATAGAGAGCAGTGCGGGAACATGGAGTGTCATCACACTGGGCCACCACTGCTGCTCTACATAGAGAGCAGTGCGGGAACATGGAGTGTCATCACACTGGGCCACCACTGCTGCTCTAAATACAGAGCAGTGCGGGAACATGGAGTGTCATCACACTGGGCCACCACTGCTGCTCTAAATACAGAGCAGTGCGGGAACATGGAGTGTCATCACACTGGGCCACCACTGCTGCTCTAAATACAGAGCAGTGCGGGAACATGGAGTGTCATCACACTGGGCCACCACTGCTGCTCTAAATACAGAGCAGTGCGGGAACATGGAGTGTCATCACACTGGGCCACCACTGCTGCTCTAAATACAGAGCAGTGCGGGAACATGGAGTGTCATCACACTGGGCCACCACTGCTGCTCTAAATACAGAGCAGTGCGGGAACATGGAGTGTCATCACACTGGGCCACCACTGCTGCTCTACATAGAGAGCAGTGCGGGAACATGGAGTGTCATCACACTGGGCCACCACTGCTGCTCTAAATACAGAGCAGTGCGGGAACATGGAGTGTCATCACACTGGGCCACCACTGCTGCTCTAAATACAGAGCAGTGCGGGAACATGGAGTGTCATCACACTGGGCCACCACTGCTGCTCTAAATACAGAGCAGTGCGGGAACATGGAGTGTCATCACACTGGGCCACCACTGCTGCTCTAAATACAGAGCAGTGCGGGAACATGGAGTGTCATCACACTGGGCCACCACTGCTGCTCTAAATACAGAGCAGTGCGGGAACATGGAGTGTCATCACACTGGGCCACCACTGCTGCTCTAAATACAGAGCAGTGCGGGAACATGGAGTGTCATCACACTGGGCCACCACTGCTGCTCTAAATACAGAGCAGTGCGGGAACATGGAGTGTCATCACACTGGGCCACCACTGCTGCTCTAAATACAGAGCAGTGCGGGAACATGGAGTGTCATCACACTGGGCCACCACTGCTGCTCTAAATACAGAGCAGTGCGGGAACATGGAGTGTCATCACACTGGGCCACCACTGCTGCTCTAAATACAGAGCAGTGCGGGAACATGGAGTGTCATCACACTGGGCCACCACTGCTGCTCTAAATACAGAGCAGTGCGGGAACATGGAGTGTCATCACACTGGGCCACCACTGCTGCTCTAAATACAGAGCAGTGCGGGAACATGGAGTGTCATCACACTGGGCCACCACTGCTGCTCTAAATACAGAGCAGTGCGGGAACATGGAGTGTCATCACACTGGGCCACCACTGCTGCTCTAAATACAGAGCAGTGCGGGAACATGGAGTGTCATCACACTGGGCCACCACTGCTGCTCTAAATACAGAGCAGTGCGGGAACATGGAGTGTCATCACACTGGGCCACCACTGCTGCTCTAAATACAGAGCAGTGCGGGAACATGGAGTGTCATCACACTGGGCCACCACTGCTGCTCTAAATACAGAGCAGTGCGGGAACATGGAGTGTCATCACACTGGGCCACCACTGCTGCTCTAAATACAGAGCAGTGCGGGAACATGGAGTGTCATCACACTGGGCCACCACTGCTGCTCTAAATACAGAGCAGTGCGGGAACATGGAGTGTCATCACACTGGGCCACCACTGCTGCTCTAAATACAGAGCAGTGCGGGAACATGGAGTGTCATCACACTGGGCCACCACTGCTGCTCTAAATACAGAGCAGTGCGGGAACATGGAGTGTCATCACACTGGGCCACCACTGCTGCTCTAAATACAGAGCAGTGCGGGAACATGGAGTGTCATCACACTGGGCCACCACTGCTGCTCTAAATACAGAGCAGTGCGGGAACATGGAGTGTCATCACACTGGGCCACCACTGCTGCTCTAAATACAGAGCAGTGCGGGAACATGGAGTGTCATCACACTGGGCCACCACTGCTGCTCTAAATACAGAGCAGTGCGGGAACATGGAGTGTCATCACACTGGGCCACCACTGCTGCTCTAAATACAGAGCAGTGCGGGAACATGGAGTGTCATCACACTGGGCCACCACTGCTGCTCTAAATAGAGAGCAGTGCGGGAACATGGAGTGTCATCACACTGGGCCACCTCTGCTGCTCTACATAGAGAGCAGTGCGGGAACATGGAGTGTCATCACACTGGGCCACCACTGCTGCTCTAAATACAGAGCAGTGCGGGAACATGGAGTGTCATCACACTGGGCCACCACTGCTGCTCTAAATAGAGAGCAGTGCGGGAACATGGAGTGTCATCACACTGGGCCACCACTGCTGCTCTACATAGAGAGCAGTGCGGGAACATGGAGTGTCATCACACTGGGCCACCACTGCTGCTCTAAATACAGAGCAGTGCGGGAACATGGAGTGTCATCACACTGGGCCACCACTGCTGCTCTAAATAGAGAGCAGTGCGGGAACATGGAGTGTCATCACACTGGGCCACCACTGCTGCTCTACATAGAGAGCAGTGCGGGAACATGGAGTGTCATCACACTGGGCCACCACTGCTGCTCTACATAGAGAGCAGTGCGGGAACATGGAGTGTCATCACACTGGACCACCACTGCTGCTCTACATAGAGAGCAGTGCGGGAACATGGAGTGTCATCACACTGGGCCACCACTGCTGCTCTAAATAGAGAGCAGTGCGGGAACATGGAGTGTCATCACACTGGGCCACCACTGCTGCTCTAAATACAGAGCAGTGCGGGAACATGGAGTGTCATCACACTGGGCCACCACTGCTGCTCTAAATACAGAGCAGTGCGGGAACATGGAGTGTCATCACACTGGGCCACCACTGCTGCTCTACATAGAGAGCAGTGCGGGAACATGGAGTGTCATCACACTGGGCCACCACTGCTGCTCTAAATAGAGAGCAGTGCGGGAACATGGAGTGTCATCACACTGGGCCACCACTGCTGCTCTACATAGAGAGCAGTGCGGGAACATGGAGTGTCATCACACTGGGCCACCACTGCTGCTCTAAATAGAGAGCAGTGCGGGAACATGGAGTGTCATCACACTGGGCCACCACTGCTGCTCTAAATAGAGAGCAGTGCGGGAACATGGAGTGTCATCACACTGGGCCACCACTGCTGCTCTACATAGAGAGCAGTGCGGGAACATGGAGTGTCATCACACTGGGCCACCACTGCTGCTCTACATAGAGAGCAGTGCGGGAACATGGAGTGTCATCACACTGGGCCACCACTGCTGCTCTACATAGAGAGCAGTGCGGGAACATGGAGTGTCATCACACTGGGCCACCACTGCTGCTCTAAATAGAGAGCAGTGCGGGAACATGGAGTGTCATTACAACCGAGAAAAAAAAAAGGCTGTTTCCTACATTTATAACAACTCAACACGCAACCACAACACAAACAACAAACACAACACATACCCATAACTAACAACACAACCAACACATAACTCGTCAAAATGTAGGGAGCTGCTGATTTTTATTGCGATTTCAGGTTTGGTCCCACAGTAAAAGTTGTTCGTAATGATGAGTACAATGACCCCATAAGAGGTTGAAGTTACATCTTGTTTATTATACCTACCCACCTTTATGCATAGAATGATAACCTAAAATACCTGATACCTCCTACTAAGACGTAGGTATTAGACTAATTTTTTAGATTATTATTTTTTTTTTAAAATTGAACACACGAAGAAACATAGTAGGTAGGTACTTGCCAATTGTCATCATCATTTGGCTAGCCTTTTCCCAACTATGTTGGGGGCGGCTTCCAGTCTAACCGGATGCAGCTGAATAGGTACCAGTATTTTACATGCAGCGACTGCTTATCTGACCTCTACAACCCTAAGCCGACGTTCACACGGACGTGAATATATCGCAGCGATTTTTTTTCGCGCACTGGATTTTCAACGCACTGCTTAGCGCCGAGAGTTGAAAATCCAACAGTGTGTTTTTTCGACGCGCTAGAATGCTCTCTGTTGTTGTTACGTTGGATTCTCAACGCTCGGCTCAACACCGAAAGTTGAAAATCCATTGATTTGTGAAAAGCGAACTGGGCGGGAATAAGAAAGTGACAGAGTCAATTACTTCCATAGGCGAAAAAAAGAGAGCGCAACAAATCGCTGGAACCAAAATAAAAGCGCCAAATGAAATAAAAATTGTTCAAATAAGGTATCAATCAAAAATATTTTCAGCCAGTGTTTTCAATTACTTAGTACGCACATTTTGAATGCAATTTTGCAATGAAATTACTTAAGATTTTAGAATTACAGAAAAAAACATAAAAGTAGAGGTCTTTTCGGAATTAAATTCTATTAAGGAAATTTAACCCAATTGTGTTTTCCTTCAGTCAGAGAGTATATCCAAAAATCATTGACTTATTACCTTTATATTACTACGTAGCCAAAAATTTAATCCATACATGCTGCAATAGTGAAATAATTATTATTTCACTATTGCAGCGCGATTACTTTATATATATACTTATTGCGCGATTACTCTAGAACCTCTCAAAAGCGGGGCGGTGGCGTTTTGATAGCTGTAAGAAGTGAGCTTACTGTTGTAGAACGACATGATTGGCGAAGTTCTGCCGAAGATATTTGGGTTTCACTTATCTTAAAAAGATCTAGGCCTGAGGTAACTTATAATTTGCATATTTGTGCCTTATATCTTTGTAAAGAAAACCTTGGCAATTCATATTATAATCAATTACATAATTTTAGTACTAATGTCAATCACTTGATCTTAACCCACCCATTAGATAAATTCATTATTTTGGGTGATTTTAATTTTGGTAATAATGTAGAATGGATAAATTCTGACGGTAACGAACTGATCCCGCAAAATGTATCATGTCATCACTTGAGTGAGTTTTTTGATGGAGTTCTCACTTCTAACCTGTCCCAATATAACGGTGAAAGAAACAGCAATGGTAGATTGTTGGACTTAGTTTTTTCCAACGACTCCGTTAATGTTACTGAATGTTATGAAGCTTTAGCATTACCTGTCGACCAGCATCATAAACCATTAACGATTACTGCCGATTTTGTTGAGTTTCACAAATTGACTGAGAAATTGACTACAAAGTATGTATTTTCTAGGGGTGACTACGCGGCTATTAAATCTGAACTCGACCAAATTAATTGGAATGAGTTTTTACTTGTTGAATCGTTGGATAGTGCTATTAAACTCTTTTATAATAAATTGTATGAGCTTAGAGATAAATATATCCCAATTAAATCAGTTAGACAATCATCGTATCCACCTTGGTATGATTCGGCTTTGGTCAAAGTACTGAAAGAGAAATATAAATATCATCGCAAGTTTAAAACGTACGGTAATGTGTCAGATTTTCACTCTTTTTCTATTTTACGGAATAGAGCAGTTAACTTGGAGAAAGCTTGTTTCAATAAATACATGGATAAAATTGAATCGTCGATCATTGAGAACCCAAAATCTTTTTGGTCGTATGTCAAGAGCAAAAGAAACTCCGGTACTATTCCAAAAGTAATGCATTATTGTGATAGGACCGCGAGTACAGGTGAGGAGATCAGCAATTTGTTCGCAACCTATTTCCATTCAACTTTTCAGGAACCCGATCCTGTGCCCTCTATTTCTGGTAGCATTAGCGTTGAACATAATGTGTCATGCATCAGCTCGATTGATGTGTCTCATGCTCAAGTTTTAAAGTTATTAAAGACCTTGGACCTATCCAAATCTGGCGGTCCTGATCTTATACCTCCTGTATTTATTGTAAATTGTGCCGACAGCCTAGTTGTGCCACTGTGTATTTTATTCAGACGGTCACTTTTAGAGGGCATAGTTCCGGAAATTTGGAAATCTGCATTTGTTAGTCCAGTTTTCAAAAAAGGTAATAAGTCGGATATCTCTAATTATCGACCAATATCTAAGATATGTCTGTTCTCCAAAATCCTCGTACGCATTGTCTTTACTGAAGTATACGATGCTATGAAATGCAACTTTGGCGATGAGCAGCATGGCTTTCTCAGGAAGCGTTCCACTACATCTAACTTAATCTTGTCTCATGAATTTATATCCGAAGGTATGGAACAGCATGCACAGGTTGACGTTATTTTTACTGATTACAGTAAATGCTTTGATCGTATTGACCATGGACTGCTCATGGAGAAGCTATTAAATTAAAAAAAAAAAATTAAAATTCATTTATTTCAGGTCATTGACCCATATTAAATACAAAAACACAATTCAAAATAAAAACTAAATAAAATATGTAATAATTAATGTCTAAAAAATAATGTCAGTAATAAATAAATAATGTCAATGTTAATAATAATTAATTAAATATAACAATGGATTAAATAATTAAATAAAGTATTGATTAAAGGCCGGAATACATGGAGATTTGTACCGTTGGTTCTCCTCGTATATTGATAACAGAACGCAGGCTGTGGTACTTCAGGGGTACACATCTGGATGGTATTCTGTCCCCTCTGGAGTTCCTCAGGGTTCTATTTTAGGATCCCTATTATTCACTCTCTTTATTGCCGATGTGAAGCATTGTTTTAAATCTTGTTATATTTTGCTTTATGCTGACGATATGAAGATTCATAAAACTATCCGTAACTTATCTGATACACAACTGTTACAATCTGATTTGAACAGATTTGAAGAATACTGTAGACGTAACAGGCTTGAATTAAATGTTTCAAAATGTTTTCACATGGTTTTTACACGCCAGAAGTCTGTAATTGATTTCACTTACAAACTGTGCAATATCAATATAGGCAAAGTCAATAGTATTAGGGATCTTGGGGTTGTACAAGATAGCAAGCTACTCTTTGGTCAGCATATTGATAGTATAGTAAATAAGGCGTCTAGAGCACTTGGTTTCATTATGAGAACCTCAGTATGTTTCCGATCACTAAAACCGATTAAAGTCTTGTATTGTTCGTTCGTATGCAGCCACCTTGAGTATGCATCACAAGTCTGGAACCCACAATACGGGATCTATAAGTCTCGTATTGAGGGCATTCAGAGAAAATTTCTTAAGTACCTGGATTACAGGGCGAAACAAGTTTCTATTGATTACACTCACCGATGCAGAAGGTACCATTTCCTACCGCTTGACCGTAGACGTCATATTAATGATATATGTTACTTGTTTAATATTGCAAATGGTTCAATTGACTGTCCTGAACTAGTTTCAAAATTAATGATACGAACTAATCAGATGGGGCTGCGGCAGCGACCACTTCTACATGTACCTTATGCCAACACTAATTATAGGCGTACATTCTTTCTGAGAGCCAGTCGGAGTTTTAACGAAATTTGTTGTGAGCAAGACATTGACCTTTTCTGCACCCATGCAAGCACACTAAGGAAGCTCTTAGCTAAGTAATTTTTTGTACAAGAGGCACCTGCCTGCATGTGAACCGTTTGATGCCCAGATTGGCTTAAATTAGTTTCACTTACCAACTCTGAGGAAATAACTGTATGGAATAGAATATAAGTCGCTGTTTTGCTTATAATGTAGGTATAAGTACAGATAAGATGTACTCGTAACTTAGACTATGAGGGAGTAATAATTTTGTATTTATCTGTGGAGGCTTGTAAATAGCAATTTAGTTTTATATTATTGTTATTATAATGTTATTAGTCTGTAAGCCTTCCGAAAATAAATAAAATAAAAATAAAAAATAAATGGTTGCGAAAAGTCACCCAATTTATTTTGGTATCGCCTACGATACCCCTTGGTAACGCGGGTCATGTGTTGCAATCCTGTAAGAATATAATTGACCTACTTACACTGCTATTATATTTAATAGGTAAAAGCAACGAGAAAGTGTATTTTATTTACATTACCGTTTAGTAGAGATTCTGGCCAAAATTTGCATCAAAGTAAACATTTCTCTTTCAACTGTACGCTAACGCAATAAGGTTTATTTTAAACTGGCAAATTAAGACCTAACAGTATTCATTCCTACTTAATTCTTTGCACGTTTTTACATCCATAGTTACCGGTAACGAACGGTCGTTCGTCGGTGGAATATAATATTGCCACGAGTATAGTATAGTGCCATCACACTACAAGGACAAACATTGGTGTAGGTACTGTAAAGGATTGATGCTTTGATCAAGCCTCCTTAATACACTTCTGGACACATCTTTTGGCCCACCTTGTATTTTCAGTTTCGTTTGGTCCTAGCTAAAATTTTATATTAGGTCGAGCAAAAAGTTTTTATGCAGTTTTGAACCTGGCACATTCACAATTTCATTCAATAGTCTTTTTTTGAATTTCGAACACAGAATTTAAAGAAACAAAAGACAATTTGGAGCCTGTTTGTTGATATCAAACAATCGAATACTAAGAAAACTTGGTGTTATTGGTTTACTTGGATTTAATTCTTGAAAAAGTGATTGATATCTTTGGTTTTGCAACAAACATTACTTATTCTTAACATTAAGGTGAGGTTCTATCAATAATCTATGGATACTTCACCTGAAGTCGCCGCCCAAGCTGTGGCACTTATTCAGGCCGGACACAGCCAAAGAAACGTGAGTGCTCAACTTAATTTAAGTCGATCTGCGGTCCGAAATGTTTATCAGAGGTACCTAGAGACTGGCGGCTTTGTTCGTCGCCAAGGAAGGCCACGATCTCGGGTCACAACTGAAAGGCAGGATCGATTCATCGTGACGACCAGCTTGAGAAATCGTCACCTTACCTCCATTGAGATACAAAACCAACTTCGCGACTTCCACGGAGTATCTGTGAGCGCTCGAACTGTTCGGAGAAGGTTAAAAGAACGCGATATGGTACCACACAAGCCAGTTAATGGCCCCGAACTAACGCGAGCCCACCGAACAGCGCGCCTTCATTTCGCACGCAGTCATTTAAATTGGACACAGCAAGATTGGAGCCGTGTACTCTTTTCTGATGAGTCTAAAATTGTGTTACATGGCAATGATGGAAGGAAGAAGGTCTACCGACGTAAGGGAGAGCGTTTCGCACAATGCTGCTTTGAAGAGAGGGTCGCTTATGGCGGTGGCTCATGGACTGTCTGGGGCGGTATATCTGCGAGCGGCAAAACTCAACTTGAGGTTGTTACAGGACCACGGCTGCCAACATTAAATGCTGAAAGGTACATTCGTGAGTGCTTAGAACCTCACGTGATACCATACGCGGACTATGTGGGCCCAAATTTCCTTTTTATGCATGATAATGCAAGAGCCCATGCGGCCGGCATCGTCAGGGAATATCTTCGGGATGTGAACATCACAGTTATGGACTGGCCAGCCAGAAGCCCAGACATGAACCCCATTGAGCACATGTGGGACGAGCTAAAAAGACGTGTTAGGGCTCGTCAGCCAGTTGCCCAGACGATGCAGGAGTTGAAAACTGCCATAGAAGAGGAATGGGAGATGACCCCTCAAAATTTCATAGAGCGGTTGATAAACTCTATGCCTAATCGTATGAGAGCTGTGGTAGATGCCCATGGAGGCAACACGCGTTATTAAATTAAACCTTTATTTGATAAAACATGTTTTTTATTCAAAAATCAATTGCCTTTAACAAGGCGCATATCCGACTTGTTAGGTGTAGCTCCATGTCGTATGGTATTCTGAATTCAAATTTAAAACAATACGATCGAAAAAGATGGTAAAATGTATCAGGTTTAAAACTGCATCAACAGTTTTTGTTCAATCTAGCAATCATATTTCGGTAGGGGCCATCGAAACCTAAACTCTAAGGTGGGCCAATAGATGTGTCCAGAAGTGTATAATACTGGCTGACATTCAATCATTCAAATATGGAATATCTTCTGTCAAGAAAACGATTCTCGTTTTCTTCATAGGATAACATAAAGAATCTGGTAGAACTAATTAAGTAGGAGTGTGAAATATAATTTATATGAAGCTTAAAATATAGAGGACTTCAGCCCCATTTAAATAGAGTCCCTCTAGTTTTATTATTTATTTAGTAAATCTCCTAGTGTGAGGTTCGAGCCCTCACAGTACCTGTCTACGTATCCATGACCGATTCCAATGACTTATCTACCTGTATTTCATACGCGCGGCAGCTTATTTCTGCTGAACACCAACATCAGGTCAAGCCTTCTGCGGGTTCCGTGACAGGCTCCGAGGTGACAGGTGGGACAGAGAATAACTTTATACGTTTGCCTAAAATTGATTTACCTCGTTTTGATGGCAGCTATCAGTGTTGGCTGGAATATAGGGACACTTTTCTATCCTTGATCCATAATAATAACAACATTGATAACATAAATAAATTTCATTACTTACGTGCTTCCCTAAAGGGGCAAGCCGCTGAAATTATCAAAAATATAGACTTCAGAAATGAAAACTATGCATTAGCTTGGGACTTATTGTGCGAGCGGTATGACAATAGTCGCCTATTGATAAACAATCATGTCAAAGCACTATTTAACGCAGAGCCTATTACCAATGAATCCAGTACAGCATTACGCCATTTAGTTGATGTCACTAATAAAAACATACGAGCATTAACATTGTTGAAAGAGCCAACGCGGGATACTCTCATTATCTACTTAATGACATTAAAATTAGATAGTACTACCAGCAGGGATTGGGAAGAATACCGTAACACTTTACCCGACTCACCAACTTTGCAACAGTTTTGTACATTTATGAACAATAAGGCCGATTTATTGGAAACATTAGAGGAAAATAAAAAACTAGATAACATGCAATCAAACAGCAGTAATAAATCAAAAAGCTTTACAGTCACATCACAAAAACAAGAAACAAATAAAAATGAGAAAGACAAAAATAAAATTAAATGTCCATTGTGTTCTCAAAATCATTTTCTATATTCATGTGAAGCTTTTAGAAAATTAACAGTAGAAGAAAGAGTACAGAAAGCAAAGGAATTCAAAGTATGTATGAATTGTTTACGTGTAGGCCACGTAGAAAAGCATTGTAGATTTACACGCTGTAAGTACTGTAAAACCCGTCATAATACCTTATTACATTTAGATCAGCCCGAGACTCAAGTAGTAAATAACCCAATGCCTACTACATCCTCCAATAACGTATCACTTTCTGCAGATATACAGCCTACTTCTCAGAGACACATTTTACTGTCCACAGCAATGGTGAAGGTGGTGAGCGACAAAGGCGACAGGTACAACGCCAGAGTCCTACTCGACAGCGGCAGCACAGACAACTTCATCACCGAGAAACTATGCAGGGATTTGGGATTGTCTCGAGTTGGTACCAACACCAGGGTCACAGGTATAAATAGTTTGACCAGTAACAGTACACATTCTTGCAACCTCACTATAGAGTCATCATACGAATATTGTTCTTTTAATGTTACCTGTCTCATACTGCCAGAAATTACTAGGAGATTGCCAGCATCCCACATAAATATCGAAAACATACCGATTCCTTCAGGATTATTTTTAGCGGACCCATCTTTTAATATTCCATCAGACATTGATATTCTATTAGGAGCCGAACTATTCTGGGATGTTATTCAGGCCAATCATATTAATTTAGGAAAAAACTTACCAAAGTTGTGTGAAAGCAAATTAGGGTGGTTAATTTCGGGTACCGTACCCACTAGCTTGTATAAACAAACACATGTTTGTAATTTTTCACAAATAAAAACTAGTCCTAACTTGAATAAGTTTTGGGAACTTGACACAATATCACCAAAGCATTGCCTTTCTCAAGAGGAACGCGCTTGTGAAGAAAGTTTTAAATTAAATACAGTCAGAGGCTCAAATGGCCAGTTTATTGTTACTATGCCACTCAAAGTGGATCCCACTGTTCTCGGTGACTCATATGCTGCGGCTAAGCGTAGGTTTTTAACATTAGAAAAACGCTTTGAACGGGATCCGATTTATAAAGACATGTATATTAACTTCATGACTGAATATCAGAGTTTAGGTCATATGACAGAGGACAGCAATACATCAGTTAATGACAAAAATAAAATTAGTTATTACTTGCCACACCATGGGGTTTTGCGGGAATCTAGTACAACAACTAAGTTGCGAACAGTTTTCGATGCATCAGCAAAGTCAACTACAGGGTTGTCACTTAACGACATTCAATATGTAGGTCCAACTGTACAGAATGACCTACTATCTATCTTAATGAGATTTAGACAATATAAATACGTAATTTCAGGGGATATCGAAAAAATGTACCGAGCAGTCGAATTAAATCCAAGTCAAAGGTCACTACAGCGCATTATATTCAGGAAAGATCCGTCTGAGCCACTTAAAACTTACACGTTAAATACACTCACATATGGGACAGCGTCTGCGCCTTATCTCGCGACCAAGTGCCTTGTGAGCCTCGCTGAGGCCACAGATGATGAACACGTAAAAAGTAGCATCCAGCGCGATTTCTACGTGGACGACTGGTTAAGCGGTTCAGACACTATAAGCGGCGCAATCGAACTTTGCCAGCAAATAAAAAGAATATTAAGTTCAGCAAAATTCAATCTAAGAAAATGGCAGTCGAACAGTACTCAAATTCTAAAAGAGATAGTAGACGTAGAACGTGGCTCTTGCCTCGATTTAGATTTGTCCGATAATTACACATCAAAGGCTTTAGGGTTACTATGGATATGCAAATCAGATGTTTTGTCATTTTCCATTAACATTCACACTCACAAAACAATAACAAAAAGACACATTTTATCTATAATAAGCCAAATTTTTGACCCACTGGGGTTAATTGGTCCATGTGTTGTTGAAGCAAAAATAATAATGCAAAAATTGTGGGTCAATAAGTGCGACTGGGATGAGGAGGTTCCTCAGGATATAGCTAATTATTGGTTAACATTTATAAATGCATTAAAATTTTTAAATAGCTTGAATGTTCCCAGATGGGTTTTATGTGATAACTGTATCACTGCTGAACTACATACTTTTACAGATAGTAGTGAGAAGGCATATGGTTCTTGTATTTACATACGCAGTCTGGATAGCTGTAATGCGGTCACGGTACGTTTGTTAGCTTCTAAAAATCGTATAGCTCCTATAAAACCAACAACGATGCCCAGGTTGGAGCTGTGTGGGGCGCTGTTAGGTGCAAGATTGTGTACAAAGGTCAAAGAATCCCTTACCATACCAGTCAGCCGATGCGTCTTTTGGTGTGATTCAACAATAGTGTTGAGCTGGTTATCCACACCATCAACTCAACTTAAGCCTTTCGTCAGGCATCGTGTGAACGAAATACAGGAGACCACCCTTGGATCAGTATGGAATTATGTGCCAACACGAGACAATCCCGCAGATCTCGTTTCTCGAGGGGTGAAGGCTGATCATATCAGCGATTCTATCTTGTGGTGGACAGGCCCTTCATTTTTGTCGCAGGATGAATCTCTGTGGCCGAAACCACCAAACAATGTTGCAAAACAGGATTTGCCTGAACTAACTTATTTTGTAAATGAATCCGATAATCACCACATTCCAGTTAATCAAACAGTAATACAACAGTTAATTAATAAATATTCAGATTTTAACCATTTACAAAGAATAGTGGCCTACATGAAGAGGTACATTTACAATTTAAAAAATAAAAATAATAGGTTGGTAGGTTGGCTGTCTAATCAAGAAATGCAATCATCATTAAATTGTATTTTACGCAATGCACAATTACAAATGTTTCCGGATGAATATTCTATTTTAAAATTAGGAAAATCTTTGCCTCATAAAAATCGACTCATATCTTTATCTCCCTTTGTAGATTCTGATGGCATTATTCGTGTAGGAGGTAGGCTAAATAACTCTCCTTATGATTATAACGTAAAACATCCCATACTCATGTGCAGTAAGCATCATTTAACTAAAAGATTATTTCAAACTGTTCACAGAAAACTGTTACATGCGGGACCTCAGTTGCTCTTGGCAAATATTCGCCAAAACTATTGGCCCTTAGGGGGCAGAAACATATCTAGAGTCACAGTTCAAAAATGTGTAGTGTGTTTTAGGCATAAGGCACAAAATGTACAACCAATAATGGGACAGCTTCCAAAATCACGAAGCAATCTAGAATTCCCATTCTTAAATTCAAGTGTTGACTATGCTGGCCCAATACTGATCGCTGACCGGAAGGGAAGAGGTTGCAGACTTATAAAGTCATATATATGTATCTTTGTCTGCCTCGCTGTCAAAGCCGTTCACCTGGAGCTTGTCACGGATCTTACAAAGGAAGCATACATGGCTGCTTTGAATAGATTCGTTGCGCGCCGTGGCAAGCCTCGTAGTATATTGTCCGACAACGGCACAACCTTTGTCGGTTCTTGTAATCAATTACGTCTTTTTTTGCAGAATTCAAATATTGCATATGATGTTGCTCAGGAAGGAATTGAATTCAACTTTGTGCCTGCCTACACCCCTCATTTCAATGGCGTTGCTGAGGCCGCTGTGCGCTCAACAAAACATCACTTAAAGAGACTGCTTAAACTAACGCACTTCACGTACGAAGAGATGGCTACGTGCTTAACTCAAATAGAGGCTATTCTCAATTCTCGCCCTCTCACTCCTTGTTCTCCTGATCCACTTGATTTCTGTGCCCTAACTCCTTCTCACTTTTTAATTGGAAGGTCACTCACGTCCGTTCCGCATCCACAGATGGCTGACAGCGGAAACATCAGTCGACTCGAGCGATTCCAAAGGGTGGAATACATTAAGCAGCATTTTTGGAAAAGGTTTAATACAGAATACATATCTCTGCTACAGCAGAAGACCAAGTGGTCTACAACATCAGGAGACATCAACGTGGGGAGCCTCGTCCTGGTAAAGGATAAGGCGCTTCCACCTCTGTGCTGGCTGCTGGGTCGCGTCGTGCAGGTGTACCCGGGCTCCGACGGCGTCGTGAGGGTCGCCGAGTTGAAGACCAAGAAAGGGACTATTCGACGCGCCTTCAACAACATCTGCCCACTACCACTTTTTTGAAGCTACCACTTCAACCCGGGGAGCATGTCCACGCGCGGACTCAGGTCCCGCCTGAGACGAAGGCGGGGTGCGCGAGGCGCGCGGGCTGACGACGCGGCGCGAGCCAATCAGCGAGGGCCACGCGAGTCTGCGGCGGCTGCGCGGCCGCGCCGTCCGGCGCGCGCCCCTGACCTTCTCTGCACTTCAAAATTCCATCTAACAGCGACCGGTCGCTGTCCGTCATTCGTCTGCCGATTATTACATAGTTCTGTTTTTCTTTACATTTACCATTATACACTTGTTGAACAGTCCACTAGTTTTATTGAAGAGTCAAGAACACACACCAACACTTCATTTCCGATTGTTTTTTAACGTTGTGTTTTTAATTCATCATCAGAGATCGGAATAAGTAGGTAGAGTATGTTTACCTAAAGTTTGGGGGAGTAGGTAAGTACCTAGGTATTACAGAGTGAATAATACCTAGATACCTAAAATAAGAAGAATAATGATATTTGTTTAGGTATTTGGATATAGTTACAAATGATTGATTTGAAGAATCATATTCCTTTTTATGGTTCCGTACCTCAAAAGGAAAAAACGGAACCCTTATTATAGGATCACTTCGTTGTCAGTCTGTCTGCCCTCAGTCTGTCAAGACCCTTTATTTCAGAAACGCGTGGAGGTATGTACTTATAGGTTGAAATTAATATCAAATCCGTAGGTCTATGGTCCCTTGAATTTCTAAAAAATTAAACTTCTAAGTCAACGCAATAAAAAAATACGGCCATTTATGCGACTTATTTTGATACTCGCAAGTAAATCAAAACCTATAGGGTACTTCCCGTTGTCCTAGAATCAAGAAATTTGGCAAGATGCAGTCTCACAGCACAAGTAGGTACCTACCTAAAGGAAAAAATCCGAAAATTTTTATAACAATTTTTTTTTTTTGGGATTAGGTACCATTTTAAGTTTGTTTTTGGGATAAATTCTTTTCAATTACTGTACCCCTTGTGCGTGGTCCGACACGCACTTGGCCGGTATTTTTTTTGAAGTCGTTTGTATTTTTATGTAATCTCATCATACTCTAGCCCATAGCTGTGCCCATAGCCAAATCTATTAGCGGTCGGCGCGACATATTACTTATTATCATCTTCCGTACATCTCTATCAGCCGTCATCTCAGTAGTCATCCCCTTTCTAGCCATACACCTACACACAACGAAATCCAGTCCGACAGTCAGATAATAAAAAAATATTAGACACGTATTTTTTGCTTTATCATTAATAAGAAAATACTTTATAACACGCATTAAAGTTGGAAAGTGGGGGCTCGCTACGTCACTTCTAGTATAAAATCTAACTAGGCGTGACGTCATGCCATATGTCAAATCTGTCATGGCTACACATTAGACGGTCAACAAATTACTCGCGTCACTAACATTAAGGACTTGGGAATAACCTTCGACAAAGGCCTGACTTTCAGAGACCATATTTCCGCCCTTGCAAAGGAATCCTTCAGGCGTTTAGGGTTCGTCCTGCGCAATGCCCGTGACTTTGACAGCCCACATGTTATCAAACTGCTTTATAATACTCTGGTTCGATCTAAATTAGAAGCAGGTGCATGTGTGTGGAATCCCTACACTGCAACTCAAACGTTGATGCTGGAGAAGGTCCAAAAAACCTTCCTTAGGTTCTTGTTTAAAAAAGTGCACAAGTATTTTCCGTACATGTACCCAACGAATTACCTTTTTGGGATGTTGGGTTACAATTCCTTGGAAGTTAGACGAGGTTTGAATCAGATTGCGGTAGCCTGCAAAACCCTCAGAGGGCTTATCGACTGTCCTGAGCTACATAACCTATTTTGTCAATTATATGTGCCTGGCAACTATATAGGTCACCGCCACAGTAAGAGGCACAAATTGTTTGCTCGACCAGCATGTCGTACGGTCGCTAGAGCAGAGTCGCCGGTGTGTCGGACTCTGGAAGCCCTCAATGCCCTCCTGGCAGTCAATCCTGATTGTGATCTGTTTGCCGATGAATGGAGAGAGATAAAGCGAGTGTGTCTAAAGTTTTGCGAGAGAAAGTATGAGAGAATTTCCACTGTTATTTATTAAGTATGTAGTAGATATTACAATATTAGTATTGTGTTTCTAGGTTAATTATTGTAATTGGTGTATAACCGTTTTAATTAACTATAAATAAATAAATAAATAAATAAATAAATAAATAAATAAATAAATAAATATTTTAACTCAATGGTATCGTCATATACTTTTGATTACGTAAAAATTTAAAAAATACGTGTCCAATATTTTTTTATAACCAACAAGACGGACAAATGATTTTTATAGTCATAATCCCTATTTTAAAGCTTTGCTGAACGTACCAATTAGGTACATCCAGGCTTTCTCCTACGTCACGATGTTTTTCATCACTGGTTAGTGTCTAGCAATTATTCAACCTCGACAATGTTACCTTGTCACCTCTGTCGCAATTCGACGGAACAATAATCAGATTGGCCAACATCAATGACCCCCACAGGTACCTACAGCACCATTTGTAATGATGGGCTGCAGGTAACGATGGTGAGATGACATACAATCAGTCAGCCCTTCCTCATCACCTACGTTGTAGTCCAAGCAGATGGAACTGAATATCAATATTTTTCATGAAGCAAAATAGAGAAGGCCTTCATATTCAGCAGTTTGAAGAAGATTGTCAATGAATCTGATTCTATTCTATTTTTCTCTATGGCAATGGTGCCGATGTCGACAATTCTGCCAATGTCAGATGTGTTGTGAGAAAAGGTGCCGAGAAAAAAAAAACTAAAAATATAAATCCAATACTAGAACTAATAGGTACTCTAATACTGGATTATTCATCAGGTGAAGACTTGGAGTGCCATCTGTCACTGATGCAGTGACTGAGCCATCAACGTTACTGATGGCACTGATGGCAGTCGCTCAAAGAATTAATTTAATTAGATTGGAGCATGGAGAAAAGAATAAAGGATTGCAGTCATTTATGTACCACAGAAAATGAATTGGTTATTTTAGTGACGATAAAGTAAACAATAATAATTGATGAATTCTCAACATATCATGTTCGTATCGTCATCAAAACAAATAGCTCACAAAACTGCCAGTAGCTTACTTATTTTATGAACAAATATAAACGCAAGAATGAATCATAACTGCTTCTAACTGCCGTTTGTGAAAGTGACCGTTATTTGAACATTATTCTTTATTATAACCTAGCAATAGATATTATTAGCTGTCTGTGCGGGTTAGATGCGGGCAGTGATATTACCAGCTATGGTCCAGCGACCCTCAAATACCTACTGTAAAATGATTCCGTCACAAGACCAAGAGTGTTCGTCAAACAAATGTTGGCATGAGAAACAGGGTGTAAAGTTCACTCATCCCCCATTGAAAAGGGAGGATCCTCCGACCAGACGGGTGTCGTGTCTGGTGGGCAACTGCCCGACGGCGACGGTTGATGTCGGGACGTTGCTAGTCGCGCGGTAAACTCTGATTGCGCGATGCAGGATTGCGTGACGTCAGTGTGACGCGTAGTTCGTATGTGGCGATGTAGATTCCGCCACAAATGAATCAAACGTCAAAATCAAAAGTCATTTATTCAGACTAGGCCATAGACTAGGCTGAGAATCAGCACTTTTCGTAGCCAAAATTACGACAGACAGTGTCCCCCGGCACGCCTGCCCTTCACCACTTCCAAGCAGCACAGCTGTCTGTTCAGTTAGAATAATTTGATTCTATACAATAATACGTAAAATAGTTTGGCCTATCGTGTTACTCATTAACTGGGTTGGGGTTTTTACCTCGTAAAAAGGAATATCGCGAGAAAACCCGTTCTCAATTTTATTTATAATGGGTTGTGGAGGTCAGATAGGCAGTCGCTCCATGTAAAATAGGTAGGTCTGGTATTCAGCTGCATTCGCTTAGACTGGAAGCTGATTCCAACATAGTTGGGAGAAGGCTAGGCAGATATTGAGTAACACAGAGCATGTAACTGGAGTAACAAACCAGTACTTATGCATAAATAAAAAAATAAAATAAAAAAGTAGAGTTATTTGTGAAGGAGCTCGTCTAGGTCAGTAATTACTGTTGTTGTGAAGGAGCTCGTCTAGGTCAGTAATTACTGTTGTTGTGAAGGAGCTCGTCTAGGTCAGTAATTACTGTTGTTGTGAAGGAGCTCGTCTAGGTCAGTAATTACTGTTGTTGTGAAGGAGCTCGTCTAGGTCAGTAATTACTGTTGTTGTGAAGGAGCTCGTCTAGGTCAGTAATTACTGTTGTTGTGAAGGAGCTCGTCTAGGTCAGTAATTACTGTTGTTGTGAAGGAGCTCGTCTAGGTCAGTAATTACTGTTGTTGTGAAGGAGCTCGTCTAGGTCAGTAATTACTGTTGTTGTGAAGGAGCTCGTCTAGGTCAGTAATTACTGTTGTTGTGAAGGAGCTCGTCTAGGTCAGTAATTACTGTTGTTGTGAAGGAGCTCGTCTAGGTCAGTAATTACTGTTGTTGTGAAGGAGCTCGTCTAGGTCAGTAATTACTGTTGTTGTGAAGGAGCTCGTCTAGGTCAGTAATTACTGTTGTTGTGAAGGAGCTCGTCTAGGTCAGTAATTACTGTTGTTGTGAAGGAGCTCGTCTAGGTCAGTAATTACTGTTGTTGTGAAGGAGCTCGTCTAGGTCAGTAATTACTGTTGTTGTGAAGGAGCTCGTCTAGGTCAGTAATTACTGTTGTTGTGAAGGAGCTCGTCTAGGTCAGTAATTACTGTTGTTGTGAAGGAGCTCGTCTAGGTCAGTAATTACTGTTGTTGTGAAGGAGCTCGTCTAGGTCAGTAATTACTGTTGTTGTGAAGGAGCTCGTCTAGGTCAGTAATTACTGTTGTTGTGAAGGAGCTCGTCTAGGTCAGTAATTACTGTTGTTGTGAAGGAGCTCGTCTAGGTCAGTAATTACTGTTGTTGTGAAGGAGCTCGTCTAGGTCAGTAATTACTGTTGTTGTGAAGGAGCTCGTCTAGGTCAGTAATTACTGTTGTTGTGAAGGAGCTCGTCTAGGTCAGTAATTACTGTTGTTGTGAAGGAGCTCGTCTAGGTCAGTAATTACTGTTGTTGTGAAGGAGCTCGTCTAGGTCAGTAATTACTGTTGTTGTGAAGGAGCTCGTCTAGGTCAGTAATTACTGTTGTTGTGAAGGAGCTCGTCTAGGTCAGTAATTACTGTTGTTGTGAAGGAGCTCGTCTAGGTCAGTAATTACTGTTGTTGTGAAGGAGCTCGTCTAGGTCAGTAATTACTGTTGTTGTGAAGGAGCTCGTCTAGGTCAGTAATTACTGTTGTTGTCAATGCAGTGTTTCGGTTTGTGAAGGAGCTCGTCTAGGTCAGTAATTACTGTTGTTGTCAATGCAGTGTTTCGGTTTGTGAAGGAGCTCGTCTAGGTCAGTAATTACTGTTGTTGTCAATGCAGTGTTTCGGTTTGTGAAGGAGCTCGTCTAGGTCAGTAATTACTGTTGTTGTCAATGCAGTGTTTCGGTTTGTGAAGGAGCTCGTCTAGGTCAGTAATTACTGTTGTTGTCAATGCAGTGTTTCGGTTTGTGAAGGAGCTCGTCTAGGTCAGTAATTACTGTTGTTGTCAATGCAGTGTTTCGGTTTGAAAGGTACGTACTGAGGTATCTATGGGTAGGTACACGTTGTCTCTGGGATGACAACGCGACTGTGATGTTTCTGGTGTTGCAGATGTCGGTGACCACTTCCCATCAGAAGGCCGATTCTCGTGCCTAAAATTGCGTACTTTAATAAAAGTAAAAACCGACTTCAAAAACCTAGTAATTTTCATAAAAAACTTATTTAGCTTCTGAAGTCGGTACCAAGCTAAGGTGCATTGAAGACTTGAAGACAGCGACTTCAGAAGCTGTTAAGTTTTTTATGAAAATTATTTTATTAATTTTATGTTTTTGTTTCGGTTTTTACTTTTTTTAAGTTAATTTTATTTTTACATTTATAGTTGAATACCTATGCAAAATTACACAAGCCCAAGACGAAGGAAAAGAAGAATCATCAAAATCCGAGCATTTCTACGCATAATAATATAACTTCGTACGCACGGCTACACATCATGCTATACAGTTCCAGTATAAGCTGATCTCGCATTGTATAGGATTTCCTCACAATGAGAGGTCAGTGTAAACTGGAAATGTATAGCTTGATGTGTAGCCGTGTTGTACACAAAAATAATTACTATATATAGGTACTATTACTACTACTATAACTATTATTTTTAACATTTATTTTTGTATTATCTATGCTAAAACTTTCCTGGAAGTATGTAGATAACGTTAGTGAAATTCAAAATTGCTTCATTAGTTTTTCAGAAAATCGCGCACATAGGTACAAACTTAAAAAAAAAAAAGTTTATTTCTTCACTTAAGGATATAATTATGTTAGGTTTGGAGTCCTTTTAAGCAAAGATTTGCTTGTATTAGGTGGTTCCGCTCCTCCCGTTTACAATCATTCTACAGATGTGAGGAAACACATCAAACACACAAACAAAAACAACACAAACATACATGCATTATATACATACGTGTCGAATACAGAACCTCCTTTTCAAGTCGCTATCTCATGCCAGCGACAGTCAAATGTCAAAAATTTAGAAAGGCTATAAAATTTTTGACAGGATTAAGACTGAGATAAGATTATGAACGTTGTTAAAACTACGGGAATTGTCCCCCTTGTGGGCTGTCCATCCAAAAATATTTAAAAAGTTCGCGGACAAAGACTGTTAGGTATTTTTCTGCAACCGTTGCAATCTATGGTTGCAGTGATTGTTATCAAAACAATTAAAACTTTTTGCTGGTGTTTGAAAATAAATGTAGGTACCTACTTATGTTACTCAGAAGTCAAAGACCTTTTAACATTGCAGTGTGTTTTGAAATGAGAATTTTGATTGATATAAAAACTAATATACATATAAGTCAATGAATGAGACTTTTATGAGATTTTTAACCTACCTTCTCCTAATTTTGATTTGAAGGGTAGGTATGTCCTGTGGGTGCTGATTTCCGATCGAAATTACTTACAGAACTTTCATACTTAGTTATTTTATTGCAACGAAAACAAAAAATAATGAACGGACAGACAGCCAGAGTCCAGAGACATTCCAAATTCGTGAAAGCGTGGTGTGGCTGGCATTGCTGCAATAACCACTTTGATATTTTCAAGTCTCTACGAGTAACATAAACTTGTTAACCTATAAGAACTTGAAAAAAAAACAAATAAGCAATTTTAAATTGTACTTTGGCACCGACTGGCAATGTGCTGCAAGCAAGCACGTCGGTGTAGATACCTACCTATAAACAACGTGTCGTTTAGCATCCGGGACCATCAAACCGAACAACTTTTTCCATGGCATCAACATCGTAATAGAAGAAGCCGTCCCATACATTTGCGTCGAGTACCTCGGTATTGGAGTTTTGTATGGGAGAGTTGAAAATTTTTTCGCGAATACGATGTTGGTCCCATGGAGAAAGTTGTTCGGTTTGATGTTCTGTACCACACCCTGAAATTTGACGAGGATGCAAAACGACACGTTGTACTTATTGATGTACAAGTACCTACCATACAGCTTACCTACCCCTCCCCCCCCCGTCCCCCCTATATGGATAAAAATTGTGCATACAACAAGTGCAAAGTTTCATTATTTACCTAAGCATTTGCATATTTTGAAATTTAAACCTCGTAAGTAATACTTTCATGAATGTTATACATACGAGTATGTTATTATTTACTGTCCTCAATAATTTAAAGCTCAATATTTTAGTAATTTTACCCACTCTATTCCAATTCGTCGACGTCAAGTCTATCACGATGCGGCGGAAGTAATTTCATAGACAATCAATCTGCCAGCTTTTTCCCAACTGTGTTGGAATCGACTTCCAGCCTAACCGGATGCAGCTGAATACCAGTATTTTACATGGAACGACTGCCTATCTGACCTCCACAACCCCGTGACTGGGTACTACGATACCTTGACGATTACGGTAATTTTACAACGCCAGTTCGATTGTGACTATAAGGTAAATTGTGTGCGTGAGCACAATTTATGCGGTCCACGTCGAGGACCGCGAGCCATAATATCTAATATTAGGTCTTTACCTATGAAATTGCCGTTCTGCAGTACTGGCCATTTCAAATCAAAATAATTTTTGTTTGGCTAAGAATTCTAATTTCAAATTAATTTTATTTTTTTTTTCCAAAAGTAGTCATTTGTTTATTGATTAGTGTTACATTTTCATCGCATTTCAATCTTTTTCGTCATCATGGATACGTTAAAAATTCGAGTAATTATGGAATATGAGTACCGTCGTGGCAGCAACGCGGCACAAGCGGCACGCAACATCAACGACGTTTACGGAGCTAACACTACAAACCAACGCACCACTTGTTATTGGTTTGCTCGCTTCTGTTCTGGAAATTTCGACCTGAAAATGAACCTCACGGTCGTCCGAAGATTTTGGTCGACATTGACGAATTAAAGGCGATTGTGGAAGCTGATGATACACAATCTACGGCTGAATTAGCAGCAGCTTTCGACGTTAGCGTCAAAACAATATTGGTCCATTTGCGTCAAATTGGCAAGGTAAAAAAGCTTGACAAATGGGTGCCCCACGAACTCAATGATCGCCAGCGCGAAGTACGCGTCGAGACGTGCCTTGCACTGCTCAACAGACACACAAATGAAGGAATTTTGAACCGCATTGTTACCTGCGATGAAAAATGGATTCTGTTTGATAACCGCAAGCGCTCAGCAAGTTGGTTGGATCCTGGTTCAGCACCTAAACAATGCCCTAAACGAAAACTTACCCCTAGAAAAGTGATGGTCACTGTTTGGTGGTCTAGCGCCGGTGTGATTCATCACAGCTTCTTACCAAACGGGGTGAGCATTACTTCAGATGTGTACTGTGAAGAACTGAACACAATGATGGAGAAGCTGGCACATCTCCAACCAGCATTGGTCAATCGCTCGTTTCCGCTGCTCCTGCACGACAACGCGCGACCTCATACTGCACAGCAGACGGTCTCCAAGTTGCAAGAACTGGGGTTGGAAGCTCTCCGTCATCCGCCCTACTCACCAGACCTTGCGCCTACAGACTACTACTTTTTCCAGAATTTGGATAACTTCTTGGCGGGAAAAAAAATCAATACCCGAGAGGCAGTACAAAATGCCTTTGAAGAATTTGTTGCCTCCCGTCCAGCTGATTTCTTTAAGAAGGGCATCAATAAACTGCCACTGCGTTGGCAAAGATGCATTGATTGCATGGGTGATTACTTCGATTAATACAAATAAAAAATGCATGAAAAAAATTCGCTTAAATTTTTTCATACAAAACGGCAATTTCATAGGTAAAGACCTATTATATCAGCTATCAACGATTTTCTCGTATTGTAGGTCCCGTCTCATTACGAGAGATATATTACAAAGTAGGTATAATCGCTGACTGCGTCGAGTACTTGTTTGTCGCAGCGACAAGAGCTATCAAAGACAGCACTCGCTATGCGACGCTCGCTTGGCGTGCCGTTCATGCTTGGTACAGACAATGCAGACAACAGCACATCAGGTTACCTTATACCAAACTCTCAAATTTCTCCAAATGATTTTAAACCTTAAAATGTTGATAGTTAAGTTCAAAATCGAATAAGAAAATTTGACAGTTTGTAATAACTTGACCTGCTGCTGTGTAACAAGCAGCGAGTAATCGCTCGCCGCCGTCGCGCACGCGCAGCTCGTTGCTCGCCAACTCGTTTTTATTTGCTAGCTCTAGGTACTCTCGCTTCTCGTAAATCGCCGGCGCGCGGCGCGGCGCGATGGGGTCGCGGGACAGGTACGGTCAGCAACAGAAGTCTGTTAACACTGCTACTTTTTTGACATCATCTAAATTAACTGATAAGAGTTAATGTTCTTAAAATTTTAAGTAAGTACCTACTTCTGTTCCGATTTGAATTAAATATTTCGCTTTAAGATTAAAAAAACTGCAAGTGTTAATCGACTTTTGTTGCTGACTGTACCTAATATCTACTCTACAGATTAAAATCCTGACAAATCCCTTGTATCTATTACAAAAGCACCTGTGAGAGCAGTATTATTATGTTATTATATTAAGCTAAGATTACGCCACAGAGTAGCGAGCGGCGTGTCAATCTCAGCGACACATCAGTTTGGCAATCTGCTCACTTGCTACTTACTTGTGTTGCAAGTTACAAGCACAATGTGCGAACTGCTGATCTTGACGGATTGTTTGAGAGTCAATGAACTTCACTGGTTTATAGTTAAAGTAATGTTGGTTGAAGATGATTTATGTACCTAAACTATCAAGTCACTTCTCATGAAACCATCTTACCTAAGCTTTTATTGTAAGCTTTATAGATAAAGTTACTTATTATTAATGATCACAAAAAGAGTGGGGACCTGAACATAGTGAACATTATCATCAAAACGTTGAAATCATCCTTCATTTTTGTGTTTACAGTTGCACGATGCACGCACAGACTCTATAGACATCTCAGTCATGGGTTGTCGTTACGGAGTTGGCTGTGTATAAACAGTCGTTTCATATAAAACATGGCATCAGCTGCATCCGGTTAGACTGGAAGCTGGAAGCCACCAGCATAGTTGGGAGAAGGCCAGGCAGATGATGAATTGATGAGACGCCACTGAATCTCCATAAACTCAGCCTTCTGATCTCAAAACATTTGTTAAGAAGGTAAGCATTTTGACTATGGATTGCGGACTTCATAGTTTTATTAATCAATCAAAATATTTAGCAAAAACATACTGGCAACGCAAGAGCGTTAATTTAATATTTGGTTTAATTCTTGGAAGACCTCTATCTTATAAAGCGAAGTTAAGATATAAACGAGCTTTAGTTAGCTGTCATGAATCCGACAACACGTTTTTGCTTCTTCTTCCAATCTTCGCATACCTACTTAACTGAAAGTTTGAATCAAAAATCTAAGATAAGTTGCGTGTTCCTAGACATGACAAAAGCCTTTGACTTTGTTTGCCATAAAACACTATTCTCAAAGCTGGAGCATTATGGAATCCGGGGTAAGGCCAACGACTGGATCAAAGTTATCTTTCTGAAAGAATACAATGCATGGAACTAACAAAACCTTGTCAAAACGAAAAAAAAACCTTTAGGTCGGAATACAAACAAAATAATTATGGCACGCCACAGGGAGGTATCGTATCCCCGCTACTCTTTCTAGTTTTACATCAACGACATTCCAGAGGCGATAGGTAAAGATTGCATACTATTCGCTGATGACACTAGAATAATTATTAGGAGTGACAATACCAAAACATTAAAAAAAGAAATCGTCCAAGCTCTAGATAATGCAATCGATTGGCTAGAAAAAAATAACTTAAAAATAAATATTACTAAAACAAACCTATTACAATTTCAGACATACAATGCAAACATAAATAATAGACATTTATTATAATGATTCTCACTTGACAACTGTCGCTAATTGTGTATTCTTGGGTATAACGATCAATAAAAATTGTAATTGGAAAACACATAGATAAAATTCTTGTAAAAATAGATCGTTTTATATATATTTTATGCCTTGAAAATAATTAGACAAACAGTAAACTGTGATACTTCAATGCTGGCTTACCACGGTTATGTATCGTCCGTACTTAGATATGGCATTGTTATATGAGGTAACTAACTCAATAGATTTTGACAGTTTTTAAAGCTCAAAAAAAAATGTATCCGAGAAATTTGTGGAACTCACTTTATAATCAGCTGTAAGCCACTATTTCAAAAACTTAAAATTCTACCTTTGCCATGTTAATATATTTTTGAAATATGTATTTTTGTTAATTACAATTTAAGCCATGGCATTAAGTCCGCCTCTGTACATTTGTGTGCTTGAAGTATTAAATAAATAAATAAATAATTTATATTTGAAACTAGCACTAAAAAGCCAAATAGCCGAACAAGGCATAAAGAAAGACTTCGGCTGCCACCAATAAAGCTAAAATTATTTAAGAAAAACGTATACTGCATGTCGATTATTATTTACAATCATTTACCAAACAGTTTTCAAGATCTACCGCTGACAATGTTTAAAAAAATACTTTTCAAACTACTACTATTTAAAAGATATTAATGTAGGTCTACTAAACTACTACTATTTAGAAGACAAGACAATAGGATCTATAATTTGTAAGTTAGAATAATTGACATCGCTGATTGTGAATACATTTGCACGCCAAGTTATAGCAGGATATGATGAAACAAATTTACTGTGACACCTTATGTATATGTACTAAATATTTTGATTTGATTCGACTATTGTCTTCAAAGTGTGGTCTGTAGGAAGAGGTTTATGATATACGTCTGATGATGTGACGTCTGGTCTCAACTTCGGCTCAACCATCGAGTCAAAAGCACAAACTGCAGCCGACGAGAAGCTGGGCATACTAAACATGGCGAGGACACACCACACACATCTCACACACACACACACCACACACACATGTCACATCAGGACAGCTTTTAAGTTTGTACAAAGCACAGGTCTGTTCTTATAAGGAGTATTGCAGCTGCTATTACTACCAGCTTGCTGCACTGGACTCGGTGGAACACAGAGCAAAAAGTCTTATAGGCGACCAGGACGTTGGTTGGTGGCTAGACTTTACAGCCTGGCTCATTTTCGTAATATTGCTTGCATGTCGGTCTTCTACAGACTGTACTTCGCCGGAGCTCCACGACCTGTTCCCACCATCGCTTTTTTACTACCGGACTACCAGACGTAGGTACTGCAGGGTACCATCCGCACTTTGTTGATATCCCTACCAGTCGTACTCAACACTCCTCCATATTTATTATGCGCACAGCAAAGTGTCGCACTCACTGGCAGCGTCTCTGTTCCCTTCCACATGTAACTCGTCTGCCTTCAAAACGAGAGAAAACAGGCATCTTCTGGACACGCTCGTTCCATCATAGACCTCATCCATCGCTTTCCATCAGACGTGATCGAGGTCAAGAGCTGGCCCAGTCAGCAATAAAAAAAAATACCTTTGTCCTTTGTGTAGGTATATGCATGTTCATTTTAGCACTAAACAACACGAGCAATCATGATGAATCATTTAAACATCGTAGTAGCATAATTTATAAGTAATGATTGGTTTAACGCCTGCGCAGTGCATGACCAATCCTGGCGAATTCTTGGATTTATGCGCGAAACGCGAGCTCAAATGTGAGTGGCAGTAATTAATAGATTAGCACTTTGCAAGCAATGTCATAAAAACCGGTCAAGAGCGAGTCGGACTCCCGCACCGAGGGCCTTCCGTTCCAATCTGAAAAAGTGTGCTATTTAGAGACATCGTTATATTTTTTTTTGTAATCTTTACATAAACTTGTCATATCACATAGAATAATTTCAGATTTTTCTCTATGCAAACTTCGGAGATAAGGCCCCCCTATTACGGTATTTTTTTTTTTAATTTTTCATCAAAAGTTTTAAACTATGCGGCTTGAACAAAGAAAAAAATGTTTGAGAATGTGCAAACAGCGCTCTTTCATATGATACCCCACATGCCCTAGTAGCCCCACTTCGAATTTCTAAGACGTTCAATCCGTTGTAAAAAAAAAATCTTTCTTATTTGCAAATACTTGGGCAAACTAAAACTGTCATCTAAAACTGAGCTGAGCTGTCATCAGTCCTCCCGTGACCACGATCGCTGCAAGGCGGTCGAAACGTCGGGAAACAAGCAGGTACCCGTTTACCTCGTAAAAAGGAATATCGCGAGAAGACCCGTTTTTAGTTTTGTCATCTAAAACTGTTCTAAATTTAAAGTTGATAGCATTAGCAGTTCTTGAGATATCCAGATGTGACAGACAGACATACTGAGTCCCACCATAGGGTTCCTTTTTTACTATTTTGGTACGGATCCCTAAAACGTAACAAAAATGTTTTCAACATGTTTTGTTTTGTTTTTGTGTTTTTAACTATTAGGTACTTATGTCAAGTTGAGAGCAGTGCTGGCTCAGTGGTAACGGTCGCGACTTACGAGTGGTAGGTCGTAGGTTCGAACCCACAGGCGCATTACTTTGTGTAAATTATTTCATCAGCACTGCTCTCAAAAAAACGGTGAAGGATTAAACATCGTGAGGAAACCAGCATGTCCTAGAACCAAAAATTCGAAGACATGTGACATCTACCAACCCGCACTGCGCCCGCGTGGTGGGTTACTGCCCACTCCCTCTCACAGAGAGAAGGTCTATGTCCCAGCAGTGATAATTGGCAACATATGATGTCTAGTGGATATGGACAGAGCAGCAGAGTTTTCCTGTGTGCTAATCACAACATATTGCGACTGCATCATACTACAACAGAAGCTTAACCTATTCCCTGAGCCGACATTGGGAGACTCATGTCTGTTCTTCTCTTCATCAGCATCATGTTTGTCCGGCACGAACAGAACTCCGTGATGCCGTAGATGGTAACTGTTAAATGTTATTGGCTCAGTACTGCGCTACATCCACGGCATCACCTGTCGGTGGCAGGAGGTCGCTTTGACTACAGGTTTTGGAGCACAGAAGACAGGAAAGGAGGTGAGACGTATTGTGGAAAAACCGGCCAAGTGTGTGTCGGAACACGCACAATGAAGGGTTCCGTAGTTGGGATGAATTTATCTTAAGAACAAACTTAACATTGTAATTGAAAAACATGTTCTCCCATACATTCCAACTGTAAATGTCAGTTTGTACTCACAATATTGATAGATTTGCCATGTTATTTTAAGACCATAGACTTCTTATAAGTTTTCCTGTAATCTACAGGTAAAGATCTATTTTCTGTATTTTTTTCAAAATTTTAGGCTCAGTAGTTTCGGAGATAAGGGGGGGGAATGGTCAATTTTCGCCTATTTTCATAGATAACTTTAAAACAATTTATTTTAAAATTTAAAAAAATATATATATTTGAGACCCTCATAGTAAACCCTTTCATTTGACATGCCACATGGTGTAATATAGTTTCCAAAACTTTTTTTTTTTAATTTTCTTATTTGCCCCCGAAAAGTGACCTCTATATTCAAAATTCATTTATTTACTTTACCCGTCAGTGTTTGGGTCACAGAAATTCATAGGTGTACCAAATGTCAACTTAATCGGTCTATTAGATTCGGAGCAAATTGGCTGTGACAGACGGACAGACAGACAGACAGACACACGAGTGATCCTTTAAGGGTTCCGTTTTTTCCTTTTGAGGTATGGAACCCTAAAAATGTCAAAAAAATCACATTTGTTTTATGGGAGCCCCCCTTAAATATTTGTTTTATTTTTATTTATTTTTAATATGATTAAATAACTAAATTAATATTCTGTGAATATTTCAAGCGTCTACCAGTTGCCGTTATCAATATTGAGCAACAACGAGCAAAAAAAATCACGTTTGTTGTATGGGAGTCCCCTTAAATATTTATTTTATTTTGTTTTTTAGTATTTTTGTTGTTATAGCGGCAACAGAAATACATCATCTGTGAAAATTTCTACTATCACGGTTCATGAGATACCGCCAGGTGACAGACGGACAGATAGACGGACAGACAGCGGAGTCTTAGTAATAGGCGTGTGGGTCTTGAACTCACAATTCAAATAACCATACTAGCACCACCAGTGGTCATTGACCCCAAAAAAATCATCAAAAAACTTTTTTAATATTATTTTGTCGTGGTTAGATATTGATACCCAGTCTGCGGAGTTTCGCTAACTAATTTAATTTGACACTCGAGGAACCTATTTTGACGCACCCAAGTTAATTTAAGAGTGAGCACAATAAGACCCAATATGACGTCATCAGGATCCAACAACCCATACACGCAGTACTCAAACCCATTATAAAATTAACGCAAAGCGAATAAAAAAGGTTTTCCGACAACAATCACCGTGATTGTAGTACAGCATAATGCTGCTGAGTTAGAAAGTCGTATGTGTTCTGTGGAGTAGTGAGGAATATGTGCTGTGTTAGTTAGTCGGGTTATACTTGTTGAGATTGTAAGGTTAGCTGCACAGGTGCGACTGCAGAAGTGATAATCTAGAGTTCTTTGTGAAAGATTTCGTCCAGACGTTGACATTAGTTGACGTGATGCTGCTGGATTCCGGTTCAAACGCGTCGGTAATTCACCGACTTCGTTATTTCCAAGAATCCTACAAGTATTGGCAAGAGTTTACCAACGCTTACGGCCGATATGGCAGTTTGACATTATGTTCTACACAAAAGCTGTCAAAACGTCAAACACATTCCTCCGATAACAATTATCTGACATATTGAGGGGTATTAAAACACGAGTGTGTGTTTAGAAATCGAGCCGTAGGCAAGGTTTTTATAGCATCACACTAGTGACCACGATCGCTGCAAGGCGGTCGAAACGTCGGGAAACAAGTACCTACCTAGGTACCTGTTTACCTCGTCAAAAGACCCGTGTATACATGGCACCAACGCTACCCGCACTTCATCAGCACCCACCGCACAATTACACCGCTGGCCATTGGTCCTTCGAGCCGGATATGAACCAGCGACCTATGGCATAATGGTAGAAATAGGTATCCTAATAGTAGTTTCCAGGACCTGACCAAGTCTTTGTTTGTCATTTATTTATAATTACTACTAGGTATCTACTTACCTACCTAATCAAATTAAGATTTATACGTTGTCCCAATTCATACTTGTATCAAGGGACCAGTAATACTGATGAACTATTTAATATATTCTTAGACTTTGACTGCACCATACGACTTGTTCATAATTTTTCGCAGTAACCATTAGCAAATTACTAATCTTTTATACAAGTCGTTGATCTGTAGCCAGCCTTACCTAAGTAGAGGGGAGAACCCAGTTGCAAACTATTTCTTTGCCCGCCGTTCGCCAGTCTCCCTTCGTGCCTTTGACAGTGCGTCCGACAGTGTTGCTAGTAGAAATAAATAAGTTTTTAATCAAGGCTACGCGAGTTATAAAAAGGTAAGTCAACCTTTTTTGTTACCTTTGTGATTGTGTTTTAAGGTATAGTGTAACTTTATTTTAAGCGTAAGTAATAATGTTTTGTGTGGGACTTTGTTTTTATTTTTTTTATTTTTAGGTCAATATTAATTAGTCAGGCAATTTTTTTAATCGGCTTTTTGGCGTGTAGTGGTTTATTTTAATGTGAATACCTGCTGATTATTTTTTTATTACTATTTTTCTGTTATTTCTGTTCTGTCTGTACGCAGCAGCGAATTAATGTCTTGAATTTGACAGAAGGGAGACCTAAAAATCATACTTAAAAACCAGCCAAGTGCGAGTCGGATCACGCACAATGAAGGGTTCCGTAGTTATTAACATTGTAATCCCAAAACAATTTTTTTGTTATGTGATAAAATTACAAATTAATAATTTTTGGCCTTTTTCCTCTAATTGTGCTGAGACCTTGCTTCTTGCCATTATTTCATGATTCTAGGTCAACGGGAAGTAGGTACCTTATTAGGTTTTGATTTACTTGCGACTATCAAAACATGTCACATAAATGGCCGTATTTTTTTAGTGCGTTGACTTAGAAGCTTGATTTTTTAGAGCTCCAAGGGACCGACGTATGTGATATTAATTTCAACTTGATACCTCCACGCGTTTGTTAGAAAGTGGATTGTACACTAACCTTATAGGTATATATATATCCACTTAATTAAAAGCTTTGTATGTCAAGATGATTATTAGTTATTTACTGTGTATGAAACTAGTTATGAACATGGTGTGTAAGGAAAGGGTTTCATGAAGAAAAGCACAGAAAGACAAGACTAGGTATTTATTATTTCAATTAGGCTTGTCAATAATTATTTATCTAAGAAAGCTATTTGTCCGTTCGCAAAACTAGATAACCATGGAGAAGAACGGACAAGAAACTCCACGGGAACTTTAGTATTTTATCCATACATTTTTACATTAGGATCAGTCTTAATTAGGTATCACATTACCTTATAAATATAGATCAGATCATCATAGATCATTTTTCTCAAAGTTAGCAACTATAACAATAGATAGGAATTGCACAATATCATGAGCAATATTAGTCGTATTATAACACATACAGAACAACATAGTTATCAACAATAATCAAGATATAATATTATCAATCAACTTACATGAACATTGTAGTTAGATCTTTCACAAGATCCAAGAGAATCCATTATACACAGAACTTCTGCTATGCAGCATGGTGTTTTACATTGGCTTAGCCAATGACGTATTATAACTTTTAGCAACTTAATAATTACGGACATGGGACACCACTCATGGTCTGTCTGTACCGTTTAACAGTTGTAACCAAAAGACTTGGATGATAGGACCTCCTTAGCAGCTTTATATTTACGGCAGACACCAGAGGGTCTTTACCGTACGACAGCTAGCATAACGAGTCCCCCTAATTCGGGGTAGTCCCGTCTTTTATAGTTTTTAAAATACTGGTACCTACCTACTAGGTACAAACTATTCCCACCTCTTGGCGCCATTTTAGACCAATCACAGATGGTTATACATAATTGCCAAATAACTTCTAAAATAGGTATTACTTAACAAATCATATATTGCGAGACTGTTTTAAAACATTAAGGGATCATTTAGGAATACAGTTATTGTGTATTTATAATCTAGAAGTAAGATCTGATACGATGTTAGTTTCAACCAATCAAGGGTCATGATTTATTTCTGCCAATCACAGGTCGTGACTATTGTTACAAGTTATTTAGAAATAACTTGGTACATAGAAATTGCAATGTAAAATCATGAGAAACATTATTAGTATCATATTAATTATTACTTATTCATTTACAGTATTGTTATTATAATAAAGTCTAAACTTGATTATCAGTAGCCACCATCATTGCCTATTGTGCGACAACTCTACAATCGTTGTTGGTAATACGAGTCTTTTAAGTCACAATATAAGCAATTAATATAAAATACATCTGTCTATGAAATACCAATCAAAGAAATGCAAATACATTTCTACATATAAAACATTAATTTACGTTTAATAAAGTTTATTCAAATGTTATTGAAATGGAACGTTTCCGAACGTCACTGTCATCTGTCATTCTGACAGAGTGACACTGATGTTCGTAATAAGATTATCAATAAACTATTCAATTACTTAATTATTCTCCATAAATATGAACAATCGTTAATAATCCAACACGGCCATACTGATTAGTACTTTGCTCTCAAAGGACTTACAATAACATAGTCTTAAAACTTCGTTTTTGTGCACTAAAATCTAACAAAGTAGTAACAAGAGTTTCATCTTTATAAACACTAGTGTAAAGTTGATAAATATTTATATAAATATGCATAATCCAACACTGCTATTCTGAATATTACTTCGTTAACGAAGTACGTACTTAGCACACAGAAACACTATGTGACTTATCAAGACCAAATATGAATAATAATAATAAGTTTTTAGTGACAGATTCAAAAGTTCCAACTTTTTATGTTAATTTTCTAGTTTAGGTAATTCGATTATACTAAACCAATAACAATTACTATTTATCTAAACACCTTGTCTGCTGCTGGTGTGAAAGAATAGTATCAAGTAAATAGTCAACCAGCGGTATAAATTATTATCAAATGAATAATCATTTCAGAGTAATATTTAGTTTACAAAACAAAACAACTGAAAAACAATAATCCATCTATCTAACCATTGAATCAAACACCAACTAGTATTCATTATATAGCTAATCCAAACAACACATTGCTCGGTCAATCTGACAATATTGGTGCAAACTGTATTGATCATCCATATTACATTTTCTGTTAATTAATTCCAAATTATAACATGGTTACTCAGTGGGCACTTAAGTACTCTACGTTGTAGTAAAAAGTTATAAGCCAAATCAAAATTATAGAGAACCACAACATCAGTTCCGACAAAATTCAAAGTTTATTTTAACCATACCATCAGTAAGCGCTTTGAAAGTGAAAAATAATTAAATAAAGATAATTAATAATAACCTTTAACCTTGGGTCATATTTGTTTATCAACAAGTTATGTGATGTTTGCTAATTCTTACATATTAGTACAACGGATAAAAGAAAAATATAATTATGATTCATTTACTCTATCACATAGTACAAACTTTAAATTCTGGCTTTACTACTGACCTATGTAATGTTTTTATTCATGTTAATCAGTTCTCCAATTTTCCTCAAAATGTATCATTATGAACACCAGAATCTAAAATCAGTATTTCTGTGACATAGTTCAATTTCTGTTAACTAACAGATTCTCAAAACAATATTAGAATCTTTATTATGCAATGTATCATCATATGTGTATACTTGCATTTTGTTTATGTGATGCTAAGCTCCATCCTATGTGAAAACTCGCATTTTGTTCTCAGCCCCATCTATGTGAGCACTAGAATATCTTTCTAATGTCAAGCGGCATCCTATGTGAACACTTGCATTTTATTCTTAGCCTCCTTGTGAGCACTAGAATTTCTCCATAATGCCCAGCTTCATCCTATGTGAAAACCTGCATTATAATATTGTCAGCCTCATGTTAGTGAGAACTACAATCTCAAATTATTCTTTCCAAGTTTCATCCATATGTGAACACTTTTATTCCATTGTCAGCCTCATTTTTGTGAGAACTACAATTTTAACCTTTCTTGCCAAGTTTCATCCTGTGTGAAAACTTGTATCCTATTCAGTCTCATCTTTGTGAGAACTAGAATTAATTATAATCTAGTAGGTAACTAACATAGTAACCACATATATAGTCTGCTCTTGTATCCTATTCAGTCTCATCTTTGTGAGAACTAGAATTAATTATAATCTAGTAGGTAACTAACATAGTAACCACATATATAGTCTGCTCTTGTATCCTATTCAGTCTCATCTTTGTGAGAACTAGAATTAATTATAATCTAGTAGGTAACTAACATAGTAACCACATATATAGTCTGCTCTTGTATCCTATTCAGTCTCATCTTTGTGAGAACTAGAATTAATTATAATCTAGTAGGTAACTAACATAGTTACCACATATATAGTCTGCTTACGGATAAAAAGTAATAAGTACAGTTAGTGTCAATTCAAGTAAATGACTTTTCAAAAGTTTAAGTTTTAATTTGATCTATTTCAAATTCAATAAATAAAAAAACTTAAAGCAAAATGTTGCACAAGATTTAAGTTCTTACTTTTGGATTTTATTATTGTTATTAGTAAAAACCATAACCATAAAATTTAATTTAGATTGCAAGGTGCTCATTTAATATGTTTTACCTGTTTTTAACAAAAAGTGATATAACTGCTGAATTCAATTATTTTAAAAACTTCATAAGCAAAATATTACAAGGTTCATAACAATAATGAGTTTATGACCTTTCCTCAGAATAACATTTACCATTTTATTATTTAAATTATAAATTGTAAAAAGATTTAACCATATTTTTTTTTTCTTTTTTTTTGTATTGCAACTGATTTAAGCCATAAGATTATTTATTATGTTATACTGGTTATATTTTTTTTGTGAGATATCACTTTTACAAAGTCATTATCTCATTGCTTTTACTTGGTTTTAGCAGTAAGCAGATGATATTAATTATTGATTTTATAAGTTAAGCTTCAATTTGAATTTTCACAAGTCAATTTTAGATAATTAATGTTCTTCTTATTTAAGTAGGCAAGTACTTTAGGAATACTTTTATGCAAAATACTGTTTAATTTCATATAACAAAACCTGCTTCTTAAGTCTTTAAAATACCAGTTGAAGCTTAACTTTTATTGACAAACTTTTGTTTTAAAATTCTATTTTATAGACATAGGTTACAAAAACTTTCCTAAGATGCACCAACAGCAAGAGATGGTCTCAGATTAAATAATAATAAAGCAGAGCCTCTAAAGGCATTACCGACTTTAGCTAATTTGTAGGTACCGCTGCTCCATTGAATTCTTGGGATGTTTTTTGAAGATGTTGTAGCAACTTGCAGCTCCGCAGGGACTGTGCTGGCTCTCGGATGGTAGCACGTTGTCATCGTTATGGTGAGGGTTGAGTCAACGACTCGCAGACACCATCGGCTTCCAGCAAAACACGGATTGCTCCAACATTGATCATGAAAATAGCAAAATAATATTCATTAGAAATCTTTTATGTAAGACGGAGCACTATCCCACTTCTGATGTTAGAAAGTGGATTGTACACTAACCTTATAGGTATATATATATCCACTTAATTAAAAGCTTTGTATGTCAAGATGATTATTAGTTATTTACTGTGTATGAAACTAGTTATGAACATGGTGTGTAAGGAAAGGGTTTCATGAAGAAAAGCACAGAAAGACAAGACTAGGTATTTATTATTTCAATTAGGCTTGTCAATAATTATTTATCTAAGAAAGCTATTTGTCCGTTCGCAAAACTAGATAACCATGGAGAAGAACGGACAAGAAACTCCACGGGAACTTTAGTATTTTATCCATACATTTTTACATTAGGATCAGTCTTAATTAGGTATCACATTACCTTATAAATATAGATCAGATCATCATAGATCATTTTTCTCAAAGTTAGCAACTATAACAATAGATAGGAATTGCACAATATCATGAGCAATATTAGTCGTATTATAACACATACAGAACAACATAGTTATCAACAATAATCAAGATATAATATTATCAATCAACTTACATGAACATTGTAGTTAGATCTTTCACAAGATCCAAGAGAATCCATTATACACAGAACTTCTGCTATGCAGCGTGGTGTTTTACATTGGCTTAGCCAATGACGTATTATAACTTTTAGCAACTTAATAATTACGGACATGGGACACCACTCATGGTCTGTCTGTACCGTTTAACAGTTGTAACCAAAAGACTTGGATGATAGGACCTCCTTAGCAGCTTTATATTTACGGCAGACACCAGAGGGTCTTTACCGTACGACAGCTAGCATAACGAGTCCCCCTAATTCAATAGTTATTAGTTATTTATATATGGCATCTCGCAGTTGACCACTAAGGGTCGAGACTGCTCAACCGGGCGTTTCCTGTGGGTTCTTTAAGCGAACTTAAAGCCCCCGGCCAGGCCTAAAACTAAGGTAAATTATTAGTCGACTGAGCATCGCTAATAACAATATGACAGCCAGACGGGGCAGTACCCCGGGGGGGGGGGGGGGGGACAAGTGCTACAGGCTCAGCTGTGCCCCCAGCTGGCACAGCTTCACCGAGTAGGGGATAGGGGGGGGGGCGGTTACGATTGCGACCTCGGCGGCGAGGTCGGAATGTATTCCGGGGTGGTCTACGTTTATAAACCGTACTGGTGGCCTTGCTACTCTCCTGAAGGAGGGTTATGGGGTCATCAGGGTCGGTGAGAATATGACGCGGACGGCGAGTCTTACTAATTTGAGAGGGGGTATAACGCGCGGCCTCGACAACCAAGGGGTTGCGATGCTTCGCGGCGGCATCAAAGAAACGCTTCGAGCCGCGCTTCAAAAATTGATGGATCGTGGGGATCCTGAGGTCAAGGTGGAGGTCCGCGTTCCGAACGAACCAAGGGGCGCCCGTTATCCTTCGGAGGAAACGGTTCTGTAATGTCTGCATCCGATGCAGATAGCGGGGTTTGGCGTGTGCAAATACCGAACCCGCATACGTCATGATGGGACGAATGCACGCAGTGTAAATGCGCAATTTGCACTTAAGAGATAGTTTGCTGCGTGCATTTAAAACGTAATGTAGTCTACCGAGGGCAAAAGCGGCCCGTGAACGTGCCAGCTTAATGTGCTCCGCAAAGGAGAGGCGTTGATCGAGAGTCACCCCCAGATATTTGGCTCGCTTCTCCCAAGGGATCGGCTTACCAAACATGGTGATTGGTCGGGGAATGGAACGTGAGAAATACGGTTTCAAAAAGAGAACCGCTTGACTCTTGTCAGGATTGACCTCGATTCTCCACCGACGGAACCAGCAGCCGAGGGTATCGACTGCTGTTTGGAGATTACGAGCTATCACGTTTTGGTCACGTCCCGAACAGTATATGGCCGTATCGTCTGCAAACAGTGCCAACTGAGCCTTTTTACTTTTCGGGATGTCGCTAGTAAATAGTGTGAAAATAAGAGGAGAAATTACGGAGCCCTGTGGGACCCCCGCGCGAATCGGGTGGGGGGTCCCCCTAATTCGGGGTAGTCCCGTCTTTTATAGTTTTTAAAATACTGGTACCTACCTACTAGGTACAAACTATTCCCACCTCTTGGCGCCATTTTAGACCAATCACAGATGGTTATACATAATTGCCAAATAACTTCTAAAATAGGTATTACTTAACAAATCATATATTGCGAGACTGTTTTAAAACATTAAGGGATCATTTAGGAATACAGTTATTGTGTATTTATAATCTAGAAGTAAGATCTGATACGATGTTAGTTTCAACCAATCAAGGGTCATGATTTATTTCTGCCAATCACAGGTCGTGACTATTGTTACAAGTTATTTAGAAATAACTTGGTACATAAAAATTGCAATGTAAAATCATGAGAAACATTATTAGTATCATATTAATTATTACTTATTCATTTACAGTATTGTTATTATAATAAAGTCTAAACTTGATTATCAGTAGCCACCATCATTGCCTATTGTGCGACAACTCTACAATCGTTGTTGGTAATACGAGTCTTTTAAGTCACAATATAAGCAATTAATATAAAATACATCTGTCTATGAAATATCAATCAAAGAAATGCAAATACATTTCTACATATAAAACATTAATTTACGTTTAATAAAGTTTATTCAAATGTTATTGAAATGGAACGTTTCCGAACGTCACTGTCATCTGTCATTCTGACAGAGTGACACTGATGTTCGTAATAAGATTATCAATAAACTATTCAATTACTTAATTATTCTCCATAAATATGAACAATCGTTAATAATCCAACACGTTCCTGAGTAAAAGGGTCTCTTGACAGACTGACAGAAGACAAGGAAGTGATCCTAGAAGTGTTCCGTTTTTTTCCTTTTGACGTACGGAACCCTAAACAGCTGTTTTTCTTGAACGAAATTCTCAGTAGCTAGGTACCAGCTCGGACGGAGTCTGAAACTGGTCGTCTCTTAGCTGCCACGGCTTATTTTTAATTTAGTTATTTTATAGTTTTTATCTTTTTATTACGGACGCTTTTTAACGTGCACGTCTTTCTACATTGTTCTCACATGTATATTTTCAACATGATCGATGTAACCAATATTTTGTAAACATATTTTGATTTAAAAGAGTGTCCGTGGAGTTTCTTTCCCGTTCTTCTCCATAGGGATCTACTACGCTTTGGAATGGGCGACTAGCTTCATCTTTCTGACTGACCGACCCATTGACAATTTAAAAGTGCCTGTAATTGGTTTATTTGAAATAAATGCTTTGAGTTTGAGTTGAGTTATGTTTTGTATTCCATAACAAGAATAGAATATATTAGAATACTCTTAATTTTATTTTATTTTATAGGAATAACGAACAGCAGTATATTACACAGTAGGCATACAATATATAACTTGCAATAAAAGTAACAAATACACTACTCAAGGCGTTATCCACAGATTACCATACAGAATAGCTAGCTGTTAGCAGAGCAAGTTAAAAAAGCACTTATATTACTTATTAACTATATATAGGGCTATGATCTCTTAAAATAGTAATAATTTCACTCTTAAATACAGCTTTGCTGAGAAACATAATATCAGTAGAGCCAAACTGTTTATTATAGGTGTCAACCAAACGATGTAACGGCGAGCGAACGCCTGAGTAATAATTTAATAAGTACACCATACAAATTACAAATATGAATGTAGATATCCAAAAGAAATCCTTGAATGGACCACTCTGGACACAAACTGTGTATGATCACGAAATCCGTATCAACCGATTGATAATATAGGTATCGATCGATCCGTAATCGATTTTAACCGGTTTTCTTTAACAAAAAACAATCACATCGTATTCGTGAATACTTCCTCAAATTAATACCTACACAGTACGTGCATATACCATAACCAATATTAGAGCCGAGATTAAATCACTATGAGAAATTTAGATCAAATTCATCGTGAGTGAGTTATTATACCATAACCAATATTATAGCCGAGATTAAATCACTATTAGAAATTTAGATCAATATCATCGTGAGTGAGTTATTTTGCAGAACATTTGGGCACAGGGCATAATCATTGTTACAAGCCTAGGTATTTATAAATAGTGCCTTATAAAACTGCGCGTGTAAGGAAAAATTTGCAAGTAAACCAAAACAATACTCGAATACTATTCTATTACACTAGTTACCTATCTAATGTTATTACACTTAGTTCGCAATAAACGATTTGTTTTTGACTTTGATAAATGAACCCCCGTTCGCACGGGCGTAATAAAATCGCGGCGGGATTTTATAGCGCACTGGATTTTCAACGCTCTGCTTAGCGCTGAGAGTGCAAAATCCAACAATGTCTTTTTTCGACGCGCTGATGTACTCTGTTATTATTAAGTTGGATTCTCAACGTTCGGCTCAACACCGAGAGTTGAAAATCCGGTGCGCGATAAAATCCCGCCGCGATTTTATTACGCCCGTGCTTAGGTACGGGGGTTGAAACTTTTTAAACTTTCGCGATTTGTACACATTATAAAACAAATAGAAGAAAAGGAGGAGAAAATAAAAGGAAAAAATAGGAGTATCGCGAGAAGACCCGTTCTTAATTTGTTTTATGATGATAAATGTTTTTTAACCGACTTCAAAAAGGAGGAGGTTCTCAATTCGTCGGAACCTTTTTTTTTTTTTTTTATTTTTTTTTTTTTTTATGTATGTTCCCCGATTACTCGAAGATGGCTGGACCGATTTGGATTATTTTTTTTTGTTTGAAAGGGTATACTTCCCAGGTGGTCCCATGATCATCAAGTCAGGATCTGATGATGGGATCCTGGAGAAATAGAGAGAACTCTTCCTATTTTATAGGCACACTTGAAGCGATTTGGATAATTTTTGGAAGAGTACTTTCTTGGAGTGGTCCCATATCAATTTGGTGAAGATCTGATGAAGAACTTCTGAGATAGGCAACGGAACTCCTCAATAAATGATAGCAAATGGACTGGGATTGCTGAAATCTCATGTCTGTTTGTTGTTCACACCAGTTCATAGCATAACATCACGCCAGTACGCTGTGAAGGGGTGAACCACTAAAAAGTGAAAAATAAAAACTTTTTTACAAAAAAATACAACCGACTTCCAAAAACAACACTACAAAGTGAAAAATAACTTTAATTTCGGAAGTCGGTGGCAAAAACGAAAATACATTTAATCAGACACCGACTTCCGAAATTAAAGTTATTTTTCACTTTGTAGTGTTGTTTTTGGAAGTCGGTTGTATTTTTTTGTAAAAAAGTTTTTTATTTATGTAAGTATGTTTGTACAAACACTTTTACACGTCAAATATATTTTTTTTTAAAACTAGCTGAGGTCGGCGTTTCCTATCTGACTACTCTGAGAAGAAAGGCCGAAACAAACTCAGAGGTCACAGTCTGGTTTAAAGTTCAGATATAATGTTGCTCAGATCATGTGAAGACCAGTAGATTGGTGTCTGAAATGGTCTTTTGAGGAAAGAACCACACAGATTGAGTGGACCTGTCCAGTCAGTGCACGCATTTGTCAGTAATCGTGCAGCTCAACTCAGAACTTAAGGAACTCAACGATTCGACGAACATTATCAAAGACAACACATTTGGGTAGGCCGCATAAATTACTCAAACTGCCAGACTATGATTAAAACAATCTGAGAAAAACTTAATTAGAAACTTTTTGTGTTATCTACTTACTTAATTTCTCCTTTAGCTATGGCGGGTGCATTTACACACATACCAATACGGAATACAGGTATCGTAGGAATTGAAGCCGCGACTCGTCGCTCAGTAATCAATAACCAAGCCACTGCGCCAATGGTGTCAAATGCTACTAATTTGTTTTATTTAACACGCGTTTTTATTGTTGCATTAACATTTCTCCCATTGTACACAAATACTTTGAATACGTACTCAACCACTGTAGGTACCTACCACATGGTTTGAATGCGAAATGTGCGCACTAAGTACATTGACTTAACAATGACTAAGTAGGTACGCAATTGAACATAACTACACTTCTGGACACATCTTTTGGCCCACCTTGTATTTTCAGTTTCGTTTGGTCCTAGCTAAAATTTTATATTAGGTCGAGCAAAAAGTTTTTATGCAGTTTTGAACCTGGCACATTCACAATTTCATTCAATAGTCTTTTTTTGAATTTCGAACACAGAATTTAAAGAAACAAAAGACAATTTGGAGCCTGTTTGTTGATATCAAACAATCGAATACTAAGAAAAGTTGGTTTTATTGGTTTACTTGGATTTAATTCTTGAAAAAGTGATTGATATCTTTGGTTTTGCAACAAACATTACTTATTCTTAACATTAAGGTGAGGTTCTATCAATAATCTATGGATACTTCACCTGAAGTCGCCGCCCAAGCTGTGGCACTTATTCAGGCCGGACACAGCCAAAGAAACGTGAGTGCTCAACTTAATTTAAGTCGATCTGCGGTCCGAAATGTTTATCGGAGGTACCTAGAGACTGGCGGCTTTGTTCGTCGCCAAGGAAGGCCACGATCTCGGGTCACAACTGAAAGGCAGGATCGATTCATCGTGACGACCAGCTTGAGAAATCGTCACCTTACCTCCATTGAGATACAAAACCAACTTCGCGACTTCCACGGAGTATCTGTGAGCGCTTGAACTGTTCGGAGAAGGTTAAAAGAACGCGATATGGTACCACACAAACCAGCTAATGGCCCCAAACTAACGCGAGCCCACCGAACAGCGCGCCTTCATTTCGCACGCAGTCATTTAAATTGGACACAGCAAGATTGGAGGCGTGTACTCTTTTCTGATGAGTCTAAAATTGTGTTACATGGCAATGATGGAAGGAAGAAGGTCTACCGACGTAAGGGAGAGCGTTTCGCACAATGCTGCTTTGAAGAGAGGGTTGCTTATGGCGGTGGCTCATGGACTGTCTGGGGCGGTATATCCGCGAGCGGCAAAACTCAACTTGAGGTTGTTACAGGACCACGGCTGCCAACATTAAATGCTGAAAGGTACATTCGTGAGTGCTTAGAACCTCACGTGATACCATACGCGGACTATGTGGGCCCAAATTTCCTTTTTATGCATGATAATGCAAGAGCCCATGCGGCCGGCATCGTCAGGGAATATCTTCGGGATGTGAACATCACAGTTATGGACTGGCCAGCCAGAAGCCCAGACATGAACCCCATTGAGCACATGTGGGACGAGCTAAAAAGACGTGTTAGGGCTCGTCAGCCAGTTGCCCAGACGATGCAGGAGTTGAAAACTGCCATAGAAGAGGAATGGGAGATGATCCCTCAAAATTTCATAGAGCGGTTGATAAACTCTATGCCTAATCGTATGAGAGCTGTGGTAGATGCCCATGGAGGCAACACGCGTTATTAAATTAAACCTTTATTTGATAAAACATGTTTTTTATTCAAAAATCAATTGCTTTTAACAAGGCGCATATCCGACTTGTTAGGCGTAGCTCCATGTCGTATGGTATTCTGAATTCAAATTTAAAACAATACGATCGAAAAAGATGGTAAAATGTATCAGGTTTAAAACTGCATCAACAGTTTTTGTTCAATCTAGCAATCATATTTCGGTAGGGGCCATCGAAACCTAAACTCTAAGGTGGGCCAATAGATGTGTCCAGAAGTGTATAATGTCATTGTTTATTTCTTGTCTTGTCACTAATTTGTTCAATCAATTGTTTATTAGGGTTCCGTACCCGAAAGGAACCAAATGGAACCCTATTACTAAGCCTCCTCTGTCCATCAGTCTGTCTGTCACAGGGCTGTGTCTCTCTCATAGGTAGACAGTTGAAACAAAAAATAATACAAATAAACTTTTCATTTAAAAAATATATATATCTCTTCCCTACAAATATATTTTTTTCATCTTCAAAATGAACAAATAGGGGGATGTAAAAGTTGTCAATTTTAGACCATTTTTGTACGAGCTCTATCGCAACAATTAAACAAGTTAAGAATTTGAAACTTCTGTACTTAAATCGTATACCATAAACCTACTTTATTTAATCAACAAATACTAAAAACGCCGACTCATTCATAACATAAGGCATTCTGTTTAACTATGGGCGATTTTCATTCTGCAACTGCACAAAATAACCTTGTAATTCACAGTTATAATAAGTACACAAATAAAAAGTTATCTTTGCGATTGTTAAACATAATATACGGAACCTTTCGTGTGCGAGTTTTTATTTTTGTTATGCTAGTAATCTCTAATATTATAAATGCGAGAGTGAGTTTGTTAGTTTGTTTGTAACGCTTTCACGCCAAAACGGCTGAACGGATTTGGATGAAATTTGGCACGTGGGTAGATCATGACTTGGAAAAGGACATAGGCTACATCGACATACAACTCGGGCAAAGCCGCGAGCCGAAGCTAGTTTACCTTAAAAGTCTAATGACAAAGGCATATAGGTAAGTTTCTTATTGAGTTTCCATACAACGGTGAAACCAAACAACTCAAAGACATACAATACAAAGACATTTCAAACTTGATTTCTAAAGTCGGCAACGCATCGGACAACCTACAAAGCAACGACTCCTCGATGAGACAGTTCGCGGCGGACACTGCTAGCAGACGCCTCGCGGCGAACATTTATAATTACTTTTCCATTTTGATTTACTTTAAAAAAAAAAAAGCGACATCAAAAACCTAAAACGAATAAAATAAGTTTCGTAAAACTTAACAGCTTCTGAAGTCGGTGTCTTCAAGTCTTGAATGCACCTTAGTTTGGCACCGACTTCAGAAGAACCTCCTTTTTTGAAGTCGGTTAAAAATAGGTAGGTAGGTATAGTAACATTTGCTGTCGGTCATCCACCAACAGTTCCTCTTTCCATTAGATCACGACAAAATGTATTCAGACACTACTAGAAAGTTTTATCTTTTCGTAGAAAAACTAGTCTTTGAAATCGCTTAAAAAATGCCAGATCACGAATTAAGTTTCACGAAGAGGTTTAATTTCTCTACGTAGGTATGTCATTGGCGAGTTAGCGAAATACTATGAAGAACTTTAGTTCAAACAAATAAAGAACTTTATTTAAGTATGTACTTACTCGTAAGTCGATACCAAAATAAATTGGGGGCTTTTTCGTAACTTTCACAATTACAGCATGTGTGGATTTAATTTTTGGATACTTACCTATAACGGGTGATTCATTTAGAGGTACTTTTTTCAAAAGTAAAATAAAATTAAAATATCAATTTTATCGGGTTATCTTTATTATCAACCCAAAAAAACCATTAATTACATTTATTTTTTAAAGATTATTTCTTGAAAATTTTGGCCGTAACTGCGGATAACATGGTCTACTCTGAAGTTCCAATTTTCTAGACGTGTTGAACATTTAGAGTGGTATTTGGTGAATATCGCGAGTAATGATTGCTTCCAATTCCTCAATCGTACCAGAGTTATCCATGTAGAATTTAGATTTTACATAGCCCCAAAGGAAAAAGTCTAGAGGTGAGATATCACACGATGTAGGCTGCCAATTCAACGGTTCAAAACGAGAAATAAACTGTGCACCAAATTGCTTTGGCAATTGGAACTTCAGAAATTACCATGTCAACCGCAGTTACCGTCAGCTTTTTAAAGAAATAATCTTTAAAAAATAAATGTCATGAATACTCGTAGTTCTTTGTATGATAGTAAAGATAATCCTATAAAATTTGTGTTTTCACTTTTTTTTACTTTTGATTAAAGCACCTAAATCAATCACCCATTACTACTTACTTCTCTTTTTGACTATTTGATTAATACTCTGACTGAAAGAAAACACAATAGAATTGAATTCCGAAAAAACCTCTACTTTTTTTGCTGTAATTCTCTAAGTAACTTCATTGCAAAATTGCATTCAAAGTGTGCGTAATATGCAATTGAAAACTGTCTGATGAACTGATGAAAACATTTTTGATAGCTGAATTTATTTTTAAACAATTTTTATTTGGTTTGGCGCTTTTATTTTGGTTCCAGCGCATTGTTGCGCTCTCTTTTTTGTGTGGAAGTAATTGACTCTGTCATGTTCGCTTTTTACAATAGCTGTCTATATTTATTTATTATTTTTTTAGTCAGTGTTGTCTCCCTGCAGGGCAAAGGCCTCCCTATCTCCTGTCCACTCCTCTCTATTCAGAGCTAGTGTGGATCAGTCCTGCCTGTAGGCGTCAAGTTCGTCTCGCCATCTTCTTCTGGCTCTGCCTCGATGTCTATAGATATTTACTAAATCCTGCCCGCGACTTTGCCAGAGTGAAATTTCTTGTTTTGACATAAAATATATCCTCGGCAATACTGTAGCGTCCCATTCGTGAAATAATTTTTAGAATCGGTACAGTGGTTCCGAAGATTCTGAAGAAAAAAAACCGGCTAAGTGCGTGTCGGACCATGCACAATGAAGGGTTCCGTAGTTGGGATAAATTTATCTTAAGAACAAACTTAACATTGTAGTTGAAAAAGATGTTCTCCCATACATTCCAACTGTAAATGTAAGTTTGTACTCACAATATTGATAGATTTACCATGTTATTTTAAGACCACAGACTTCTTATAGGTTTCCTGTAATCTACAGGTAAAGATCTATTTTCTGTATTTTTTTCAAAATTTTAGGCTCAGTAGTTTCGGAGATAAAAGGGGGGGGGGCAAATGGTCAATTTTCGTCTATTTGTTATTTTTTTTTTTTTTAATTTTTTTTTTTTAGTCTATTAACTTTAAAACAATTTATTTTAAAATTATAAAAAAATATATTTGAGACCCTCATAGTAAGCCCTTTCATTTGACATGCCACATGGTGTAGTTTCCAAAACTTTTTTTTTTAATTTTCTTATTTGCCCCCCAAAAGTGACCTCTATATTCAAAATTCTTTTATTTACTTTACCCTTCCGTGTTTGGGTCACAGAAATTCATATGTGTACCAAATTTCAACTTAATCGGTCCATTAGATTCGGAGCAAATTGGCTGTGACAGACGGACAGACAGACAGACAGACACACGAGTGATCCTATAAGAGTTCCGTTTTTTCCTTTTGAGGTACAGAACCCTAAAAATGACCCCCTTACATAATATTAAGATGTGCTGAAATACACAAAATAATACAAGACAGCATATTGAGAATCTTATTCCTTTTTAAGTCCGCTCTAAGTAGGTACGGTCAGCAACAGAAGTCGGTTAACACTGCTACTTTTTGACATCATCTAAGTTAACACAAATGATACGATGACTTGCCTTTTAGCATTTCATTTATTAGCGAGTTAATTTTCTTTAATATTTACATCTGCTCAGATTTTAATGAAGAAGGTATTTTTCTCAATAATTAAGATTTAGAAAACACAAGTGTTAATCGACTTTTGTTGCTGTCTGTACTGTTGCTAAATTCGTGTCTGACAAGTTATCTCATAACTGCAGATAACCACCTCTCAGTAGTTATATCATGTATCTAGTAATTAGCAGTGCTGGGACCTCTTGACCTGTGTCTAATTGGCAAGTTAACACGATATGTTGACACGAGAGCTAACCTAAGATCTTCATTTGTTCTTAGTTCTTTTGTCCAGTGGTGTCCCTTTCCAGCAGTGCCGAAAAATTAATATCGCATCATTCTCCTGCCCTTATCCCAATCTATTTGGGGTCGGCGCAGCATGATGTCTTTTTCTTCTCTCTTCTTACATTCTTCTCTATCAGTTGTAAGCTCGGTAGTCATCCCTTTTCTGGAATTCATCATCCACATTCACACCTACTCAAAACTTTCCTCACGACATATTATCTTCAGCTACGGACGATACAAGTGGCAAAACAGCCAAACGTGCTGACTTCTTATTTATTTTATCATCATCTGGCTGCCTTTTCCCAACTATGTTGGGGTCGGCTTCCAGTCTAACCGGATGCAACTGAATTACATGGAGCAACTGACTATCTGACCTCCACAACCCAGTTACTGGGTGACACGATACCCCCTGGTAAAACTGGTTGTCAGCTTGGGCTTGCGGCTTCTGTCTGCCCGTAACGAGAGTAACGAACGGCTACGAGAGATCTACGAATGTTTCCGAGACACAAAGGGACTTCCTATTCATTTATTTCGACGACACGGTTGGCGCAGTGGTTGAGCGGTTGACTGCTGCGCAGCATGTCGCGGGTTCGATTCCCGCACGGAACAAATATTTGTACGACCTACAAGTATTTGTTCCGAGTCTGGGTGTTTTTCTATCTATAATATGTATGTATTTACAAAAAAAAAAAAAATGTATATAAGTAGTTTATCAGCCATCTCGTTACCATAACACAAGCATTAGGTTGCTTAGCTTGGGGCTAGATGGCGTTGTGTGATATGTCCAAACATATTTATTATTATTTATTATTTATTATTACGGGCACAGCAACACTTTGCAATTTTTTTTAAAAGAACTTATAAAACTAAGTGGCCTACATCCTAAATAATATTATAAATGCGAAATAAGTTTGTTTGTTTGTATGTCATGTTACCTTTTCACGCCTAAACCACTGAACCGATCATTCTGAAATTTTGCATATTTTATATACGTTGTCAGGTGTACAGAAACGGACATAGGGCACCTTTCATCCCGAAAAAAAGTACTGTTCCCGAGGAAAACAACAATAACGTTCTTATGATAATAGATGGCGCCACGTGTCTTTCGAATAATGATAGAATTATTATATTATTACAAGCAGAATACAACCCGAATTGATTGTGAAATTCTATATTAGCTAGTACTTAATAAACCTTTCAACATGCAAATTAATTTTATAGAACAAAGCCTCTCAGCTTCAAAATGAGCGCTAGATAATTGCTAAAACTATAAACACAAAAATTATGCAAATATTCACAAGCGCAAGCTAACGACTAGGGATGGGAAAAGACTAGGTAAAGTTTTCGTAGAACACGATGTCGAATTCGGCTTTAAATATTTATTCGGCCTGTCGTAGTCCCATAAAAAGGCCATTTTGGCGTTAACTGCTAAGGCTTCGAACCTTGCAGGTTTAGTGTTGATTATTTTGACCTCACCTGACCTACCTCATCTGAATAAAAATAATGTGAGCATAGGAAATTTCAAAATGTTCCATTTCTCCAGACTTATGATTTTTTACTCAATGGTGGCGCTAGTTGGCATTACTACGGTCGTCGGTCCATCTAAGTAGCTAGGCGGGGGCGTCCCACACTACGCTCGTCGAAACGCGCTCCAGGACTCGTCTGCTCCACTGGCAATCGGTCTTTCGACAAACGTGGCCAGCCCACTGCCGTAGTAAAACATGTACCTAATTAAGAATGGGATAACTTTTGATATGGGTTGCTTGTTTTCTACCAATCGATGTCCTTTAAAATGTGTTTTTGTAAAGATTACACACGTCAACTTTCGAAATCACGCTGACAGGCTCGCTTGGTGACCATATTACACAGTACTATCTACTAGTTAGCACCACTGGTGTCACTTAATGCATTCCATTTATGAAATGGCACATTTTGTCTTTTGTATTCGGCTTTCGTCCTCGTTTATTTGTCATCGTCGTCTTCGTCTAAGCTGGAGTACATCACTATCAAACGAGGTCGCGCAGTGCTGACACACTTCATAAAGCTTGTATTTTTCACTTTTATGTTATAAACACTGTTATGTTTAACGACATTAATAATAATAATCTTAATTACGGTAATTATTAATTAGGTTATGCTTAAGACACTGCATCAGCGTTCTGTAGGTCAAAATGTATTATGTTTTCTTCTCTCGTACAGTCAATCGCATAGCAGTCGTAACACTTGCTCTAATAAGATCGCCCTTACTGCTACGACATAAGATCGCCCTTACTGCTACGACATAAGATCGCCCTTACTGCTACGACATAAGATCGCCCTTACTGCTACGACATAAAATCGCTGTCATTGTCAGCATGGACTAGGTACCTACTTACATATCTAAGGGACCCCACACATTATACAATCCGCCGGCAAGCGATCCACTCATAAAAACACCACCATTCCATTCCATTCCATTTTATATGAGTGGACCGCCTGTCGGCGGTTTGACGGCGGACGATAAATGAGTGGAGCCCTTAGGGCCCCCACACATTTACAGTCCGCCGGCAGGCGGTCATTCATAAAAACTGTTTTTGACAGTGGCACAAGGCTCCTTAGCGAAGCGGTTTTGATAATAAATAAGGTATGAAATCGACAATAATGTGAAAGTGAGTCCCGTCTCTATGTCTATTATTTTAGTAAACTGCTGATCCAAATGTGATGACGATGCGATATTTGTGATGTGTTTATTTTAATATACAAATCAAATCAAATCGGCACCCTAAAGCGTCACGCACTACCAATCGTAGTTGGTTTCATTTTGAAACAAATTGCTAATCCATTGCTTCATATGTTCGAAAAATTTGTCTGCTCGACAACGTAAATAACGCAATGAATATTGTTGAACTGTCAAAATGAAACAGATTCCAATCGATAGTGTGTTACGCAATTAGGGTGCAGTTTATTGCAAACATGTTGTACAGAGGTTGGAATAAGATAAAATACTTTTTTACAAAAAAAATACAACCGACTTCCAAAAACAACACTTGTCACAAAGTGAAAAATAACTTTAATTTCGGAAGTCGGTGTCTAGTTAAATGTATTTTCGTTTTTTGCCACCGACTTCCGAAATTAAAGTTATTTTTCACTTTGTAGTGTTGTTTTTGGAAGTCGGTTGTATTTTTTTGTAAAAAAGTTTTTATTTTTCACTTTTTAGTTGTGGTACCTACCCCACACTAATTCTAATACCACTACCTGCAAAACAAACTAGAACATCATCCATATAAAAGTGGGGAAAAAATACGTATTATTGAAGCTAACTCAAAAACTACTGAAGCAAAGTTAATCAATTTTATATGGGACCAACTGTGATGTATACCCTCTCGAACAAAACAAAAAAAAATCCAAATCGGTCCAGCCATCTTCGAGTAATCGGGGAACATACATAAAAAAAAAAAAAATTAAATAAAAGGTTCTGACGAATTGAGAACCTCCTCCTTTTTGAAGTCGGTTAAAAAAAAGTATCAAGCATGCACCCTGCAAAACAAAACAAAATGAATAAACACTTTAATACATACAATTTCATATCATGTGACATTTTACAAATATCAAATCAATAAAATGGAATAGAGATAATGATTATTGTTTAATGTCGCCGTTGTTATCGAATTATATTATTATTATAAGTATTAAAATAAGTTAAGGTTTAGTCAAAATAAAATTAATTAAGTAAGTAATTCAAATAAATAAAATAAAATAAATCAATTCAAATAAATTAAAGAATTCAGCATCACACACAGCCTGACTTCACCCACAGCTGGGCAAAAGCCTCTCTTTTCTTGTGCCAATCACCACGTTGCTGCCAGCCTCATCCAGTAACAATATCGTCCGCCCATCTCGCCGCCGGACGACCGACACCTCGTCTTCCAGTCTTTGGACGCCACTCTGTCACAGCCATACTCCACCTGTCATCACTGCCTCTTGCCAGGTGTCCTGCCCAACTCCATATAGGTACCTACGCTTTCCGATATCTCAGATCTTCGTACGTCTTCGGATCTCGACGTTTGGAACGCGGTCTATTATCCTGATGCCATGTAGAAATAAATAAATGAGGAGTTAAGTACATAAGAACCGGCCAAGAGCGAGTCAGACTCGCACGCGAAGGATTCAGTACCTACCATATGTGTAACAATCGCAAAGATAACTTTGTATTTCATAATGATACTGTGAATTACAAGGTTATTTTTTGTAGTTGCAGAAAATCAGCCATATTTAAACAAAATACCTTATGAGTCGGCGTTTTTAAGATATGTTGAATAAATACAGTTTAGTACCTACATGAATATAGAAGTTTCAAATTCCTATCGTGTTTAATTGTTGCGATAGAGCTCGTACAAAAATGGTCTAAAATTGTAAATTTTTACGGCCCCTATTTCTTCATCTTTGAAGATATAAAATAAGTATATTGTGTACCTACTGTACTCGATGAGTTCTAGACAATGACACCCCACATGCTAGGGTAAGATATATTCGTTTTCAAAATGAAGTTTATTGTATGAGGACCCCCTGTAATTTTTAACTTTATTTTATTTTTATTCTTTGTTGTTATAGCCGTAATAGAAATACATAATCTGTGAAAATTTCAACTGTCTACCTATTACGGTTCATGAGATACCGCCCTGTGACAGACGACGGACGGACGGTCGGACAGCGGAGGCTTAGTAATAGGGTTCTGTTTGGTTCCCGGGTACGGAACCCTAAAAAATATCAAGTTCTTCTTTGTCTTTTACCTTCACCGTCAGCCTACTGTCACAAGAAGCGAGTGCGTATCTGACCTCCACAACCCAGGATACTCGCTCGACATTCTGCCCTGTTCCCGGTCACATGACTGTATCTATTATTCTTATCTCCAAGTCCATAGCAACATCGTATCATAATCGTAATAGTGTATTATGTATCAAAACAATATTATCAAAACAGTGTGAACACAGAAGGTCATATACAGGGTCAAACTAAATTAGCTAGCCAAACTCCGCAGACGAATGAGTGTCAATATCTAAACACGCCAAAATAAAAATAACAAGATTTGATGATTTTTTTTTGGGTCAATGACCGCTTATAGTGTTATTAGTGGCGCAGTGGTAGAGGAGCTCGTGGCTAAGTAATAACAGCCGCACGGGTCGATACATCAGGTTAAGCTACGCTTGCCGGGGTTGGTCCGTGGACGGGTGACCATCTTTACATACTGAGTCTCCTCCGTGCCTGGGAAAGCACGTTAGGCCGTTGGTCCCGGCTGTCATTCGTGGATCTTTGACAGTCGTTACGGGTCGTCAGAAGCCCGAAAGTCTGACAACCAGTCTTAACAAGTGGTATCGTCCTACCCAGTAATTGGGTTGTGGAGGTCAGATAGGCAGTCGCTCTATATAAAATACTGGTATTCAGCTGCATCCGGTTAGACTGGAAGCCGACCCCAACATAGTTGGGAAAAGGCTAGGCAGAATGATTGACCGCTGGTAGTGTTGTTTCTTGAAATGTGAGTTGGTTAAATCTGTTTTATCGTGTTGAGATATCGGTAACCATCACGTCTACAAAAAAAAAAAAAAAAAAACTGAATTTTAAACTGATATTTTATGTAACTACACCCCCAAAAAAAACATTATTAAATTAATTAATTTTCTGTTTCATCATGTTTAGATATCGGCCACACGTCTGCGGAGTTTCAATTCAATTCAATCTTTTATTTCGGAAATCATCCATACTTATTGTGTTTGGTTATTATTAAAACTTACAAACTATGTTAGTGTTAAAATCAAAGTTAAACTTAAAATCAAAATTAAATTCAATATTAAACTCAAAATCACAATAAAAAATCAGTCAAAATTAAATTTAAATCAAATCAAAATTAAAATCACAATTAAAAATAAATTAAAATTAAATTTAAATCAAATCAAAATCTATATTAAAATCAAAATCACAATAAAAAATCAATAAAAATTAAATCAAGTCAATTAAATCAGCTAGCTAATTTAATTTGACCCTGTATAACCTCCAGATAAATTGCTGTATTTCAGAGCCCTCAGGGGTCAACATAATCTATCACAGCAAAAGGAATGTGAGGAGCATTCGTAGCACGAGGTGCTCTGTAGTTTCTACCTACCACCGTGGAAAAAAGGCGTGAACAAGTGATTTTATTTATCCAGTGAGACCGCGTATAAAACACATAATTTTTTTCTTTTTTTTTTCAATAAACTTATGTTTTTTTATTCCTTTATTTAAAAAAAAAAAATTTTTTTCCTTCTTTTTTTATGTGTGTTCGCGGATTACTTCGTCGTTTATGAACCGATTTTAATAATTATTTTTTTGTTGTAAAGGAAATATCCCAAGGGTGGTACCATGATAAGGAAACCAGGATCTGATGATGGCATCCCAGAGAAATCGAGGGGAACTTTTAAATATTATAGGCACACCTATAGCGATTTGGGTATTTTTTATAGTAACTCGTGCATTTGCTCCCGGAAAGCACCATTCGGTGAAGTGGAACTGATGAGGAAGACCACAGATAGCCATCGGAACTACTCAATAATTCGTATTTCACGGATTGGGATTCGATTATTACTAAGCAATTTATGCTCATCACAATACATATGTTGAATTGGAGCTGATGGTGACTTCACCATCAGTTCCAGTTCTCCTGGTTCCTTAATGGGAGAACTCTTCAACAATTAACGTCCTTGTATCGGGAAAAGCAATATTTTATAAAAGGTGATGAGCACAACTGCTCAATGTCAACACATTAGGCTATTTTAACTTAGATAAATTACAGACTGACCCATTAAAAAGGGAAAAATAAAAAACTTTTTTACAAAAAAAAAAAAAAAACAACCGACTTCCAAAAAAATACTACAAAGTGAAAAATAATTTTAATTTCGGAAGTCGGTGGCAAAAAGCTAAAATACTAATATAAAGGATAAAATGCCAATGACACCGCGACTTCACTTTGTAGTATTTTTTTTTGATGTTGGTTGTTTTTTTTTGTAAAAAAGTTTTTTATTCTAACACTACAGCAGCACCTCTGCACACTGTCTGTATCAGTACTGCAGAGATTTAGAAGGTACGCCCACGTTTTGCCAGTAATGTTTGAAGCCCATGTAATAGGAATTCAAAAATCAAATCAAATCAAAAATGTTTTATTTCCTTAATACACTTAGTACAGTATACAGTTGGTGGCGTCTCCTTTTAAGCATATAAATTTTACCATATTACATACCATTTGATTTTGATTCATTACCATAAACGAGAACAAATCCAGATTCCAGGCTCTGAGAATTTTTTAAAGGAAAACCCGATTCATTTTGACCTAGCTAGGTATCGAATCCTGGACTCTGTTTTAAATAAAATGTGTTTTAAATTAATTAAAACTATCAGCTGAGAACGCCAAAATAAAAAGACCCTTTCCACCAAACGAAATGTTCCAAACTACAGGTCTTTACAAGACGGTCAAGTAAATATCTCTTGTAGCCACCAAAGTAACTAGAGCTCTCCGTTTTAACAAAGGCTTTGGCTTCAAAAAATTAAAAAAAAAACTGCCTGCCTTTTATACTACTGTGTGAGGGTCAGCTTGCAGTCTAATCGCATGCAGCTGAACACCAGTATTTTACATGGAGCGACTGCCTATCTGACTTCCACAACCCAGTAACTGGGTAATACGACACCCCTTGGTAAGACTGGTTATCAGACTTTCGGGCTTCTGACTACCCGTAATGACTGTCAAAGACGAATGACAGCCAGGAGCAAAGGCATAACGTGCTTTCCGAGGCACGGAAGGGTCTCGATATGTATCTACTGGATGGTCACCCATCCACGAACTGACCGCGGCAAGCGTCGACCGAGCAAGGTTCTTCCTACATTGGTTGGTTTATATCAAAGTGTCTTGTTAGTGACACCGAAGCCGTGTCAGTAACCTGAGCTATTGATAACAACATGAACGACCTGATATCTTTCCTCAGACCCAATAATTGCCTATTGTCTGACCTGGGAATTGACCCAAGACCTTTCACTGGACAGACGGTCGCTAGACTATTAGGAAGCAATTTTCCTATAACACTGATTGAATTTGTTTGACCCGGGATTTGAACCAGTGACCTTTGCTAGTTCGATGGCACGAGTTCAATTTGTGGTCAAGCGGATAATTATAGTGAGTGACCAGTGACGCTGACTCCAATACCTTACCGTCTCCTATTGGTGGATTTACCTGTATTGTACTTGTAGGATCTTTTGCGAAGCGCAACTAGAATCAATTCTATTTTTAACCGACTTCAAAAAGGAGGAGGTTCTCAATTCGTCGGAACCTTTTTTTTTTTTTTTTGTATATGTATGTTCCCCGATTACTCGAAGATGGCTGGACCGATTTGGATTATTTTTTTTTTGTTTGAAAGGGTATACTTCCCAGGTGGTCCCATGATCATCAAGTCAGGATCTGATGATGGGATCCAGGAGAAATAGAGAGAACTCTTCCAATTTTATAGGCACACTTGAAGCGATTTGGATAGTTTTTGGAAGAGTACTTTCTTGGAGTGGTCCCATTTCAATTTGGTGAAGATCTGATGAAGAACTTCTGAGATAGGCAACGGAACTCCTCAATAAATGATAGCAAATGGACTGGGATTGCTGAAATCTCATGTCTGTTTGTTGTTCACACCAGTTCATAACATAACATCACGCCAGTACGCTGTGAAGGGGTAAGCACATGTGAACCACTAAAAAGTGAAAAATAAAAACTTTTTTACAAAAAAATACAACCGACTTCCAAAAACAACACTGCAAAGTGAAAAATAACTTTAATTTCGGAAGTCGGTGGCAAAAACGAAAATACATTTTACAAACGAAAAGACACCGACTTCCGAAATTAAAGTTATTTTTCACTTTGCAGTGTTGTTTTTGGAAGTCGGTTGTATTTTTTTGTAAAAAAGTTTTTATATTTTAAAAACATGTTTTTTTTTTCCAAAAGTAGTCATTTGTTTATTGATTAGTGTTACATTTTCATCGCATTTCAATCTTTTTCGTCATCATGGATACGTTAAAAATTCGAGTAATTATGGAATATGAGTACCGTCGTGGCAGCAACGCGGCACAAGCGGCACGCAACATCAACGACGTTTACGGAGCTAACACTACAAACCAACGCACCACTTGTTATTGGTTTGCTCGCTTCCGTTCTGGAAATGTCGACCTGAAAAATGAACCTCGCGGTCGTCCGAAGACTTTGGTCGACAATGACGAATTAAAGGCGATTGTGGAAGCTGATGATACACAATCTACGGCTGAATTAGCAGCAGCTTTCGACGTTAGCGTCAAAACAATATTGGTCCATTTGCGTCAAATTGGCAAGGTAAAAAAGCTTGACAAATGGGTGCCCCACGAACTCAATGATCGCCAGCGCGAAGTACGTGTCGAGATGTGCCTTGCACTGCTCAACAGACACACAAATGAAGGAATTTTGAACCGCATTGTTACCTGCGATGAAAAATGGATTCTGTTTGATAACCGCAAGCGCTCAGCAAGTTGGTTGGATCCTGGTTCAGCACCTAAACAATGCCCTAAACGAAAACTTACCCCTAAAAGTGATGGTCACTGTTTGGTGGTCTAGCGCCGGTGTGATTCATCACAGCTTCTTACCAAACGGTGTGAGCATTACTTCAGATGTGTACTGTGAAGAACTGAACACAATGATGGAGAAGCTGGCACATCTCCAACCAGCATTGGTCAATCGCTCGTCTCCGCTGCTCCTGCACGACAACGCGCGACCTCATACTTCACAGCAGACGGTCTCCAAGTTGCAAGAACTGGGGTTGGAAGCTCTCCGTCATCCGCCCTACTCACCAGACCTTGCGTCTACAGACTACTACTTTTTCCAGAATTTGGATAACTTCTTGGCGGGAAAAAAATTCAATACCCGAGAGGCAGTACAAAATGCCTTTGAAGAATTTGTTGCCTCCCGTCCAGCTGATTTCTTTAAGAAGGGCATCAATAAACTGCCACTGCGTTGGCAAAGATGCATTGATTGCATGGGTGATTACTTCGATTAATACAAATAAAAAATGCATGAAAAAAATTCGTTTAAATTTTTTCATACAAAACGGCAATTTCATAGGTAAAGACCTATAATAAGGTGTCCAAAATTGAGTAAGTTTTCAAGAAGGAAATTTCACATTAGACATAATCGTTTAATAAGTTGGAGGCGAGCTCTTGTGTCTGGAACCCGCACGAGGCTAGTTATGCACTTTTATTAGAGAAGGTTCAAAAAGCATTTCTGAGATTTCTCTATAAATTCCGTTACGGATTTTATCCATTTTTATATCCAACAAAATTTCTCGTAGGATCTCTAGGATTTCATATATGTTACAAACTAGGAGAGCCTATGATCAGTTGTACATCATGCTTAAAATATGTCGTGGGATAACAGATGCTCCTGATCTCCATAATGAGCTGATTCGCCTTTACGTTCCAAGCAGCTATCTCCGTGGTAGAAAACACCGTCTACTAGCCGTGCCCACAACTCGAACAGTGGCCCGCGCCTCATCCCCTGTTCCTCGCGCCCTGACTGCGCTTAATAACGTCATGGAAGCCAACCCGAACTGTGACCTATTTGCAGATGATCTCAAAACTGTTTTGTGCGCTTGTCTTCACTTTTGTGAAAGCACATAAATTTATAACTTGTGTTTTGTTTATAATATCTTTGTTCTATTTTTTTTTTGTTGTCTTTTTTATGATTATGTTATGTTTACTGTATGTGTTAATGTAATTGGTCCCCAAACCGTATTAACATAAATAAATAAATAAGAATTACAGTTTTTACAAATTAAAAACAATGATACCTATATAAAAATAATAAAATAAATAATAAAAAGAATTTGATTCGTTACGCTAACCTGCAGCAAGAATAGAAACGAATATTTCGGGGACTTAAATAATTAGTTAAGTATCGGGTAATTTATAACAAGAAAGTTGACAACACTAACCTGTCGCTGCCGAAATTCGATTAAATGGAATTATATATCGATTAGTATCTTTGATTAAATGGAATAATCGGAGACCCCGCCCGAGCTTCTTCTTCAAAAAAGGTTTTAACCTTTAGAATAATGTTTCGAGCATCACTTTTAATAGCGTTCGGCATATTTAACTTTATAAATTCAGCAATATCACGACAAAACAACCAGAGAACCCGAATGTAGGAAACACTGACAATCGAAGACATTTCAACATGACGGCCGTAGTTCCAATTTTCGCCATTTCACAGATAAGTTGGTAGGAGTGTAATAGGGGGCGAGCCTATTGCCGTCAACTCAAACTCAACATTCAAAGCATTTATATCAAACTACTCAACTACGCCCCGCGGTTTCACCCGCGTAGACCAGGCTAAAAAGTAGCCTATTGTTAATCCAGGGCATAAGCTATCTATATACCAAATTTCATCCAAATCGGTCCCAGCGTTTGAGCGCGAAGAAGTAACAAACATACAAACACACAAACAGTCACAAACTTTCGCTTTTATAATATTAGTGTGAAGTGTGTTATGAATTTATGATAAACCAATTACAGGCACTTTTGAATTGTCAAGGGGTCGGTTAGTCAGAAAGATGAAGCTAGTCACCCATTGCAAAGCGTAGTAGATCCCTATGGAGACGAACGGACAAGAAACTCCACGAACACTCTTTTACAACAAAATATTGGTTAAATACATCACTCATGTTGAAAATATACACGTGAGAACAATGTAGAAAGACGTGCACGTTAAAAGCGTCCGTAATAAAAAGATAAAAACTAAAACTACTAAATTGAAAAATTTACTTTAAAAAAAGTAAAAACCGATTTCAAAACCTAAAACGAATAAAATAATTTTCATAAAAAAACTTAATATCTTGTAAAGTCGGTGTCAAGCTAAGGTGCATTGAAGAATGGAAAACACCGACTTCAGAAGCTGTTAAGTTTTTTATGAAAGTGATTTTATTCGTTTTAGGTTTTGAAGTCGGTTTTTACTTTTTTTAAAGTAAATTTATTTTCCATTTTTAGTTGAATATACAATTAGAACAATTACATGAGCCCAAGACGAACGAAAAGAAGAATCATCACAAAATCCGCTTAGAAATGTCGGAGATACAGTATATTTATTCATATAACTTCGTACATAAGAATGATTACATAATGTATTAAATACTAAAACCTTCCTGATAGTATGTAGATTACGTTAGTGAAAGAATCGTCAAAATTGGTTCATTAGTTTTTGAGAAAATCGCGGACAAACAAATATACATACATACTTACATACATACATACGGGTCGAATACAGAACCTCCTTTTTTGAAGTCGGTTAAAAATAAGCTGTGGCAGCTAAGAGGCTTTCACTAGGTCATCGGGTCACCTTGTTCAGCTGCATCCGGTTAGACAGGGGTTCGTGGCTAAGTAATAACAGCCGCACGGGTCGATCCATCAGGTTAAGCTACGCTTGCCGCGGTTGGTCCTTGGATGGGTGACTATCTTTACATACCGAGGCTCCTCCGTGGCTCGGAAAGTACGTTAAGCCGTTGGTCCTGGCTGTCATTCGTGGATCTTTGACAGTCATTACGGGTCGTCAGAAGCCCGAAAATCTGATAGCCCAGTCTTACCAAGGGGTATCGTATTACCCAGTTACTGGGTTGTGGAAGTCAGATAGGCAGTTGCTCCGTGTGAATATTGGTCTTTAGATGCATCCGGTTGGACTGGAAGCCGACCCCAACATAGTTGGGAAAAGACTAGGCCAGTCTGCGAGTACCTATGTACCTACCGCACGTCAGCTGATTGCTGTGACGTCACGGCACAATGGGAGTCAATTGGTCAATGTGGGTCATTGCGCCTGCAGTTAACCTCGCTGGGATTCAGTTGACCCTGTGTTTAGGTATTGTGCAAAAGATCTTAGTTAAATTCATCACCTGCCTGCCTTTTCCCAACTATGTTGGGGTCGGCTTCCAGTCTAACCGGATGCAGCTGAATACCAGTATTTTACATGGAGCGACTGCCTATCTGACCTTTAAAACCCAGTAACTGGATAATACGGCACACCCCTTGGTAAGACTGGTTGGCAGACTTTCGGGCTTCTGACGACCCGTAACGACTGTCAAAGATCCACGAATGACAGCCGGGACCAACGGCTTAACGTGCTTTCCGAGGCACGGAGGAGTCTGTGTATGTAAAGATGATCACCCATCCACGGACCAACCCCGGCAAGCGTAGCTTAACCTGATGGATCGACCCGTGCGGCTGTCATTACTTAGCCACGAGCTCCTTTGAGTAAAAAATCACTACTTACTTAAAAACTCTGAATTTTAAAATAGATTACACCGTCCATATTCATAACATCTTTGGCAGTCTTGTCATTCACAGTTCTCTGTCATTTCTCTCAAATTATTTACAAATTACGTGGAAGATCGTTCTCATAACAATTTTTTGTATCTTCTCAGATAATTTGAGGCGCCATATTACTTATTTATAAACTCATTATTTACTCACATTAAACTCTTCTGATAGCCGCTGCGAGATAACGTCGGCAGGTCAGACATTATCAGTAGCAACCGAAACAGTTCGGAACACGTCTTCGAGACGACCAGTCTTTTGTTTAAACAATTGAAAAACGCGTTAAAATTGATTAGAATTAATTACCTACTTACGCTAAATCAAGTAGGTAAAATTTATAGTTGGTAGCAAAATTAATTAAATAAATGTTATAAGCTAAGTAATGCCAAATTTCTTTCATGTTTTAGTGAATTTGATTATAAAGGTAAGATTCTAATGCTTCTATTCTTAAATTCCTGCTTGATCCACCCTTTAGCCGATATCATATACTAATTTATAAACCCAAAACCCCAGGTGGGGGTATTAGTTGCGAACCCCATAGGTTCACAACTACTAATGATGATTTTTTTTCCATCGAATGTTGTTTTTTACGTTTATATAAAGGATTTTTCCTTATGCACCCATGGGGTGCAGTCGACACGTCAGAGGTTAATGCCGTTGTTGGTCTCGGCTGTGATACGTAGATCTGTCGTTACCATGTTACCCAGTAACTGGGTTGTGGAGGTCAGATAGGTAGTCGCATCCAGTCAGACTGGAAGCTGACCTCAATATAGTTGAGAAATGGCAACGCAGATTGATAATCTGAGAATTTCAAAAGCAGTACGGAATCTGGATTTGTGCTCGGTTGATGGCAGTAGGCTCGCCGCTTATTCTTCTCCTTTATAAAATCGGTCCCTCAGTGCTGAAGATCTTCAGATTGGTGGATTGATAGAAAGCTCTTTATTATTTAATAATTAATAAATAATAATAATAAATAAATAATAATAAATATGTTTGGACATATCACACAACGCCATCTAGCCCCAAGCTAAGCAACCTAATGCTTGTGTTATGGTAACGAGATAATTACAGATATCAGTCAGGTTTCAGTTACCAATCTTTCAATTTATTTGCGAACGAAAAAGAATAAGAGTCGTGAAGGCAAATTACCCGTAATACAGCATAGCAGCGACATAAAAAAAGTCGAAAACGCAGTTTGACCGCCAAAAGATTCACCGGGGAAGCTGGACTTGAAGCAACATGGCAGCAACGTCGTAAAAAAGCCCATCCATATTATATCACCCGTCTCTCCACTATTTCAAGGCTTACTTTACGGTGCATACTGGGTATGGCTCTTTATCCCCTCCATATCCTAAGACCACGTCTTCCCTACCATTACCGCGCCCCCCGGTCTACTCCTTGATATGCAATGGGCTCTGTTGCACCATGTAACATGAGGCAACAGGGGCTAGTGTGAATCTGTGGGTTCATTCGAGTAATCGAGTCTGGTTAAACCACGCTGGGATCGGTGCATTTCATTCATTCATTCATGGTTTAGCACCAAATATCTCGATCTAGGGCTATTCTTGTGGGTTCCTGAAACGAGAGTCCAACGTCTCAAGGTCTGGAGGATGTAGTGGTCCTACCAAAAGTATAATTCGCATCTTTGCGAGACAAATGTGCTATCTCGAAAAATGCAATTTTACACGAAGCGCTTTATAAACTTAAAACCGGCCAAGTGTGTGTCGGACCACGCACAATGAAGGGTTCCGTAGTTGGGATGGATTTTTCTTAAGAACAAACTTAACGTTGTAGTTGAAAAACATGTTCTCCCATACATTCCAACTGTAAAAGTAAGTTTGTACTCACAATATTGATAGATTTACCATGTTATTTTAAGACCACAGACTTCTTATAGGTTTTCCTGTAATTTACAGGTAAAGATCTATTTTCTGTATTTTTTTCAAAATTTTAGGCTCAGTAGTTTCGGAGATAAGGGGGGGAATGATCAATTTTCGTCTATTTTCTTAAATAACTTCAAAACAATTTATTTTAAAATTATAAAAAAATATATATTTGAGACCCTCATAGACCCTCCCATTCATTTGACAAGCCACATGGTGTAGTTTGCAAAACTTTTTTTTTAATTTTCTTATTTGCCCCCCAAAAGTGACCTCTATATTCAAAATTCATTTATTTACTTTACCCGTCCGTGTTTGGGTCACAGAAATTCATATGTGTACCAAATTTCAACTTAATCGGTCCATTTCATTCGGAGCAAATTGGCTGTGACAGATGGACAGACAGACAGACAGACAGACAGACGGACAGACAGACAGACACACGAGTGATCCTATAAGAGTTCCGTTTTTTCCTTTTGAGGTACGGAACCCTAAAAAATGATGACAAAGTAAATTAATGTGCAAAAGCACTTTGACTCATTAACGTAAAAACGTTAATGAGTCAAATTAATTAAATTATTGAATAATAACAAAAAACACCTTTTCCGGAATGTCACGTTTTTCTCGCAAAGAGGCGAATTCACCTTTTCTCCATGGGCGAATTACAATATACATAGCTTTTGCACGCAGCTTGGCCCGCGTAGTGGTCGGAAATTATCCCACGGGAACGTACTACCGAGATAAAAAGTATCCTACCTATGTGCCAAATTTCCTCCAAATCCATTCAGCCGTTTTAGCGTGAAAGCGTAACAAACAAACAAACTCACTTTCGCATATAGGATAACAGGCGAAGTGTGAATGAGTGAATGTCGAACAGTTCACCGGAGAACGAATGTCGTTGAACTGTTTCTGATCAGAAGCTACACCTGCCTCTCAGCTTACCCCTTGGCGAAGAAAACAACGGTGATTCTAAGCCCAAAATCACATCAAAGCATTGTTTGTGTAAATCGATTATATCGTTACCTCAAAGTGTGCTGAAATCCTAACTAATCTATACTCGTACTAATAATAATGCTGAAGAGTTTGTTTGTTTGTATATTTGAACGCGCTAATCTCTGGGACTGCCAGTCGGATTGGAAAAGTTCTTTTTGCATTTGATAGCCCAGTTCTTGAGGAAGGCTATAGGCTAGTTAACATCACGCTACGACCCTTAGGAGCCGAGCAAAATGAAAAAAAAATCAAAGAGAACGCTAGCGCTATTACTTGCGCTAGCAGGCGATGCGATGCGACGGAGTGGGTCGGGGGTACAAGAAATTTCACGCTGACGAAGTCACGGGCAGAAGCTAGTATTATAAATGCGAAAATGAGTTTGTTTGTTTGTAACGCTTTCACGCTAAAACGGCAGAACGGATTTGGATAAAATTTGGCACACGGGTAGACCATAACCTGGAAAAGGACATAGGCTACTTTTTACCGACATACCATGCGGGTGAAGTTCAAAACTAGCAGTATTTTATGAGAACGCGACATTGTCCGTGATGTTACTTGATAAGCCAGCGTAAGTACACAAAAGGTAATTTATGTAGGATAAGTAGGTAATTATGTGAACTAACCGGTTTTATTTGCGTAACGCCCGCAACTGGGTCACGTTGCGGTCCGCAGCAGAATCAATGCAAACACTGCTTAGTGTCAATTTGAACGTTTTTGGCGCCGGCGCCGGCGTCAACGGGAGGACTCATTTGTGTGCCGGTTTCTGAGAGTCTATCAAGTTATGTCAATATTACACGGTTAAACTGCCTCGGTGGTCTAGTGGTTGCAAGCGCTACTGCTGTGCATGAGGTCCTGGGTTCGATTCCCGGGTCGGGCAAAGTTTTATTGGGTTTTTCTGTCATTTTCTTCTACATATCTCTTCTTGAATGTATTGAATGTATTAGCTGTAAGTTTTCTTAAAATTAATACAATAAAATAAATAAAATATATTTCTCAGTAGCAGTTTTGTGCCCGGTTGATGGCAATAGGCTCGCCCCCTGTTACATGAAACTTGAAGATATCTGGCGGAATGTGGGAGTACTATAGGAATACTGCTGCCTATCCCTTCGGGGATTTGTTTGATTCACTTTGATTGAAAGGCGGATTGGTTGGCTCTTGAATGTTCGAAAACGTCGTGAGAAAATCTGGAATCCCGAAAAAAAATCAGCTGCTGCAGCTGCTGCCTACATGTTGCCGAGTTTGATGTACTTAGATAAATGTACTGAACAGCTGTTTTTTTTTGCGATTTCAGGTTTGGTCCCATATTAAAAGTTGTTCATAATAAATGGGTAGTCAAATCATTACTTTTTTACAGAAAAGTATGTTTATTAAATAAAATGCTTTGCATTCCTTTAATGTTTTTTGGCCAAATTGTTGATATGTAACGGTACCGAAGTGAAAATTTTTACTTCGGTACATTTATTGAGAAACTGTACCTATCTAAAATTATATTTATAGTTCACAATCGTACCATGCACATCTATCAACAATGCGGCCAAAAAAGATTTTAAGAATGTCAATCTGTCTAGCCTTTTCCCAACTATGTTGGGGTCGGCTACCAGTCTAACCGGATGCAACTGAATACCAGCATTTTACATGGAGCGACTGCCTATCTGACCTCCACAACCCATTAACTGGGTAATACGATACCCCTTGGTAAGACTGGTTGTCAGACTTTCGGGTTTCTGACGACCCGTAACGACTGTCAAAGATCCACGAATGACAGCCGGGACCAACGGCTTAACGTGTTTTCCGAGGCACGGAGGAGTCTCGGTATGTAAAGATATGGTCACCCATCCACGGACCGACCCTGGCAAGCGTAACTTAACCTGATGGATCGACCCGTGTGGCTGTTATTACTTAGCCACGAGCTCCTCATTATAAGAATGTAAAGGATTTTATTTAATAAACACTTTTGTGTAAAAAAGTAATGATTTGACTATCCATTTGTAACAGCGTCCTTAAGAGGATATTGGTCAATACCCTTTATAGTAGCTACAATGGACTGAACTATAGTACAATACTAAGTATATAATATAGTACGGGTGGCCAACCTAATTACAGCCCACTCCCTCTCACAGAGAGGAGGCGTGTCCCAGCAGTGGGAACATTGATGAATATGCAAAAGCTATTCCGTGGCAATCAATCGCAGATAATTATTATGTTCCTTAGTTATGAAATTACTCAAAGCGTATCAAACGGGGGCTAAAGTTTGTATGTGAAAGAAGTCGCGTGTAAAAGCCAGCACTAACACGCCTTACTTTACACACGGGCACAGAGAATGAGGAGAAAGCAGGTACAGTTACGAGATTGTTGACAATAGTGTACATTAGTGTGAGACAAGTGAGCCAACACGTTTGAGAGTGGCGCACGCGGTGAGCGGGAGCGAGCTGAGATCATAGTGACGTACGCACGGCTACAGATCAAGCTATACACTTCCAGTATAAGCTGATCTCGCATTGTATATGATTTCCTTACAGTGAGAGGTCAGTGTAAACTGGAAATGTATAGCTTGATTTGTAGCCATGTGTACTAAAGGTAGCCCACGAAATTCAAAGGGAAATGCCCATTTGATAAAGAGGTTTTGGCCAAGTGACGCCCACGAAAGAAACAAATTAGAGGCATTACGGTTGACATCATAGATAAAGATACAAACACTTGTTTTTACATAGAACTCGGTTGGACTTTTAAAAATCAAAGTATAAAAATTCAAGGTTAATAAAAGACATACTTAAAGATTTCCGATTTTTTATTCGTTCTCATTTAAATATATGACGAGCACTTCATCTAGAAATTGGGCTGGGGGATTTATAATTTGATTGAAACCTTGCCCAGCCCAAGAACCCAGGTTCCATATTCGCGTCAGGTCCTTCGTGAGAAACAGGTACGGTATCCATTGGCAAGCGGGTGTCGTCGAGAGAGGCGGGTACAGAATCCAATATAAAGCCAAGGTCGTCATCGGAAGTGGTTACAGGGTCCATAATCGTAATCAAAGTCGTCGGAATATTAAATAGAAAAACGCAGTAGAGAAAAAAATCACGAGTCGCAAGAAAACAGCACCAAACAAAATGTGAAATGTCAATGTCAATCAGTTGTCAATTACGATTATTATTGACGTAGGGATGTCTTTAAGAAATCGATTTATCGAAAAATCTATAGTTTTGTACAACTTGAAACACGGAATCGGTTAAATGGATCGTATTTAGAAGCCCGAAAATAGACAAACATTTTTTTTGTCTCTAAAGAAAATAAAAGCGAAACAACTATATAATGTCAAAAATAGATCTTCCTAAATACGTATTTTTGGTAACCGGTTTTAGTGTATCATTTTTTCAGTAAATGTTGTCATCCCTACTTTGACAGCTAACTAGCTTCATCTTTCTGACTGACCGACCCATTGACAATTCAAAAGTGCCTGTAATTGGTTTATTTGAAATAAATGCTTTGAGTTTGAGTTTGAGTTTTGACAGGTTTGACCAACGACCGGAAGTGTAAATACGATTGAGTTTCTTGATTAAATCGGCTTATAATTCCGGAGGTTTCAATACAAATAAGTACTAGCAATATTTTAGTTACTAAATGGGTATTTTTTTTGTATTTGTCACATTGATGGGCAAAACATGGCCAAGAATAGGCGTTTCCCTTTTCTTACGTTTTCTGCAATTTGCAGGTCCGTGTCAGGTTGTATGTTGATTAAAATATGATTCGCAGCCGTAACTAATATGGCTTTACAGAATTATAATCATTAGAATCAGCAATAGAACTCCATAAGTTAGAATTGGCCTCAAATCTCATGATTTCATAAAATAAGTAGTCATTCAATAGGGAAAATATTTACTTAAGGCAAATTAAGTCGAAACTGAGACAATTAAGTTATAAAAGTTATGAAAAACTGTAAACATAACCTAAAAATAACAAAATTATATACTAACATAACTAAAACTAGGGTATCCTTATTCAATAAGGTAATATGAACTTAGAGAGTTGTGTTGATGACTTTTATGATTATAATTCTATAAATAAATATTTGTTAAGGCCGCGAATCATATTTAAATCAACATACAACCTAATACTGAATTAGAATAAAAACTTTTTTACAAAAAAATACAACCGACTTCCAAAAACAACACTACAAAGTGAAAAATAACTTTAATTTCGGAAGTCGGTGTCTAGTTAAAAAAAAAAAAAAAAAAAAAAAAAAAAAAAAAAAATGTTTATTAATTACAAAGTGCTTTGTCACAAATGTATTGGAGATCTCCTTTTAAGCAATAGTTGCTTGTGTTAGGAGACTCCGCTCTTCCGCTAGTTAAATGTATTTTCGTTTTTTGCCACCGACTTCCGAAATTAAAGTTATTTTTCACTTTGTAGTGTTGTTTTTGGAAGTCGGTTGTATTTTTTTGTAAAAAAGTTTTTATTTTTCACTTTTTAGTTGTGTACCTACCCCACACAAATTCTAATACCACTACCTACAAAACAAACTAGAACATCATCCATATAAAAGTGGGGAAAAAATACGTATTATTGAAGCTAACTCAAAAACTACCGAAGCAAAGTTAATCAATTTTATATGGGACCAACTGTGAACTGTGTGTGTGCCCTCTCGAATAAAACAAAAAAAATCCAAATCGGTCCAGCCATCTTCGAGTAAACGGGGAAAAAGGTTCCGACGAATTGAGAACCTCCTCCTTTTTGAAGTCGGTTAAAAAATTAATGAAAATTTTGAATTTTGCGGGCTACCCTGGCGCTTTGGCTGTAAGCATCAATTTGTACTGAAACTGAATAAGCGCCATCTGGTGACTATAATGGGAAACACAATTATTCCATACGAATTGACGTAATTTAAAATTTATCTATTTCAAATTATATTTATAGTCCAGAATCGTACCATGCACATCTATCGACCGTTTGGCCAAAAAACATTTTAAAAATGTAAAGCATTTTATTTAATAAACATACTTTTGTGTAAAAAAGTAATGATTTGACTAACCATTTGTAACAGCGTCCTTAATCATCAAAAAATGGAAACACAGTACCGTAGAGGTTTGATGCTTTGATCAATTGTACTGGCTGACATTCAATCATTCAAATATGGAATGTATTCTAGAAAGACTAGGATGACAGATAGATTCTGGGAGGGCTCCGTGTAGAACCAATTTAGTTATTATAGAGTGTGAATTATAATTGATCTGAAGCTTAAAATACAGAGGGCTCAACCCCATATAACTAGAGTCCCTCTTGTTTTATTAGTAATTCAGTAAATCTCCTGCTGTGAGGTTCGCCCTCACAGTACGTATCGAGTGATCCCGATCCGAACCGACTGCGCCTTCAACATCACCAATCTTTATTAATTACTGCTTTGGGCGGAAATGATCTTTACGCAAACGCAATAACTTGTAAAGTCATATAACCAAATACATTTGTAAAATTGAAATGAGTGAATGCATATTTTCAAATCTATGCTACATCTAAAGTTGTGTCGTACGGTAACTTTTGAAAAACATTTCTTTTGATATAATAATTAATCAAGGTGATTTACTCACTACTGTGACTGCACTGTGTGTGTATGTTTACTGTACTGTGTTTCCATTTTTTGATGTGTACCTACGTAACAATGATTTATGTCAAGGTACCGAAATGGGAATTTTTAGAGTATTCTATTCTATTCTAATTTTTCATGGGCATGATCAATAAATTCATGACTAGACCGTTCTAAAGATACTGCTAACTGCACTTAGCTGTGTTTCAGAAAAAGACTGCATAAAAGACACTTTCTCTGGTCGGTAAAGTCTCATGTCTGGCTCAAACCTCTTGTTAACTTCGGTCAAGCCATGATACGCGGCTAAAACCTTATCTTATCGAATTTCTGTAGCAAAACCTTTAAAGTAAAAATTTTTGAATAAATTCTAAATCTTCAAATCATGTCATATTAATTAAGATTCGGTATCTGATTCCTTTTTTATTCTATTTTATATTTTTTATAAAACTTGTTTTTCGCAAAAAAAAAAAAACTAACAATTAAACGTATTTTGTTGTGGTGTTAAACTCGTCGATTATTTTAAAAACGCTACAAATATGTTAGCAGTGATAGTCAATTAAAATTAGAGGCATTACCTGCAAAAAAAAATGTTTAAAAAAATCAGAGCTAATAACACACAAACAAACACAGCTTTTCTGCCGTCTTCCTAGCTTGCCTTGCGCCTCAGGGTCGCGGCTTGACCCACTCGCCACAGCATTGCGTGTGTCACTTAGAAAGTACAACTAATGCACAAGTACCTACTGACGTACACTACTGAGCACATTACCAGTTAGAAAACATCTTCACTTCGCTGTCGTCGTGTGGAGATCAGCTGGTATTTATCTGGTGACTTTTATTTAAGACGCAGATAAGTGCCAGCGGCTTTCAGTGGTTAACTTGCGTGTTCTGTGCTAAGCTTACACAACACAACGTCGTACGTCCAACCAATAATAAAACTCGCCCATCAAATTAGGCACATATAACATATTAAAACACGTAAACTAAAAAAAAGAAACAATTAAAATATCTTTAAAAGGCTTTAGAAAATACGCTTGATAGTTTTTGCGTGATTCTCAGTTTTTTTATCCCCATTAGACATAACTTTACAAATTAATTGCACTATGCAATAAAAACACAATTTAAAATATTACTATTAAGTTATACCTACTACTTATTAAGTTATTAAAAAAATACTCTAATTTAATATAAAATATATTTTTTCCAAATCACTAACTCTACTCGTTTAGATGTGATCTTCAGTTTAAAATCATTGAAAGTCTGTTATCGTCGCCTTTTTGTTGATGCGTAAAATAGCGGCTTCCGAGTTTGGACTCTTGAAAACCTCATCTTTGCTCTTCATGGAAAACTAGTTTTTACTCGCGGCTGCGCTTCTTTATAATCTATCCCATAGGAACCGATCATTTTTACGGGATAAAATGTCTATAAGTATCACTCTCCAGCCCATAAAATTATCAATATGTTCCCACAAACTAACTGTCATTCTTTTACGTAGCAACGAAGCAACGGATCCACGTGATTTTGCATCGAGAGCTAGTTTATGGGTCGAAAAGTGGCAGGCTAAGTACTTTTTATCCCCTAAAAATTTTCGGTTCCTGTTACGCTCAAAGTAGGTAAGTATGAGAGATTAGAGAAGCCGTGCAATTCGTGTGGCTGTTATTACTTAGCCACGAGCTCTCATGCAGTTGGAGGCATCTTCTCAAATTTGCCTCCGATGACTGTATGAGATTGTTTGGAGACAAAATACGTCATCTTGTTTCCATATTTTTAACCGAGTTCAAAAAAGGAGGTTCTGTATTCGACCCGTATCTAGTATGTATGTTTGTTTGTCCGCGATTTTCTCAAAAACTTATGAACCAACTTTGATGATTCTTTCACTAACGTGGTCTACATATTTTCAGGAAGGTTTGAGTATATAATACATTATGTAATTATTTTTATGTACGAAGTTATATGCATAAATGTACTGTAGCTCCGGCATTTTTAAGCCGATTTTGATTATTCTTGTTTTCGTTCGTCTTGAACTTACATAAGTAATTGTATATTCAACAAAAAATGGAAAATAAATTTACTTTAAAAAAGTAAAAACCGACTTCAAAAACCAAAAACGAATAAAATAACATTCATTAAAAACTTAACAGCTTCGGAAGTCGGTGTCTTCAATTTTTCAATGCACCTTAGCTTGACACCGACTTCAGAAGTTGTAAAGTTTTTTATGAAAGTTATTTTATTCGTATTTGGTTTTTGAAGACGGTTTTTACTTTTTAATTTAAAGTAAATTTTTAAAGTTCACTTTTTACGCAGTCAGGATTTTAGATTTTTTAAACTTATTTTTTTTTTAATTTTATGTTCTTAGCAATGCTTCATTATCACTGTAAGACTGATTTAAGAGTTGAACCCTCATAAGGCTCTTGCCTCATTGACTGAGACTCCTGCATACCGTTATATAGCAACTGTATCTGGTGCCGCGATGTTTGTTAGTTCCCACAACAGAGCACATTGTTACACTTACAAGAAGTATTAACGCTTCACGTAACACCTCCTGTGTATGATTGTATTATGTATACGTCAATCTGAATTGTTTGCGAAACACTCACGTTTTTGTACGTCGTGCTGTATGTGCACACATACTGTTATGTTATGTAATTATGTAAATATATGTTTTATTGCCGCGTATCATATTTTGATCAAGATACAACCTGATACGGACCTGCAAATTGCAAAAAACCCAAAAAAAATTGAATTTCGCGTGCTACCACAGCGCATCCCCCAGATTGTATTTTGTTTAATCCGATCCAGCCTGGCCCTTGCTGGTGTCTCCAGACGACGCCCTAAGCCGACGTCCGTACCCAATGTGGGTGCCCTTAGCGAGTGGTCGCTTAGTTCTTAAGTTTTATGCCCTGGCTGGAGGCCTTAATTTATTGAGGCACCCACAAGACCAAGACAGAAGCAAGACCGGTTGAGCAGCCGACAACCTCATAGGTTGACCTGCGAGATGTCATTTAAAAAAAAAAATACAAAATAAAATAGTGTTTCGTTTGTTTCAGAACAAAATGAAGTCTGTAGCAGTGTTGTGTTTGGTGGCGCTGTTCTACGGAGTGCTCGCGAAGGGCAAGAAGGGAGATGACCATAAGGTATATACCATATCCAGGCATAGTGCATAGTGTTGTATTTCTATCAATAGGGATGATGACTTTTTTTTTATCCATCATGTAGATTATTAAAAAATATTGGACACGTATTTTTTCTTTTTTTACGTAATCAAAAGATTACGGTGATACTTTGAGTTAAAATATGGCGTGACGTCACCCCTTGCTAGATTTTATACGTAGTTTGTTATAGCTGTGACGTAGCGAGCCCCCCCAACTTTAATGCGTGTTATCTAAGTATTTTTTTATTAATATGATAAAGCAAAAAATACGTGTCTAATATTTTTTTATTGTCTGACTGAGGGACTAAATAGAATTTATTTATTTGTTACCCAAGCGTCATCCATCTACAGGTAGGTACATACCTAAAACTTTACTTACTGGCAAAGACCATGATTTGTTCCACTGCATCATTGATCACCATACGCATGCTCAAGACGAATTGGCGATGTCAGATTTCCTCACAATGTTTTAATTCCTCCACCGATGTCAGTGATGTCCAAGATAAAAACAGCCGCACGAGCGATCGATCAGGTGAACTCGGTCTGTGGATGGGTGACCATCTTTACATACCGAGACTCCTCCGTGCCGTTGGTCCCGGCCGTCATTCATAGATCTTTGACAGTCGTTACGGGTCGTCAGAAGACCGAGTCTGACCACCAGTCTTACCAAGGGGTATCGTGTTACCCAGTAACTGGGTTGTGGTGATCAGATGCAGCCGCTCCATGTAAAATACTGGTATTCAGCTGCATCCAGTTAGACTGGAAGCCTACCCCAACAATGCTGGGAAAATGCTGGGGAGATAACATTAACATTATAGTCCAGTGGTCCTGAGGTAGTCCAGAATAATGGCTTCTAATGACCAACACGTACTGAGTATGGATGTTAAAATCAATGCTCTGCTCTGTGTCCACACAATAATTAAAGAAGAGCCCCAGCATTGGGGAAACTCGCTACAAGCTGATATTATTATTTTTATTCAGATTCCTAAAAACTGAAGAAATAATAGATAGATAGATTAAGAAAAGGGACAGATTAAGTTAATTAATAAACTACAATAAATAAGGTGACTGTCACAAAGCAATAACCCAGCTCCCACCTCCCCCCCAGGTGAAGATCGCAGTGTACTACGAGTCTCTCTGTCCGGACAGCAAGCGGTTCATCACGCAGCAGTTGGCGCCCGTGTGGAGGGACTTCCGAGGAGTCGTCAAGGTCAAGATGGTGCCCTACGGAAAGAGCACGGTAGGTAGCTGGAGATGGTAGTTCACAGAAGGGTAGTTGGATAGTAGTTCAAAGAAGAGTAGTTGGATAGTAGTTCAAAGAAGAGTAGTTGAAGGAACAGTAGGTGAAAGAAGAGTAGTTGAAGGAACAGTAGTTGAAAGAAGAGTAGTTGAAGGAAGAGTAATTGAAAGAAGAGTAGTTGGATAGTAGTTCAAAGAAGAGTAGTTGAAGGAACAGTAGGTGAAAGAAGAGTAGTTGAAGGAACAGTAGGTGAAAGAAGAGTAGTGGAAGGAACAGTAGTTGAAAGAAGAGTAGTTGAAGGAAGAGTAATTGAAAGAAGAGTAGTTGGATAGTAGTTCAAAGAAGAGTAGTTGAAGGAACAGTAGGTGAAAGAAGAGTAGTTGAAGGAACAGTAGTTGAAAGAAGAGTAGTTGAAGGAACAGTAGTTGAAAGAAGAGTAGTTGAAGGAACAGTAGGTGAAAGAAGAGTAGTTGAAGGAAGAGTAGTTGGATAGTAGTTCAAAGAAGAGTAGTTGAAGGAACAGTAGGTGAAAGAAGAGTAGTTGAAGGAACAGTAGGTGAAAGAAGAGTAGTTGAAGGAAGAGTAGTTGGATAGTAGTTCAAAGAAGAGTAGTTGAAAGAAGAGAGTTGGATGATAGTTGCAAGAAATATAGTTGGACAGGTAGTTGAAATTATAACTATGTCGTATTTTTATACTTAGGGCCTATTTCACCCGATGTCCGAATAGTCACTACTCACCGAATAAATTCAGAAATTGGAATAGAATTTGTACGAAATTATCTGCCAAGTAAGTTAATAGGAACTTAATCGTAGGTGATGGAACAGGCCCTTAGCGACAGCGAAAGATGGCGGCCGATAAAATGGCATCTATTAATTATTTTGAAAATACGTATATGTATAATGTTATCATCAAACGGAATATATCCACTATCGTAATTGCCCCAATAAACTCTAAGTTCTTCACTGCACACTCTCAGCTAGATTTCCTGAAGAAAATAACGTCCCACTTTATTTTTTTTTTATGTATCAAGGTTATCGACGAATTAAATAAGTAGGTAAAATTATATTATATAATGTATAAAAGATAAGAGGAGTAAGTACCAATTTACGGCAGACTTGAAACATGTTTCCGATTTTATTTCGATACACTTTTCCTGCTATAAAATATTGATTTCCTGTCCAGTATATTTTAATTAATACTAAAACATACGAGTACTTACGTAATAAAATGATTGGTTAGTTATCTTAATGAACACGATTTCTCTTCCAAAGTGATCGTAAAATTAAATGCGAATGTCATACCTCATGTTATTAACACGTCAAATCTTAAGGCGCTATGACCCGACAGAGGCCGCGCTTACCAGTTTTTTAAATCCATGGGAAACTTAAGAAACAGTTCTGAAAAAAGATAGGTATATCTTATTTAAGGATCTGGCGGAAAGCCAATCCCTTTTAATAACACGATTAGATTTACTTTGCTGGATAGAAAAAATCCAAAAATTACTCCTTTTCGTAATGATTTAATCAATTACATAGCTACAAAACAAACGTTTTATTGTTATTTTTTATTATTTAAATGAAAAGGTAGTAAGATTGTTTAGCACAATTCGCTGAGTTTGTCGTGATAAAATGATCAAAATAATTACTATGTTTAAATACCTACCAAATGCGCGAGGCAACCACTCGCGAGACTACTTCGGTTCAGTACGCGGCTTTAGCTTAGGCAACGAATAATTTGTGGATGGAAAAGTCGAAAGCAGAAAGTTTGATTTAAGAAGTTTGTTTGGACTAGATAGGAGACAAACATACTAAAATTCCTTACCCCTCCGAGAGGAGCCCGAGGGGGGGGAGGGGGGGCACAAAGAAGGTCCCGTTTTTTCGGTTTTTGCTTACATCTCCAAAACGGTGCGTCGCACGAAATTTTGTTGTACTACATAATGAAACCTAATAAAATTCTCTACATCTACATCTATCTATTAGGTTGGGGAAAAAGTCTTTTCGCATTATAGTATGTATGAACTTAAAATAAAATCTCTTTGGCTATACTATTTGTATCTGGCTGGTTTTGGTATCATTGAAAGTTTAAATTTTAAAGAACATAATTCCAAATTCAAATTAGGAAAATGTGTGATTTTCATTTGTTTTTCGTACTGTCAAGATGAGTGAATCTAATGAAGAAATTCGATACATTTTAAAATTTTACTACAAAAAAGGTAAAAATGCAACGCAAGCCGCGAAAAAAATTTGCGATGTTTATGGACCCAGTGCAGTGTCTGTGAGAGTAGCACAAATTTGGTTTAAGCGTTTTCAATCCGGCAACTTTGATGTCAAAGATGCACGTCGCTCTGGTCGCCCTATTACGGATAAAATGGATGCCATTTTTGAAAAAGTGGAGCAAGTTCGGCATATCAGTAGCTACGACGTAGCTGAAGAACTGGGAATTGACCACAAACCAGTTTTGGCGCATTTGAAAAAACTGGGTACACTAAAAAGCTCGATATTTGGGTACCTCACGAGCTCACTGAAATAAACCTAATGAACCGTTTACTCATTTGTGATTCTTTATTACAACGTAATGAAACCGAACCATTTTTGAAGAAGTTGATAACTGGTGATGAAAAGTCGATCACGTAAAACAAGAACGTGCGAAAAAGGTCGTGGTCAAAGGCCGGTCAGGCTTCACAGACTGTGGCGAAACCCGGGTTAACTCGCAACAGGGTGATGCTGTGTGTGTGGTGGGATTGGAAGGGCATTATTCATTATGAGCTGTTACCACCAGGCAGGACCATCGATTCTGAACTCTACTGCGAACAACTGATGATATTAAAGCAAGGAGTTTAGAGAAAGCGGCCGGAATTAATCTACAGAAGGGGTGTAGTTTTTCATCATGATAATGCTAGACCTGACACATCTTTAGCCACTCAGCAAAAATTAAGAGAGTTTGGCTGGGAGGTGTTAATGCATCCGCCGTATAGTCCTGACCTTGCACCTTCCGATTTCCACCTGTTTCGGTCTCTTCAGAATTCTTTAGGCAGTGTCAGGTTAACATCACGAGAGGACTGCCAAAACCACTTGTCGCGGTATTTTGATCAGAAGTCCCAAAATTTCTATAGCAATGGGATCATGTTCCTACCTACAAGATGGCAAAAAGTTATCGAACAAAATGGTACCTACATACTTTAGATAAATGTAAATAATGTATATTAAAAAATGTTTTGAATTTTCTTAAAAAATGCGAAGAAACTTTTTCCCCAACCTATTATATATCTACATCATGACGACACGGTTGGCGCAGTGGTTGAGCGATTGACTGCTGCGCAGCATGTCGCGGGTTCGATTCCCGCACGGAACAAATATTTGTACGACCTACAAGTATTTGTTCCGAGTCTGGGTGTTTTTCTATCTATAATATGTATGTATTTACAAAAAAAAAAAAAAAAAAATGTATATAAGTAGTTTATCAGCCATCTCGTTACCATAACACAAGCATTAGGTTGCTTAGCTTGGGGCTAGATGGCGTTGTGTGATATGTCCAAACATATTTATTTATTTATATTTATTTATCATTTACACTTTTCATCTATCTCCAATCGTTGCCTAGCTATGAGTTCCGTAACAATACCTACGAATTTGCCAAAATCATTTCTTATTGCTCATCCACACTAAGCTGAGAGTACCTCCACGCGGTGAAGGCGGAAACAGTTTACTTTTAAAAACTCCCTAATATCTATCAAGATGCCTTCGGGACGCTGCTGAATCGATGGTGACTTGATAGTGGTCTCTACTGCCGTTGAAAAGTCGAAAGGATTTTACAGGCGTAGGCACTGAGCCATGAGCCTTACATTTACTCCTTTTATCTTTATCTGGCACTTATTCATATTGTGTTCTTTCCTGTTTCCAGCACGACAAAGTAAACGGCAAGTGGCAGTTCACTTGCCACCACGGACCTGATGAGTGCTACGGCAACAAGGTATGTACCTATCTACTGGCACTATTCTCTGACAGACAACGCACAGCCTAAAATGCTGCGTCTAAAAGCATGAAATTCTGCACAAGAGTTCCTTACACAGGATGTACTTATCAGAAAGATGTGGTCAAAAACGGTGTGGTTCGGAGTTTGGGACCATCAAACTGAACAACTTTCTCCATGGGACCAATATCGTAATCGAGAAAAACTAATCAGCTGTTCCATACATTTCGGTCGAGTATTGAAGTCTTGTACGGGACAGCTGATATTTTTTCTCTATTAAGAGAGATGCGCTAAGGTAACCCGCGAAATTAAAAATTTTCTTACGTTTTTTGCAATTTGCAGGTCAGTGTTAGGTTACAGTTGATTAAAAATAAAATATGATTCGCGGCCGTAACTAATATGGCTTTACAGTATTATAGGTAATCATAAGAATCAGCAATACAACTCCGAAAGTTAGAATTGACCTCAAATCTCGAGATTTGGTAAAGACATATTATTTTGAAAAACTCACGTACCTAAATCGTATAAGTACCTACATACTTCCCGATGTTTGATACCGGCTAGTGTGAAGATTCATTCTATATTACTTAGAATTCCAAATTCAAATTAGTTTTATAGACTAACATGATATTTAAAAAAAAAATCAGTTCATTTGTTTTCACGCCGTTCGACGTTTTTGGTTTGATCGCTTCCGTTCTAGAAATTTTGATCTGAACAATGAGCCCCGGGGAAAAATTTCAAATCCAATGAGGCGGCGAAAAACGCCTTAGCAATCATCGATTTCTGTCCCCAGGATTTCTATAACAGAGGCATCAACGAACTTTCTTTAAAATGGCAAAAGTGCATAGACAATGTTTCTTTTAAAAAATATTGGTTGAATTTTTCTAGGTAAAACGGCAATTTCATAGACCTAATATATACCACCTAATACCTATCCTCTCCTCTCTCCTAGGTACCTATCTAATGTTCTCTAAGTATACTTACTTAGGCAGAAGGCGTAACTTACCACAGCTAGTTTTTATCAAAGCCAAACACAATACTAATCTTCTTATTGCATAGAGTCTTAATTGCCTCATATAACTGACTTCACCTACTATATAGTAGGTAGGTACTTACTTACAAATTACCTCCACCGTCCGTGATTTTATCTCAACCGGCCACATTACAGCCCAATGAATCAACACACGCGAGGTCTAGCGGTTATGTAACCTTATTAGGGCCAAATGGGCCATGTACCACAGCTGAGTATGGCCTTAAGCTCGGTTAACTGGCTGTACTAGATAAAACGATATACTATCTAAGGGGTAGTGCAAGGTTTGATGCGTAAGGCAAGAGCGTGACGTTCATAGAAAAAAAAAAATATAATAATCTGTGCATGTTTAGTCGGGAGTCGTATTTTATCACCTCGCTCGCTTACATACCTAAGATTGTTAAATGAAAAGATGCTTTTATGAAAAAATGTAATCAACTAAAGAACTAGTAAATAATATTAATTTATTTTTATTAATTTTAAATACACTTTTTCTATTTTGTTATTTATTAAACTCAGCTCAAAAAGTATAAACTATCTGGTTTTGAGATGAGTTAAATAAATGCCATAATAAAAATGTGTTTTTAATAAATACCTATTAAATTAATATTATTTACTAGTTCGCTAATTGAATACTTTTTTCAAAAAAGCATATTTTCATTTTAACATTCTTGAAAATTTGATCCCGTGTGAGCTAGAGAGGTGACAAAATGCGACAGTCCTCATAAGAGGGGAGGTGGCCTACGAGGAAGGAACTATTGCCGTCGCGCTGCGCCCGAACAGTGATAAGAGAGTGCGACAGGGACAGCAGCAGCTCAGACCGACGAGATTGACGTTTCGTATTCCCCTTTTTTCTCCTCGAAAACAGCCGATTCAATTATTTTTTTCATTAAAATTTTAAGAAAGAGTGTGTCTAGATTCCTATCATTTTCTTTTATGTTAAAAACTTTTAGAATTGTTCTGGTAGTCCTCTAATCACGGCGGTAAAAAAAATGGGGCATTTTTTGTAATTTTTGGAGGGTTGTATTTTCTTTACTAACTAGTTCCTGAAAAAAGGAAATGACGGAGACGTGTCTGCAGCAGACTTTGATTTTATGAAAAAAAAAATTATTGCTCTAGAGGCATTATTCAGGAAGAAAACAGGGGAATACATTTGTATGGGGAATCGTAGGGCACCTTCAAAAAATATATTAAAAATAAATAGTATGCAGAAGAATTGAGAAAGTCATTTGAAGAGCTGTAAAGCTTTCCACATCGGTGGTGAGCTTATAGCAAGGATTCTCATAACTGTAGGACAGTGTTAGGTGTTAAGAAATATCGCTACTAGCCTTCGATCAATAATGTGCTATGATTGATAGAAGCTACGCATATTGAGTCCATTATTACTTTTAATTAGTACATTTATATAAATAAAGTGCTTGGTAAATGAAATAGAGACTCCATTTTATATGTACTTAAATCATAATATCTTTTGTAACCACTTCAATAAGGGAAACATAAAAGGTGCTCTTTCGTAAGTAAAAAAACCCCCCTTATATACTTCCCTCCCTCTCTCTGTTATTCATTCCTCTGCCTCATCCCTATTTTCAATTGTGCATTGTGTGTGTTTCCAGATCCAGGCTTGCATCCTGAAGGACCGCAGTCTGCAGGACACGGAGAAGATGGAGCTGGTCATCTGCCTCATGAACCAGGCCAGCCCTGACAAGTCGCTCGACACGGTAAGATAAGTGTTTATTGCCTCAAGTAGGTATAATACACAAAGCTACAGATTCTTAATCTTGGAGGTATGCAAACATATGCCGCCCTGGCTGCTAGCTTCTGTTTGCAAACTTAGGTCCTAACACGAACAAGGCTCTAGCAAAACGAGACCTTAGCACGAACGAGGCCCTAGCACGAACGAGGCCCTAGCACGAACGAGGCTCTAGCACGAACGAAGCCCTAGTGCGAACGTTTACACCGTGTGTTCGTGCTAGATATCACAACAGATATCTTTCCGACTGACTGACTCCTTGACAATTCAAAAGTGCCTGTCATTGGTTAATTGAAATAAAGACTTTGAGATAGACCCACAGGCTGATGAAAAGTGGTTTTAGTTAACCTATAAGTAGACCCTCAACATGAGGTTTTGAAAGGCCTAAGGTACAGTAGACTGCATCAATTGGGTACCCCAGTTGTATTAAAATTTTAATAAAATAAAATAAAAATAATTTTATTAACTTAATTCAGTTGTACACTGACACTTATCTTAACACTATGCAACGTTACAACAATGGAAAAGAGTGTTTTTGATGAACTCTGGCACACAAAGTAAGATTTAACTTGTGTTTAGGGTGCCAGCGTCCTCGCCTAAGATTTGAACCTAAAGCAATAGTCGTAAGACGAGCACAGTATCAAATTACAATATAATATACTAAACTAACTAGCTAATGCAGCTATGATGTGGCCTATTTCTGTACCTATGCATGAGTGTGAGTAATACAACTGGGGTACCCAATTGATGCTGCCCACTGTATCTATCCGTAATTTCACCGCTCATTCCCATTCACCACAATGAGAGAGCTCAAGTTGTAGCAAAAGCTGACCCACCGACTAGAAAAAAAAGGAGGAGTCCCCGCCACGCGTATCGAAAGTGAAGCACCATACCGATCTATGTGTGCGTGATTTGACAAAGACGCCGTCGTGTCACGTAATGGCGGCCGGTCGGCATACTATGATGTAAATGTGTGCGTGAGGCGTGTTTGTATACAAACGGTCCCGGTGCTTCACTTTCGATATGCGTGGGGCGGAGTCCTTTTTTTTCTAGTCCGTGAGCTGACCGTTACGTGTCGACTGCACACATGGGTGTGCATAAGGAAAAATCCTTTATATAATAGGTATATAAGCTTATATCATATATATAAACGTAAAAAAACATCATGCGATGGAAAAAAATCATCATCAGTTGTTGTGAACCTATGGGTTCGCAACTAAACCCCCTCCCCCCTCCTCCCCCTGGGGTTTTGGGTTCATAAATTAGTACATAATTTACATCTAAAGCGTTAACATAATTGGTACCTAACCTATATGAGGTTTATCAGAAAGGTGTGAAAGACCATCAACCTGAACAACTATCTCCATGGCACCTACATACTATAAATTAAAGTCGCTTTTCCTGTCTGTCTGTGACTGCGTTGTCAAAATCCGTTGCTTAGTTTAAATAATAATAAATAAATAATTTTTTTATTAAACCATGTCTATACAAAAATAGTATGAACTCTGGTATCCAAAAAAAGATTTAACTTGTGTTAACCAGCATTCTCACATAAATGAAATTTACATTGGTTACAACAGACGACGATGTCAAGAGTGGCACAGTATACAGCAGTGCTATTCTGTACAAATCTCACCGTGAAAACTTAGGTGAAGTGAGCGTGGAGTGAGCTCTAAATAGTGTCAACCACTAGCATCAGGCATAATGACAACTCACTTCACCTAGGTTTTCACGGTGAGATTTGTACAGAATAGCACTGCAGGAGAGGAAGCCTTTAATAGAATGTGTGTAAGTGTAGTGTTAGTCACACTAATATTTTAAAGAAAGTTTGTAAGTATGTGTGTGTGTGTGTATGTGTGTTTGTGTGTGTATATGTGTTTGTGTTTGTATGTAGTTTAGAAGACTAAACTAAGCAACGGATTTTGACGTAGTTTTCACCATCATTTAGAGAATTTATTCCGGAAAATCTCGATGATTTGTTGAGTCAAATTGGAAATCAATGCTTTGATTTTGAGTTTTAATCCCAAGTATTTCCTCTTCCAGTGCCTCGCCCAAGTGAACAAGGCCACGGAATCCGATAAGCTGAAGAGATGCGCCACCTCCGAGCAGGGAGACAACCTGTTGGCTACCTACGGAGACAAGAGCGCCACCGTCCAGCGCCCGCTGGCCTTCGTGCCTACCATTATTGTTAATGAGGTATGTAATGTGTTCAATTACTACGACTTCACGAATCTCTCAGTAGCAGCCCGCAGTCGGGATTCGTGCCCGGCTGATGGCAACAGGCTCGCCCCCTGTTACATGCGACTTGAACATAACATGGGTGTGCTATAAGGTCACCTCTGCCGAACCCTTCGGGGATTACAAGCGTGATGTTATACCTACTTCTGTATGAACTACGACTTATACTTGATGGCAGCAGATCCCTTCCGGATTCTCTGAAGAATATTATAATTCATCATTCATTCATTTATTTTATAGCATATTTGTACCTGGAAAGGTCTCTTGCTTTTATATATATTTTTAGGGTTCCGTACCTCAAAAGGAAAAAACGGAACCCTTATAGGATCACTTCGTTGTCCGCTTCGATCAATAGTGCTACTATTGATCGAAGGTTGTCCGTCTGTCGCATAAGATAGGCATTCGCTCCATGTGACTGGAAGCCGACCTCAACATAGTTGGGAAATGGCTAAGCAGATGATGAGATGTTGTCCGTCTGTATGTCTGTCTGTCTGTCAAAACCCTTTTTCTCAGGAACGCGTGGAGTTATCAAGTTGAAATTAATATCAAATACGTAAGTCTATGGTCCCTTGGAGTTCTAAAAAAATCAAGCTTCTAAGCCAACGCAATAAAAAAATACGGTCATTTATGCGACATATTTTGATCATCGCAAGTAAATCAAAACCTTATATCTAATAGGGTACTTCCTGTTGACCTAGAATCATGAAATTTGGCAAGATGCAAGGTCTCACAGCAGGTAAAAGAATAAGTCCGAAAAGTATTAATTTGTACTTTTATCACATAAAAAAAAATTGCGTTTTAAATGTTAAGTTGGTTTTTGGGATAAATTCTTTTCAACTACGGAACCCTTCATTGTGCGTGGTCCGACACGCAGTTGGCCGGTTTTTTGTTTTAAGAACCCCCACACTTGATAGAGCCGCATTCAGTTGTATTGGCGCCTCTTCACAATCGGCGTTCATAAACTGACATCCCCTTTATCACCCCATTTAGGGTTATTTTCGAGACAAAAAGTAGCCTATGTCCTTCCCCAGGATGCCATCTATCTCCATGCCAAATTTTATCGAAATCCGTTCAGTGGTTTCGTTTAGGTTTTCAGGTAATTGTCTATGATCGTCGATTGTGAAGAGGCGCCATATGGTTACAAACCTTTTGGAATTGCTAATCGTTTCTATCATCGCATGAAGTATTACTTACCAATCTACAAGACTAGGTTTTGCCCAAAAACCACTGCAATTGTTTCATTGAGTCTCTTGTAATAGTTAATACGGGCTGGTATCCGCAACTCCATATCAATGCGCGTATTTTGCGTATGGGGGGGAAAATTGATTATTCGATCCCCCCAGCTCCTCGAAGAAGGCCAACAGCGCCTTAATGGTACCTGGGTTACCGAAGTACTTTGCCCTGTATGCGACGACCACCGGGCAGTTTAGAAGCACATGAGCTGTCTTCCTCCATGCAGGCCTGCACAGCAGACTGTCTGTGACTCCTATGGCAAAGAGGTGTTTATTAAATGACCCGTGGCCAGTTGTAGCTGTACGCAGCTGTTGTTTAGATAGTCGGACAACTTGTTTCGTCCATTGAGTCTGTTAGAAAAGCCATATTTGGCAGTAAATAATGCGAAGTAATAATAATAAGGTGCTATGCTACTTTTTACTTCTGTATATTTTTGAAGCTTGTCTATTTGTAAAAAAATACCCTCATTTATTTCTATTCAATGAACAAGTCTCCGAGAGACAACAAAAAAAATGCCGGGAAATTACTAGTACCTGCTTAGAGATTGCAATTGTACAGTAGAAATGCCAGCTGTATGACAATTCAAATTTATAATAAATTACCACCTGCCCTGAGAATGTTACCAATTAATAAGTTTAAGTGTAAAATGTTTGCTTGGCTCTTAGACATGTGTTTTTATTCCGTCAATGAATTTTTAAACCATACTTTTTGATATTGTAATTAAGATCGTAATAATGACAATAATTCTCAAATATTAATAATTATAATAAATAATAATAATTCTTGGACATTGTAATTTGTACTTTGACTTTGTATTTTGACATTATGATTTATATTTTAGATTTAACTATTAATATTTTGATTTGTTCAGATTTGCATGCCTACCTTATTATTTAACATTTCTACACCAGTAATGGTAGTATATGTGAAACAATGTATAATTTAAGATCTAAATGTACCATATACTGAGAAATAAATACTTTTATTCTATTTCATCCCATAGTAGTCAAATAATTCTCTAATTTATTCCTTCTTTTCCAGAAATTCGACCAAGCCGTCCAGGATGAAGCTTTCACGGACCTCAAATCGGTCGTTTGTCGCGTCGCACCGCACAAACCATCTATCTGTTAGAAAATATACCAAAATCTTCTTTAATACGTAAACACAGACCAGGACACTCATTTATAAGCCACAAGTGAAGGCTCCCGCAGACAGATACGACGCGACAGTGCGACACGATTCTGCGATACTTAAATATCCGTAGAACGATTTCTATGAAAACCGAGTCACAATGTGACACGTCGTGCGGCAAGTCGCGCCTGTCTGCGGGAGCCTGGAATAGGTTACTTCATACAAGCGCCATCGTCGTATGCACCATCGCTTACCATCAGCTCGGATAGTGGGCAAAGACTACGCTATAAAAAAAATTATAGCGACAGTGACGAATAAAAGTTATGTTAAGTGTCTCTGGGTCTAAATAAAAGTTCTTTTCCCTAACAATTTAGAAGGACCCCTTTTATTATTGTTTTCTTTTTAATTTGTTTGGTTAAACAACTGCAGATTTATGTATAAAGTATCTTTAAATTCAGTCCAGCCGTTTCTGACTATTAAAGGGGCAAACTAACAGAATCTTCGTTAGTTTTTAGACATTTTAAGTACAAGCGCACATTGCACGAATTTATAACGTTTGGTCGTAAGTGTGGACTGAACGTTGAGGAGATTACTAAGTAAGTTTAGATTAGGAGAAATGATATTTTGTATTGTATTTTTTTGTAATAAACTAAGTACTTATTTTTATTTATTGTTTTATTTGACAATGTTGCTTCTTTTTAATCGACGAAAAAAAAGGAGGTTCTCAATTCGACACTTATCTATGACCATGCATAATTTTTTACAAAGTTGTCCGATTTGAAGAATTTTTTGTTTTATTCGAGAGGGTATATCTCAAAGTTGGTCCCATATAAAATTGATTAACTTTGCTTCGGTAGTTTTTGAGTTAGCTTCAATAATACGTATTTTTTCCCACTTTTATATGGATGATGTTCTAGTTTCTTTTGCAGGTAGTGGTATTAAAATTTGTGTGGGGTAGGTACCACAACTAAAAAGTGAAAATAAAAACTTGTTTACAAAAAAATACAACCGACTTCCAAAAACAATACTACAAAGTGAAAAATAACTTTAATTTCGGAAGTCGGTGGCAAAAACGAAAATACATTTAACCAGATACCGACTTCCGTAATTAAAGTTATTTTTCACTTTGTAATGTTGTTATTGGAAGAGGAGCTCGTGGCTAAGTAATAACAGCCGCATGGGTCGATCGACCAGGTTAAGCTACGCATGCCGGGGTTGGTCGGTGGATGGGTGACCATCTTTACATATCGAGACTCCTCCGTGCCTCGGAAAGCACGTTAAGCCGTTGGTCCCGGCTGTCATTCGTGGATCTTTGACAGTCGTTACGGGTCGTCAGAAGCCCGAAAGTCTGACAAACCAGTCTTAAAAAGGGGTATCGTATTACCCAGTTACTGGGTTGTGGAGATCAGATAGGCAGTCGCTCCATGTAAAATACTGGTATTCAGCTGCATCCGGTTAGACTGGAAGCCGACCCCAACATAGTTGGGAGAAGGCTAGGCAGATGAGTGTTGTTATTGGAAGTCGGTTGTATTTATTTGTAAAAAAGTTTTTTACCCTATTAACACAATACATAATCTTGAGTGCTGATTTTCCCAATGTGAGATATCACACCTGTAATCTCCGAAGGGTTGAGCAGAGGTGTACTAGTAGCTGTAGGTACTAATAGCTGTAGGTACTAGTAGCTGTAGGTACTAGTAGCTGTAGGTACTAGTAGCTGTAGGTACTAGTAGCTGTAGGTACTAGTAGCTGTAGGTATTACACCCACATTACTCCAGTTTTGTTAAAGTCCCATGTAATAGGAGGCGCAAACCGGGCACAAATCCAGACTCCGGGCTGCTACTGAGAAATCCCAGATGGATACACCGAATAAGACTACCCGATAGGGGATTCGAACCCAAGGCCCCATGCTCGGCAGCAGCGCTTGCGCCCGCTAGGCTAACGGTTCAGTAGTTTAGGTGTGAAAAGGGAACAAACAAACATACTTTCGCATTTATAACATTAGTTAGAAAAACTGTCGAAAACTTAAAACTTATTCGCAGTCTCTGACTTATGCTATACCTATACCTACCATATTAAGGCAATGATGTGTAAACGAGCAAAAACTGCTTGTGCGATGTAGGATTCGGTGGCGCCATCTATTAGTCGCCATCATTCTTTCTTTCTTTCATCTTGTCGCTCGTTGTCTCAATAATAAGCTTCAAAGAGTATAATAATACGGGAGAGTTACGATGAGATTACGATGAGAATGTTGAGATGGATGTGTGGAGTGACGAGAATGGATAAAGTGAGAAATGAGTATATAAGAGGAAGTTTGAAAGTGGCGCCAGTGACAGAAAAGTTGAAAGGAAATCGTTTGTCTTGGTATGGGCATGTTATGAGGAGAGACGAAACGCATGTGAGTAAAAGAGTGATGAATATACATGTTGATGGATGGAGAGGCAGAGGAAGGCCAAAGAAAAGATGGATGGATTGTGTGAGGAATGATATGAAAGAGAAGGGAGTGAATGATAACTTGACGGTTGACAGGGGAGAATGGAAGAAGAAAACGTGTTGCGCCGACCCCAAGTAATATTATGGGATAAGGGCAGGAAGATGATGAGTTACGAGCATCGGCGGCCGGCGGCGGTAAAACATAATGTGTGATGTTGCCAGAATAAGTCACAATAAGGATTTCCGTGACTATGTTGCCATAATTGATAATGCTGGATAAGTATGAAATATAATAATGTGATAGTTTTGATGAAATACATTACAATTATTCTTTAGAAAAATACTTTCTATTAAATTAGAGAACTTAAATAATTGATTTTCTTATTTTCGTTAAAGTTGGGATTACAGAGACATCCATCGTTACTTATGAAACTATAGTATAGTTAAAATCTCGCTGCAGACTCGGTCATAAATCATTCGAGTGTTTCGCTCTCTTTCCCACTCACGGGCCTTATAGGCAGAAATGAATGAATGAACATGAATGATGAACTCTTCGCATAAATGTGCTTTTCTTAAGTCTTCATCTTGCAGCAATTCTGCATGTTCCACACATTTTTGCCAATTTTCAATGGAGACATTGGAAATGGCTTCATCGACTAACTTCTCGACATCAGCTATCTTGAAGGTTTTGTTTTTCGTTGCAACTTCATTTTTTACTTGAGAAGGAAGTCTCGTAAAAACACATTAGTACTCATTAGTTACCCTGCATACTTAATGAATGCAGTATGTTTACGTGATAACCTTAATGATTCTGTTATCGATAATGGCCTTGAGCGCCCGCAACTAGCGCACATCCCTACTCCGATTATGATTTATGACCAAGTCTGCAGTGAGATTTTAACTATACTATAGTTTCTCGGTTAACTAAAGTAGATGGCGGCTCTTTCTTTACTGAAGTGGTGCTTTTTCTGTCTCCCCCCTGATCAGCTTTCAGCATCTCGCACACTGTGCGACATGCGACTGCCACAACTCGACGACAAGACGCTGACCTGTCGCATGCGGCTGTCATCGGGCTGCGTGTGCACCGAGCACCTAGCTAGACGCTGCGACTCTATAATTCGACGCCAAAGTGCGGAGTTATGAACAAAATATATGAAAATTATCGGCCGCAGCCTTGCCGAGCTTGCGTTGCAGTCGCATGTCGCATAATGTGCGTGTGCGCACTGTCTTCATGTAGAGGCAATAGGGAAAGTAAACATTAAAAAAAAACTCGAAACAGACAGCATATCGATTTATTTACAAAAACTTATTCGAACATTACAATTATAATATTTACAACTTATTACTTAATAATTATTTACAACACATTCGTTTTAGCATTCTTACAAGCCATATAACATATTAACCTATTTATTTCCTCTTTTTTTTTTAAATTAACACCTTTATAAACTCACGCCGTTTCCCCATGTGGATAGGCAGAAACTACAGAACGCTTTTTGCTTTGTCCACGTGTCATACATGTCTTAATAAAATTATTTAAATATTAAACTCGACTCGGAGCGCATGCGCGATTTTCGGCCGCTGCCCAATTAAGAGTTGCCCGTGCGGCGCACTATGTGGAGGTGCCTAAAAGAGCCTGGCCATAAATACATTTTGTAAAAATCGGCGCAGGTACTCGTATTATACCTCAAACTGTAGCTAAGAAGTTAATATACTATATTATACATAAATTATGTATGTGGTCGCTACTGGTTTATAAAAAAGATCATCTAAACACGATCATTCCTAAACTAAAACAATCTGAATTAGTATTTTTTTCAAGATTATTTTCTAGCCAACTAGCAACAAAAACTATATAAGTATTATACCATTACAGAAAGCTTATACTATGTACTTTTGACTGGTATGCATAAAAGTGCTATAAAAAAATAAAAAAAAAATGTAAATATATTTACTAAAAGTATTTATCTCGTGACATAGGTATCATTTTGCGTACCTGAAACTTTCAATTAGAGTTTTGACTGTTGCCAAAATTTGCCGAAGGTCTGTAAATTATGTTATTTGATAGGAAATATATTGTGATATTTTATTAATTGCGGTTTCCGTTAAGATAATGTATCTAGTGTTTCCCACGATTTTTTAGTTCACATACATAATAAATTATCAATTATACCTACTATCGTAAACCACATACCTAACCACATAATGATAATTCGTTCTTTCTACCACAATTTTGTACACGTTTCAAATCAATATTTTTATATAAAATAGGGATTCTGAATACTCAACAATTACATACTGTTTTTCGTTCGTCATTGTCGTTACTTAAAGTGCACTAACCTAACCATCTGCCTTCTCACAACAATGAGTGAATTCAACTGTACCAGACGTGACTTAATATGTCTTTTGTTGCTATAACAAGTTATATACGGGATAATTTTACCAACTTTTCCGAGGCAAAAATCGCTAAGATTGTAGCAAGTGTACAAAAAAATCTTATTACAAACTTTCGTCAATGTTACACAAAATCTGGCAGAAATAAGCAAATATTTTTAAACAAGAATAGCGCGTGGTTGGACGTCATATTTACTGTGAATCTGGAAGATCCTACTTGTGAATCCGAACCTTCGACATCGACAGGAAAGCGAGGACGCCCTTCGAAAACCTACGAAGACAGTTCCGATAGAACACAAAAACGAAAAACAAGGAGTTGCTTGAAACATGTGGCCTTGATTTTATACTGAATTCATATCTTCAGGGATTGAGATCTCAAGGGGAAACCGAAGAAGCATTCATTGTCGAAATTTTACGAGTATTGCCCATGGAAAAAAAATGTGATATACGTCAATATCTCTTAAACGAACCGGCACATTTAACAGCGTACTCTAAAGACGAAGCTCTCAGTATTTTCATCGAGTTGGACCTTAATATGGCACAGTATGAAAACATGAGGAGTTACTTAATCGCGAAGAATTGCTTATTATTTCCATCATACAAATCAATACAGGAAGCTAAAGGAAAATGCTACCCACCAAGATCAAGCATAGAAATTAATAATTTTAAAGCAAAGGTGAAACTTCAAGATCTGCTGGATCACACTATTGCAAGAATTTTACAAATCGATGGTGTATACAAAGTTGGCAAGACACATTTAATGCTTTATTCTAAATGGGGCTGTGATGGTTCAAGCGGACAAAGTGAATACAAGCAAGTATTAGCTAAAAAAAGTGAGTTAATTTCTGACACTAATTTATTTATAGCTTCATTAGTGCCTCTGAAACTTGTAAATAATAATATTAATACAAATGAAACTGTGTGGGAAAACCTTGTTCCATCATCAGTATGATTTTGTAGGCCCATTTTAATAGAGTTTTCAAAGGAGACACCTGAGAAGACAAGAAGTGTAGTTAATGAAATTGAAGCTCAAAAGGACGCTCTTACACCAACTTTAGTCAATATGAATGGAGGAGGTATCGAAACTAAACATACATTATTTTTAACCATGGTTGACGGGAAAGTGGCTCAAGTTTTGTCAGAAACTTCATCAGGTGCTGTATGCACTATTTGTGGTGCAAGACCAACACAGATGAATAATTTAGAAAAAGTGCAAAATAAACCAGTTGATGAAAATGCTTATCAATATGGGTTACCGACATTGCATTGCTGGATTCGATTTATGGAGTTAATTTTACATGTATCCTATAACCTAGGCTTCGAAAAATGGTCTGCTACAACAAACGAAAACAAAGATTTGAAAAAACAAAAGAAGGCATATGTACAAAGCAGGTTCAGAGAAGAGCTTGGTTTAAATATAGATAAACCTAAACAAGGTACTGGTAACAGCAATGACGGTAATACAGCTAGAAGATTTTTTCAAAATTATCAGTGCAGTGCAGAAATTACTGGTGTGGACGAGGAATTGATTAAACGATTTTATGTTTTACTTCAAGTTATGTCAAGTGGAAAAGTTATCAATGCTACAAAATAAGGTCAGTATGCTTTGGATACAGCACAAAGATATGTTAATAAATATATGTGCTATTATATGCCATCATCTGTCCATAAAGTCCTAATTCACGGGGAAAGCGTCATTCGGCATTATTCAGTGTTACCCCTAGGACAACTTTCCGAAGATGCGCAGGAATCAAGGAACAAAGACTATAAACGATTCAGACTTCATCATGCTAGAAAATGCTCTAGAATAGCTACAAATGAAGATATAATATAATAAGGAGCTCGTGGCTAAGTAATAACAGCCGCACGGGTCGATCCATCAGGTTAAGCTACGCTTGCCGGGGTTGTCCGTGGATGGGTGACCATCTTTACATATCGAGACTCCTCCGTGCCTCGGAAAGCACGTTAAGCCGTTGGTCCCGGCTGTCATTCGTGGATCTTTGACAGTCGTTACGGGTCGTCAGAAGCCCGAAAGTCTGACAACCAGTCTTACCAAGAGGTATCGTATTACCCAGTTAATGGGTTGTGGAGGTCAGATAGGCAGTCGCTCCATGTAAAATACTGGTATTCAGCTGCATCCGGTTAGACTGGAAGCCGACCCCAACATAGTTGGGAAAAGGCTAGGCAGATTGATTGAAGATGTTCTACATACACTTTTGTATACTTCGAACCCTTACATAACAAGTTTAAGAAAACCATCTAGTAAAAAGTCTATGGAACTTATAGATGAAGCTTTAGAGCTAGTTGAATAAAACAGTGTTTTTTTTAGTTAAAAGTAATGGTACATAATAATAGCAGAAATAATTTTAAGAGTTTCATTTGCGTTTATTATAACATTTAAGGTCATATTATTTAAATATAGTCGTACATTTCTGAATATTTTTCAACATTTCAAGTTTACTATTTTTTTAGACAATAAACATATAATTATATACATTAATTGTATATTATTTAAAAGTACATTTATTCAAGAATACACAAAAAAAAAAATCAGCAGGAAATCTATAAAAACATGGAAGTTATGGATTTATGACCCAAAACCGACTCAATCTCCACATAGGCGGCACACGGCACCGCGGCGCGCGGGCCCGCGGTACAACCCGCAACTGCGGATACTAATACTTAGTATTTTTTTATTTAGGTAAAAGATTCAATGACCTTTCCATTAGAATCCATTCTGGAAATGTGAGTGAATACAGTAAACATAATCACACTTTAGTAGTCATTGTAAGACCCTAATTAAGTATAAGCCATGTCTCTAAAAAAAAAAATAGTAATGCAAAGAAATTTCTTAACACCATTCCTTTTTTTTTGCTTTAAAAAACTTGTATTTCGACTCTTATGCAATACATTCCATTCCATTTTAGTAATTAACATTTACGTTTATTATTTATAACCGACTGAATTACATGTTTGTTAATAAATTCAGTGTATAAAAGCACGTGTTCTGTTATATTTTGTGATCATAAATAAATAACTGCCAACGACAGCAAAGAGCAAAAACGTGATTTGTTCAAAAGAAACGAGAAAAATAATTAAAAAAAAAAATACTGCGCCTTTGAAATAAACAAATCAGTTTCATCAAATGATTTTTTTTTTTTGCTGTTCCAGAGATCACAATCGATGACATATTAGTGAATTAGTGAACGTTAGTTCACTAATATGGTGACGAGAATTAGGAGTTTGTTTTATTTAGGTACCATCGAGTAAAATTATTTCAAAAACTTTCGATACTTTGTGCCTTTTCATGTTTTAAAAAGTCATACAAATGAACGTAAACGTTTGTAACGTCCAAACCAGCAAGAAAATTCAAAGAAATAAATTGGAAAAAAATATTTAAAGAAAAATTCTTTCAATAACTTTCACCTGCCTGATGAAGCATAAAAATAAAACCTCAAAGCGACAAAGAAATGCACTCTCCGAAGTTCAAAACAAAATAATTACAAGCAGTGTTTCTAAATGCAACGAATTCAAATGAAGGTTTATTAAGGGGAAGCGCTGCAGTTGGAAAATCAATTGAGAATCTAGTCGACAGCGATGCGGAGGAATTCTTCGACGCCATATTTTAGTTTTTTGATAATACAAGTAATAAATAAATAATACATCCCCGTTCAGAGTAGCTTACATACAGCCTCCACAGATAATTTCTGAAAATGTTTTCCTATAAAGAATATCTTTCATCCACACCTTCAAAGATGAATGTTTTTGAGTCTAATTTGATTGAAAAAGTGCGGAAAATTTCAGGTTGATCAAACCTGAAATTTTCAATCTTTTGGAAGGAGCTGGATTATATGGAGTGTTTGTAGGTTTATATGCCTCATACATTGGGGTATGTAAATAATTATAGTAATATTCATTTTATGTGTGATGATAGAGGAGACTTAGAGAGACGTTTGAAAGCGAACAATTTCCGGAGATATAGTGCTTTAGAAAGTAATTGTGGTGAAATGCCTGTGTACGAGTAGGTAGGTATGCTATATAGCTAAAGGACGTAATTCATTGAAAATATATTTGATTAAGAATATTAATCTGGTGAGAACTGGTGATGAACACACGATTTATATTCAATATTCTTATGAATTTGGGGCATAACGTGTTAAGGAAAGCGATTTTTAATTCATCAGGCTGTTATTACGATTTAAATAATCTTTGTATACCTAATGATGATAGTTCAATTGAATCAATTGAACTAAACAGAATGAATTGTTAAAAATGCTATAGGTAATACTGAAATATACCTCTAGAAAATTAAAAACGAAATAAGTAATTTGAAAAGTAATAATTTGTGTGAAATGCTGTAGGTAATCATTTCTGTCATCGAATATTATTTGCCATTCCTGTGATTAACGCTCACTTTTACGTTGACGCAAAACGTTGTTTTTAAATGATGCATCAGTGTCTTGTAACATTATTATAAAAATATTTTTATAATAAAAAAATGAGAAACTTGAAATTGAACTTTCAACCACGAGTGGAAAAATTCATTCAATTTGTGCCATTTCATGCTTTTCTGCCATTTTGATTTTATAATGAAATAAAAAGTCATACAAATAAATGTAAAAATTTGTAACCTCCAAACCAGCAAGAAACGTGAATGAAATAAATTGGAAAAAAATATTTAAAAGAAAAATTCTTTCAATAACTTTCACCTGCCTGATGAAGCATAAAAACAAAACCTCAAAGCGACAAAGAAATGCACTCTCCGAAGTTCAAAACAAAATAATTAAAAGCAGTGTTTCTAAACACAACGAATTAAAATGAAGGTTTGTTAAGGCGAAGCGCGGGAGTTGGAGAATCAACTGTTTCTGTTCTAGTCGACAGAGATGCGGAGGAATTCTTTTGTTGATAAAAATTTAGTTACAACTAATTAGGTAGGTACCTATCTATGTATAGTTTACACATTGTTTTTATTTTCTACGTTGTAATATTAATTAATACAACCACTAGTGTATGTGAATTCGTTTCGGCCGGTCTGCCATTCAACATTTTTTTGTAATGAAATGTTATGTTTAATTCTTTCAAAAGACGTGTCAAAGACAATTGAAAGATTTTTTTTTAGGTTAAATTATTATTTGCTTGCTTAGTTATCCTTACTCTTTCTACTACTGTGGTAATTATTGTTTCTGGTAATTATCTTGTTATTAATAAATCATCCACAAGAAATAAATTGGAACTTGTGAATCACAAGTTCCAATTTTTATTACCTACTCGAATGTTTTTCACAAGTTGTGATGAAACTTAACCAACATCAAAGGTTGAAAAAATAATTCGAAAATTGTGAAAAAATCAACTGAAAATACAAGAGAAAATTGATAAAAAATGCTTTAATCCTGGCAATTATAGCGTTTTTTCATTCGCCATGGACTGGCATACTAGACAATGTTTAAACACATTAAATGTAAAAAAAAAGTCAACACATTAATTTGTTAAAAACATAATTTTAACATGGAGAGAAAAATTCAAAATTATAACTAAAATAATTTATGTATTTAAAAAGAGAAGACTGCCATTCTAGCAATTAACATTTTGAAAATATTAAAAAAAAAAGGACAAATGCAGCTCTGGAAAAAAGTCAAAAGTAGCAGAACTGGATTCGCGGAAGTAGGTACGTTTAAAAACAGTTTTAATTTTTTTTTTATTGAAAGCAGTCTATCAAACCTAAGAGACTGGAAAGTGGGTAATAACTCCTCTGATAATGATAAACAACAAAACATATACAGTCGTAGCGGACTGGAAAGAAATGTACCTACCTATTCATTGAAAGAGATTCAACTCCTTCGACATATTCAAGTGGAGGCGGACACAGCTTGATGCGCTGGGATCGTACATACACTACCTACTGAAGGACTGCGTAGAGATAAAAATGAACGTAAATAATGATTAAATAACCACAGTTACAACGGACGTAAAGTAGCAATGACTACTCAGCTCTAGCATAGAAAGCACTGCCACAGTTGAACGGAATAAAGTAATAACTTCTCATCTCCAGTCTAAAGTAATATTGAAAGCAGTCTAGCGGGAACCATTCGGCAATAATGATTTCATACCAAATGTAGCAGACTGGTTAATGGACAGTGAATTAACTCGAATATTCAAAATCCAGGCATATTGTCATATATTGGCATTACGAAATCATTCGTTGATTGATAACTTTATGTCATTACAGTCTGGTTAACGTTGCTTATGATTGTTGGTAAAATTTTTACAAAAAAAAAATGTTATGCAGTAGGTACCTAACTAAGAACAAATCAGGACATACGATAGACGATACATGAAGTTACACAAAATGAATTCAACGATTCATTAACTTAGAAATTGCAACAGGAGAGAAGTTCAAATAATTGTTTACAAAGAACTTCGAAAAATATGACACCTGTCCTCTCCAAAATAAAATATTTGAAAGCTATTCACCAAATGAGACAGAATGGAAATTAGTGTTTTTATAAGACTTGAAAGTGAGTGTTTCCTATTAAAAGTGATTAATTAATTCTCTATCACTTTGGTGACTAACGAATCTGGTGATTAACACTCAACGTAGGACAGAAATTACGAAGATATATAGAAACTATCCTTTTTATTGGCACCCAAGACACAGGCTCTGCCAGTTTGGGGCCAATGTAAAACTATTTTGTTTGTGTCCTCTTTTTGTACCAGTAAACTCTATCGTTTACATTAAAATATTTTTTATTTCATTAAAAATGCAAACAACACTACTTCGTGTCATCGTATGTTTTCTTGCCATTCTAGTGATCAACGTAAATTGAATGAAGATATTTTTTTTTACTTACGAGTAAGTACAAACAAATTGGAACTTGTGATTAATTTGACCTTTACATCAAAGGTTGAATTCGAACAGCACGGCAGAACGGCAGTTCTTCGTTCATTTGTTTCTGGAAAATCAAAGAACATCGCTACGTGGCGCGGACCATTCTTCGTCGGCGAAGAAATGAGTTTGTTGGAAAAGCTACTCGTTAGAAGAATTCAAAATAATTACGAAAATTATTTTAATTAAAAAGAGAAGACTGCCATTCTAGTGATTAACATTTTGAAAAAATTAAGACAACGAATGCAGCTCTGGAAAGTCAAAAGCAGCAGCACTGGATTGTGGAAATCAGTTTGAAAACTGTTTTAATAAAAATAAAAATTAAATTAAAGCAGTCTACCAAATATAGGAGACTGGAAAGTGGATAATAACTCGGTTGATAAACAACAAAACACAGTTACGACCAAAGCCAACGCATATGAAACATTAAATACCTACTCATGTCTAGAATAAAGTACATGACAGTCGTAGCGGACTGGAAAGATTGAAAGAGATTCAACTCCTTCGACATAAGTGGAGGCGGACGCAGCTTGACGCGCTGTGTAAGAGGGTTCGTACACTACTGACTGCGTAGAGATAGAAATTAAAGTAAACAATTATTTATTAAATAACCAGTTACTCAGTTGTAAAGTAGCAATGACTACTCATCTCTAGCATAATAATAATATTCCTAACGGCTAACTTAATAGTTGCAGTCGTTTTTTTTTTTGTGCTGTACTTCATAAAGGTCTGGTGACCAGATTTATGACGACGCAACAGGAGTAATAAGGACCGTAGCAGGTGGCGTTCTGTAGTTTCTGCCTACCCCCGTGGGGAAAGGCGTGAATATGTAACTTGGGTCAAAATTAGAGGAAAAATATAACAATTTGAGCATGTTTGGCTTCCGAAATCCTAACATGCCGCTATAGCGACATTAATTAAAAACACGGGTAGTGCTAGTGGCCAGTAATCATAAAAATTATAATAACATAAAATAATTAATAAATTGAAAAAAATTTTTTTTCAAACAAACTAAATAATAACCAAAATTAGAATCACTCTATGCAAACGACTCATTCATGAAGCTATTGTTTTATGTCAGCTGCTAAAAGTTCGACGACTGATAGCTTTTTTTTTTGTTCATCGTTTGTCTATTGTTCTGACCCAGCTGTGTAGTTTCATGAATGAATTTTTTGCAAAACTCCCAGAAAAAGCTCGAGTGGCACGGCCTTTCTTTTTCTCGTTCGTTTTAATTTCATCTCTGCGCTACAGGTTCCTCCAAGATGCTTTTTTAGAAAATTTAAAAATAAATCAATAAATAATAACGTTTGATGAAATTAAAATATCTCTAGAAAACGAAAACGCGGAATCGTATACGCGTGTCAAGTTAATGTCGTGATTGCAGCGGCACGTTGTATTTAGGAACGTATAGGGTAAATGATATCAGCCGCACGGTAGATCAAACGTTAGTGGGTTCGTGGATGGGTGACCATCCATTTCATGTTACATAGTTGGGAAAAGGCTAGGCAGATTTTTTTAAATTGGTACGCTGTCTGTCAAAACGACGACACATTAAGAACAGACATGTTCTTGATAAATTAAATAATCTCTCTAATGCCCGCTTTCTGAAGAATCTTAAACGGAGTTTAAACTCTTAATAGCAATTGGTTCGACAAAATTATCTATTTAGCGAATTTTTTCCTTAACATCTGTTTTCGAGGTCATCAATCAGATAACCCTCGATAGTAATTCACAAAAGCTAAATTCTTCCATAAAGGAACTGTTCAGAAACACGATATCGAACCAATAATCACTATCGAATGAATTAACTCCGTTTAAAAACCTCAGGAACCGGCCATGTGGCAATAAGTTATAGCAAGGTTCTAAACTACCGTTAAAACATAAGTTTCAGAGGTCTTAGAACTTTTAATTAATACCCATTCTTAACACATAACCTACTTAGAAACGACATAATCTTAATTTATTTACAATAAGGACGTCCTGCGCGATACAAAATACTTTTAAATTAATTAGGTACATAGTGAAGTGTGAGTATATTACCTTGGACCTTAACGGTATATCCCATCATGAAGACCCTCATTCTTTTGATAAGCATCCATCTAGGTTCCACAGCATACCTGTGCGACCGGTCCAAACCCCCCACTCTTTACTGGCTGGAGGGTCCCGACGACTGCTCTGAAGATCGTGGCATCCCTTACACTTTGAATATCACCACCATTCATCCCAGCCCTTATAAAGTGAAAGGCTGGACAATAACTCTTAGTGAGCTGACCTGCACCTCACACTATTTTTTCTGGGGCTCCTACAGCTCCACCCACAGTCTGAAACCCATCTCAGCAACCCTCCCTGACACCGCACAACCGGGCTGTCCTGATGGGTATATGCAGTATCACAATGATAAAGAATTGTTGCTAGGGTGTGTGTGGTCTTGGCCTAAAGAAACCACTGTGGTAACCAAAGTTTGCAAGATTGATGTTGGTACTTTGGAAAACAGTCCCAGTGGTTACTATATTGATGGCATGAGGGCCTCCTGCAGAGACTACACATGCCTGACTGACACAGGGGTTATCTTCGTCCATACAACATCCTTGGACGTCCTAGACATCAAACTTGCCCACACCGAGCTGGTGGATGACGCCCTCTGCACCCCCCAATATTGCATTCGACCTACCACAATGACTCTCTACAAAGGGGAGCGGTTTCTGCCTACTCTAGAAGGCTGGGATTCCAGCTGGGTGAGCACCACAGGGGAACTTATTCACATGAAAAAAATAGCCCCTCGTGCCAAGAGAGACACTCCTGAGGATATTCACAAGATGATGTACCTTGAGGAAGAGGCGCTTAGACTGACCCAACAGACAAAAATGCTATGTCACATAATAAAACAACTGAGAACCTTGTTTTGGTTAACCTCCGGACATGAACCTACTATACTAGCACGAGACATCCTCAGCAGGCAAAACATTGTAGCCGAAGTGGAGGAGACGTTACTCATGGTGTGGGGGTGCAACACGGTAACTATGTGGGAGCCAAGACCCACACAAAGATGCTACGAACATCTACCTGTTACCTATCAACCAGCAGAGGCAGAGAACAAGACCATGACAGGGTTCCTAGACACCATCACATCCGAAATAATGAGATCAAGCGCTCAGGCCCCCTGCAGAGCGCGCTACTTAGGAGACAACTCTGGAAGATTGATTAGAGTGATCAACGGAAGCATCACACATCTCAACAACACATTCCCTCGGCTTCGACTCTCGCCGGCATCAGGAAATGTCACCTACAACCCACCCTCGTGGGAAAGAGACACCACAGAGGCCTCCAACCATAAGACCGCGCCAATAACCCAGAGTGATATGGGGGAATACAATCCCGAGGAAGAAACGCTAGGGGCTATGATACATCACCTCCACAACAGGGATCTTCTCCCAATGATCACCGTGGGGGCAGCGCTCCTTCTCTGGTGTTTCGTGTTGGCGCCCATATGGAAGCTACGAAGAGACATGAGAGATCTGAGGTCCAGACAAGATGGACTTATACATGCCCTGAGGAACTAGGAGAGTGTGCTCCGAGGAGGAAATCTTAAGAAAAAAAAAAAAAAAAAAAAAAAAAGATTTTTTTTTTTTTTTTTTTTTTTCTCTTCACCCCCGGGAGGTGAAGTGTGAGTATATTATTATGTAGTACGATATCTATGTGTGCGCGCACTTAGCTACGTAAGCAACTTTTCTTCATATTCATTCTTGATTGTAATTAAGTATTTAGTCTAATAAAAGACACCTAACTGTAAACAGTTGTTTCCATTACTACAAGCCAAGGTTCCAACATCACAATAGATTACTCTGAGAAAATATTTGTGGATTATGGAACACAGAAATTCACACTAACCTGGTAGGTGCCTACTCATAGAGCTCAGGAGCCATTTCACGTATGTACAGATAGCAACAAAAGTCGATTAACAGTTGAGTTTTCTAAATCTTAATTATTGAGAGAAATACTTCATTAACATCCGAACAGATGTAAATTTAAAAGAAATCAATCTGCCTAGCCTTTTCCCAACTATGTTGGGGTCGGCTTCCAGTCTAACCGGATGCAGCTGAATACCAGTATTTTACATGGAGCGACTGCCTATCTGACCTCCACAACCCAGTAACTGGGTAATACGATACCCCTTGGTAAGACTGGTTGGTCAGACTTTCGGGCTTCTGACGACCCGTAACGACTGTCAAAGATCCACGAATGACAGCCGGGACCAACGGCTTAACGTGCTGTCCGAGGCACGGAGGAGTCTCGGTGTGTAAAGAATGGTCACCCATCCACGGACCAACCCCGGCAAGCGTAACTTAACCTGATGGATCGATCCGTACGGCTGTTATTACTTAGCCACGAGCTCCTCCGAAATTTAAAAGAAAATTAACTCTTATCTAATAAATGAAATGCTAAAAGGCGGGTTGTCGTATCATTTTGTGTTAATTTAGATGATGTCAAAAAGTAGCAGTGTTAACCGACTTCTGTTGCCGACTGTACGTTAAGAGGTTACATCGATAAATTTTGTGTTTTTTAAATTCCTATAAATCAAAATGTATATGGTTAAATCAATTGGATTTTCCATATGTGTTAATTGACTATATTGTCAACTGCTGTACAAAAACCGAAACATGATTACTTAAAAAATTTTCGCTAGAAAAAAATCTCAAAGTAGCACCGTCTATTTTCTGTTTTATACGATTATACGTAAACAGTTCCTTATTGTGCAGTACAATTTGCTTTAAATCGAACGTATTTAAATATATTAAGAACTTACTAAGCTAAAAATTGATTTAAGAATAGTCTTATATCTCGCGCGTCAAACTAGATAGCCATAACGCCATTTCACTTACACACCGAGCTAAACCACGCTTCGATGTAACCTCTTAAATGTGTAGATTTTAAATGCTTAGCGCGATTTTCACTAAAGAGCATTTTTCTATGGCCAGCATTTGCAATAGGGCTCAGTAACTCTGCTGGGCGACAGATATATAATATGGTGTAGTCATCCGGTCGAATTCTTTCACAAAGAGCTTAAATACTTCTATTTAAATCTATTCCTGCCAGTGTGACCGCTTACATCTTCAAAACTACACCATAAAACGTCGTGGGTTGTACATTAGCTTACTTCTAATACGTTGTTACATATATTGTACAATTGTTTGTTATCCATAAATAAATAAGTAATTTAGAGCATGTATTCCGGAAGGTTTATGAGTCAGACGATCATAGCTTTACATCTTATACAGGGTGTACAGAAAAGTGTAATCAAAAAGGGCCACATCCATAAATTTGATCACATTTTTCTGGTACACCCTGTATGTGCAAATTACGTGCTATAAACAGACATTTACGTGTACACATTTAACTTAGATATCGCACATATTTTGATATGCACCCGTACGAAGCAGTGGCCATTTACAATAAGATCAGACATTAAGCAAACATTTTTTACAGTCCGTTCAACCGATTTTGACTTCTATTGCGTTGGTGGCATGACAAATGGCAGCTGCAGTAAACAGTTGGTATTGTAACCACTTTTTTGCCTTTAATGGCATCCTTAAGCCTACGGAATAGAAGTCAAAATTGGTTGAACGGACTGTAAAAAAAGGTTTGTTTAAATGTCTAATGTTATTGCAAATGGAGTATAGTTTATTATAAGTAATACTTTTTAAACCCACAGATATTTTCTCAAAGTAAAATCAGCTGCAATCATCATCATTACGTTGGTTCGACACTGAGATATGGTATAATGTTTTGGGGGAATGCCACTGGGAGAGAAACAGTCTTTAAAGCCCAAAAGAAATGTATCCGGGCAATATGTGCATTAAAACCTACAGATACTTGTAAACCACATTTTATAAATTTAAAAATATTGACGTTTCCATCATTGTATATTTATGAACTAGCATTAGACATTAGAAATAATATATATAAATATGAAACACTAAAAAGTACCAGGCTTGCCAGTACGCTTCGCGCAATACGCCACAGAACGGTTATGTTTGATAAGAGTGCATTTTGTATGGGCCCTAGAATTTATAATAAATTACCTAATAATATAAAGGAAGCAACGAATTTTATATCATTTAAAAAAAGATTAAAGATTTTTTTGATTAATAAAGCCTATTATAAAGTTAATGATTATTTAAATGATAAATGTAATTATTTTTTTTTAAATTAAACAATGATAATAAAATTATATAATTAATAAATGTCAATAAATATTGCAATACTAATATTTATTTTAGATAATTTTTTGCTGTTATTTTATTGTGGAAGAAATATTTCTCGCAACGGGCGTGCGTGTACTACCAGATGTGTAAACGTAAACAAGACGATCTTTATTTCTCTGCCTGACCTCACGGCAGGAAGGCGTGGGTTAATGTATGTTTATTTTAATTGTTTTTAATTGTTTTAAATATTTGCACACCTATTAAGGTAGGATATGGTTGAAAGACCTTTATTGTAATTATCACCTTATGTACTACCCATATTCAGGCAAATAAATGATTTGATTTGATTTGATTTGATTTGATTTGATCATCATGATTTGGAATATTTATAGACAAGTTATAAAAAAATCACAAATTAAAATATAATTATTATTATTCAAACAATAGCCGTATAAAAAAATATCAAAACTAAATTGTCTTCTTTTTCATAATTCATGATATTTTAAAATAATTTTTCACATTTTAATTTTTAATGAACTAAAAATAGAAAATACTTTAAATGATTTGGTTTTAAAGACTCTTTTTACAAACATTGCAAGCAGTTAGAACATAGTAATGAAATAAATACTTCTTATAGAGGCGGAAGTCGTTACGGGTAGGCAGAAGCCTAAAAGTGTGACAACCAGGCTCACCAATGAGTATCGTGTTACACTAACAAAAGGTACACACAAGGCAGATGTGAGTGGAAACGCCGGGAGGGGACGCCCTAGGAAGCCATATGTGACCTTATTGGTGATGTTCTAGGTGCGTAGTACTCGCAACCGGCGTGCGTGTATGACCAGATGTATGAACGTAAACGAGGCAAAAGGAGTATGTAAGAATCGTAGTAGGTGGCGTTCTTTAGTTTCTGCCTGGGACTTTCGATTCTATACGACGTTTTAATTATTTTTCTATAAACCAGGCTTTAAATCAACATCTCTGATGACTGTTAATTTAAGAACGTCATCAAACGCTAGCCTATTCAACTTAAAAGACTTATCTTCTAAAATTTTATACAAAAATGAGAAATAAGGTACCAGCTTCACAAGTAGCTGCAGTAATCATTCATTATTTTGAATGTACAGGAATGAATGAATGATTTATTCAATCAATCATTTATTTTTAACAAACAAAACGTTCAATTAATGTTTGTTTTTTTTACAAGATGGAGACGACAACACGACAATAAATTAAACTTCGTATTATATCGAATGACGTTCTCAGTCCGCATACAAATTTTCAATCAAATATATCCAATAGTTACTATACTCCATTTTCAATAAGATTAAGACGTTTAAACAAATCTGTTTTACAGTCCGTTCAACCGATTTTGACTTCTATTACGTTAGTGGCATGACAAATGGCAGCTACAGTAAACAGTTGGTATTGTAACCACTTTTTTTGCCTTTAATGCCATCCTTAAGCCTACGGAATAGAAGTCAAAATCTGTTGAACGTACTGTAAAAAAGGTTTTTTTAAATGTCTAATCTTATCTTAAATGGAGTATAGTATAGTACAGTAAGCAACAAAAGTCGATTAACACTTGCAGTTTATTAATACTAATTACTAAGCGAAATATTTAATACAAATCAGAACAGAAGTACTCAACATTTTAAGAACATTAACTCTTAATAGTTAAACGAAAAAAAAAAGCAGTTTATCGAATCATTTTATGTTAATTTAGACGATGTCAAAAAGTAGCAGTCTTAACCGACTTCTGTTGCTGACCGTACTATAAGGGCTAATTTTTCAATAGTCAGATAACTCTTATCTGAAGAATAAATATTTCAATTTGACAGCTTTTGTATAGAAAATATGTCAAACTGAAAAATCAAATTGAAAAATCAGCCCTAAGTTAAAACTTGGCAAAACCTATAGTCGGCCATCACTGCTATTTATTAATTTGTTTGGAAAGGTCAATCTTTTTTTTAATTTCGATGAAAGGAAAAATACTCTTATGTATTAGTATTGCCAGTCGTTTTCATTTATCAAAAATTGGAATTGTCATCTCCACATTGTATTTCAGTTAATATTTTCATAGTTCAGGCATACATTAATTAGGTAATCCTCACCGTGCAAACGCGTTAAGAAAATGAGGTAACCAAGTGGAGCGAATTTTAATTTAAGTATTTCTTAAATTATAAGTAGTACATTCAACCTCGTAATTGGTCTACCACTTTTGACAACAATTCCCAGTAAATTGAAACGTAAAGTAATGATATTCATCTGCATCTGGTAAGACTGCAAGCAGACTCGAACATAGTTGGGAAAAGGCTAGACAGATTATGATGATGACTAAGGTTGAAATATCTATGTGACGAGCAAGTGATGTTCAAACTTAAGAGCGTTGGTTTCGTACAGCATTTCATACAAACTTTCAAGTCGTTCTTTATCGAAATGAATGAACAGATTTTTATGAAACTTCATACGCTTAGGCAGGATACATAGTTCTAAAAAGTTAGTTAAGAACATTTTGGAAAAATAGTGTTGCAGCTACATTCGACCTATTTTAAATATTCCATAGAAACAGAGATTTCCAATTCTTTTTTTAAATAAGACATTGTCTTTTACTATTTTTTTAGACCTATGTATCCTGCTTATGCATATGAAGTTTCATTAAAATCGGTTCATTCATTTCGATAAAAAAGGACTTGAAAGTTTGTATGAAATGCCGTACGGAGCCAACGCTCTTAAGGGCGAAAATACACATTATAATATACACGATGCAAGTAGCTGGCAAGCCATTGCAACATGGAACAATCAGATGCTATTAAGGTATATTGGCATACAAGCTACTTGCATAATTTTGCACCATCTACCTGTATTCCCGCCCTGAGGCTTGGGTTGGATGGTTGGATTGGGTCAGGCTGCGTCGCAACGCAACGCATCCCAAAAATCATCCTTCATCACTTTCGTTCATTTTCTATGAACCATGCAGCCCACACTACCCGTCGCCCGCACTTTTTTGCATGTGTGCTTGGCATAAGGGTGGTAACACAATAACGTGCTCGACTGTACAATACATATCCTAATTTAAATCAATATTTATATAAACCAGTCTCTTAGCATTCCATTAAATAATGTTAAATTCCTCAGAATTATCCGGATGTATTCTCAAGCAGTGCCGCTTTAAATCACTCTTCTTCTTAGTCGCATAATCACACTTCCCACAAACGTGTTTCTTATCACTGTCCCTACAAGACGACAGATGTTCTAACACTTTAAGCTTATTGTCAGATCTGAAACTACACCGTTTGCATTTAAAATCTTTGGAGTCGAGAATGTCACACTTATGCTTTTTTAGGTGGTATATCAAACTCATTTTGTGACGTGCTCTATAGTCACACATATGACATTTGAATTTTTTTTCGACTTTATGTATTCTTGTATGTCGCGCGAACATGGACTTGCTGGCCGACGTGTAGCTGCAGATCGGACAGACATGTAATACGGTGGAATGTTCAGATATATGTTTATTGTAATCCGCTATGTCTTTAGTAGAAAAATGGCACTGTACGCAATAAAAATCATACATCCCCCACATTATTTTGTCCACGTTTTCCTTCGGTTTTTTTAATTTGGATTTTTTTTTCAGAATTATTTTTTTACTTAGGCCTGGTTTCTTTTTTACTAGTTTGACTAACGGCATGTCATCCTCGTCCGTCTCGTCGGAAACCTCCACCGTGTCTATGTGCGGCTCTTCTAGGATGACGTCGTCTTCGTCGCTTGACGTCAGCAGGCTTATTGGGTCTTCTTTTCTGTAAAAAAAAGAAAAGCTTTTTATCTAATCTATCTCTATAAATAAAACCGACCAAGTACGTGTTGGACCACGCACAATGAAGGGTTCCGTAGTTGAAAAGAATTTATCAGTCACGGTCAGTCCTCCAACTGATGTGAGAAAAATAAGAATATATTTATTTCACTAAAATTACATTCAGGTGAATTGAAATTCCTGGAGATCCAGGCCCCTTCGAAAAAAAAATCGTGATAAAATTACAAATTAACATATTTTGGACTTTTTCCTTTACTTGTGCTGTGAGATCTTGCTTCTTGCCAAATTTCTTGTCAACGGTAAGTAAGTACCCTATAGGTTTTGATTTACTTGAGATTGAGAGTATCAAAATATGTCGCATGGCTATGGGGCTGGTTAAAGGTTGATTTTTTTAGAGCTCCAAGTATTTGATATTAATTTCAACTTGATACTGGCACGCGTCCCTGAGAAAAAGGGTCTTGACAGACAGACGGACAACGAAGTGAAGTGACAAGGGTTCCGTTTTATTCTTTTGAGGTACGTAACCCTAAAAAAACGAACTGAAGTCTTAAATTTCTCAAACGATAATATGCGATACGATAATAACCGTTTTGCAAAAATAGAACCTCTTGTATATAATTAACAAGTCATGATTGTGTTACAGGTCATATTAGATAGAGAGGGAGATGAGGGGGAGGGGGGATGGGGAAGGAAGGGGATTAGGGTTTATCAGATAGTGCCCCAGGCTGGGACGGCATAAGTGTCAACTTCCTAAAGACCGCTCATGCTCTTGTCGTCCCAATTATAACCCACTTATATCTAAAATAATTGAAAGATTAATAAATTCACGGCTTTTATCTTATCTTAACAAAAATAACCTTCTATCGCCCTCGCAGTACGGATTCAGACAAAAAATGTCTACGGAAGATGCAGTACTGGCGCTTGCCTCTCCTGTAACCAGTCAAGTGGACAGCGGAGGCAAGTGCCTGGCTGTCTTCCTGGATCTTCAAAAGGCTTTCGACACTGTCTCTGTCTCCACTTTGTTGGATAGGCTGGAATCAATTGGAGTAAGGGGTATTCCCCACGCCTTGCTCAAAGACTACCTAAGCGATCGCAAACAAAAGATTAAGATAGGCAGCACCATTAGCTCTGAAGAGACTGTTCAGTTCGGTGTGGGCCAAGGTAGTGTGCTCGGACCGACATTGTTCCTCATATATATAAATAGTTTATGTAGCATGAAAATCGTGGATGGACACATTATTTCATACGCAGATGACACTGCTATAGTGTTCAGTGCCGCTTCTTGGGACAAGGTCAGGATAACTGCCGAGCGTGGATTGGCAAGGATAGCAGCATGGCTCGACCTTAACAACCTTTTAACCTTAAATATTTCCAAAACCAACTTCATTTGTTTCACAAAGTACAACATCTCTCAACCCTCTCCAGATTTCAAAATTAAGATTCATAAATGTCATTATCCTGTAAACCAGAATTGTTCTTGCACAGTGATTTTTAGGGTGGAATCCACCAAATACATAGGTATAATGGTTGATCAACGATTATCCTGGCACAATCACACGGAATTAATAATGAAACGAATACGGAAATTAATTTGGACTTTCAAGACATTGCGACATGTAACCTCAAAAAAACTCCTGCTACAGATTTACATCTCTCTTGCTCAGTCCGTCCAGGCATATTGCCTACCTATCTGGGGAGGTGCCACAAAAATTAAATTTCTAGACCTTGAGAGGGCTCAGAGGTCCCTACTGAAAGTTATGTTTTTTAAACCCTTCAGATTTTCAACGGAGAACCTTTACCGGATTTCTTCTGACCGTTAGAAAGCTTTATGTACTAAATATAATTCTAACTAAGCATAAAACTCTATCGTTCAACCCACAGAAGACAAAAGGCAGAAGAAAAAACACGGTTGCTCCCACTGTCTCAGTAAAGTCTACATTCGCAAAAAGACAATACCCTAGTCAATCATCCCATTTATACAATCTTCTTAATAAAGAACTTGACATATACCCACTAACCTACCGCGAATGCAAAAAAGCTTTGTGTAAATGGCTCAAGTCAAAGACCTACGACGAGGTGGAAAATATGGTGCAATCGATGAGACTATAATAATAGGTTGGGGAAAAAGTTTCTTCGCATTTTTTAAGAAAATTCAAAACATTTTTTAATATACATTATTTACATTTATCTAAAGTATGTAGGTACCATTTTGTTCGATAACTTTTTGCCATCTTATAGGACATGATCTCATTGCTATAGAAATTTTGGGACTTCTGACCAAAATACCGCGACAAGTGGTTTTGACAGTCCACTCGTGATGTTAACCTGACACTGCCTAAAGAATTCTGAAGCGACCGAAATAGGTGGAAATCTGAAGGTGCAAGGTCAGGACTATACGGCGGATGCATTAACACCTCCCAGCCAAACTCTCCTAATTTTTGCTGAGTGGCTAAAGATGTGTGAGGTTTAGCGTTATCATGATGAAAAACCACACCCCTTCTGCTGATTAGTTCCGGCCGCTTTCTCTCAACTTCTTACTTAAATCTCATCAGTTGTTCGCAGTAGAGGTCAGAATCGATGGTCCTGCCTGGTGGTAACAGCTCATAATGAATAATGCCCTTCCAATCCCACCACACACACATCATCACCTTGTGACCACAGCACCACAGTCTGTGAAGCCTGACCGGCCTTAGACCACGACCTTTTTCGCACGTTCTTGTCGTACGTGATCCACTTTTCATCACCAGCTATCAGCTTCTTCAAAAATGGTTCGGTTTCATTACGTCGTAATAAAGAATCACAAATGAGTACACGGTTCATTAGGTTTCTTTCAGTGAGCTCGTGAGGTACCGATAGGAGGTCGAGCTTTTTTGTGTACCCAGTTTTTTTCATTTGCGCCAAAACTGTTTTGTCGTCAATTCCCAGTTCTTCAGCTACGTCGTAACTACTGATATGCCGATCTTGCTCCACTTTTTCAAAAATGGCATCCATTTTATCCGTAATAGGGCGACCAGAGCGACGTGCATCTTTGACATCAAAATTTCCGGATTGAAAACGCTTAAACCAAATTTGTGCTACTCTCACAGACACTGCACTGGGTCCATAAACATCGTAAATTTTTTCGCGGCTTGCGTTGCATTTTTACCTTTTTTGTAGTAAAATTTTAAAATGTATCGAATTTCTTCATTAGATTCACTCATCTTGACAGTACGAAAAACAAATGAAAATCACACATTTTCCTAATTTGAATTTGGAATTATGTTCTTTAAAATTTAAACTTTCAATGATGCCAAAACCAGCCAGATACAAATAGTATAGCCAACGAGATTTTATTTTATGTTCATACATACTATAATGCGAAAAGACTTTTTCCCCAACCTAATATTTACTTATAGGTAATATATTACGTTATTATAGTTCTGCCGCTAATGGAAGATAATGTCCTACATTATTTTCCGATCCCAAGACTCCTAGTCGTAGGGTTAGCTAGCATTTATCTGCATTTTACTGTACCTAGATAATTAATCACCACCATGTATATTGTGCAGGTACAACCGTCTCTCTCTAATTAACTTACACCCACTACTCACTCACACACTCACCTCCACACCATTTCACACACATAACACACACACATGCTAGCGCGTTTTTTTGTAATTCATAAAAATATTGTGTTTCTTTTTCATTCTTTTTTTTTTTTTAAGCTGATGCAATAAACATTTTTATTTTATTTTTTTATTTTATTATCTAAAGTTGGCGACAATCGATGATTGATTAAACACTTTACTTTTAATACATTCAATCAATCTGCCTAGCCTTCTCCTAACTGTGTCGGGGTCGGCTTCCAGTCTAACCGGATGCAGCTGAATACCAGTATTTTACCTGGAGCGACTGCCTATCTGACCTCTACAACCCAGTTACTGGCTAACAATATACTCCTTGGTAAGACTGGTTGTCAGACTTTTAAACTTCTGACTACCCATAACGACTGTCAAAGATCTACGAATGACAGCCGGGATCAATGGCTTAACTTGCTTTCCGAGGCACGGAGGGGACTCGATATGTAATGGATAGTCACCCATCCATGAGCCGACCGCGACAAGCGTAGCTTAACATTTGACTTGTGGCTGTTATTACTTCGCCACGAGCCCCTCTAAATAGGAACTAAGTATAACACAAATATAATAACAGCCACTCGGGTCGATCTATCTGGTTAAGCTACGCTTGCCGCTGTCGGTCTGTGGATGGGTGACCATCTTTACATACCAAGACTCCTCCATGCCTCGGACAACACGTTAAGCCGTTGGTCGCGGCTGTCATTCATGGATCTTTGACAGTTGTTACGGGTCGTCAGAAGCCCGAAAGTCTGTGACAACCAATCTTACCATGGGATATCGTATTACCTAGTAAGTGGGTTATGGAACTCAGATAGGCTGTCGCTCCATGAAAAATACTGGTATTCAGCCGCATCCCGTTATACTAGAAGCCGAACTCAACATATTTTGGAAAAGGTTAGGCAGATTGATTGTATAACACAAATATAAATATGCCTAGCCCTTTGGTGAACACCCAAAGGCACGAAGTGCCATGGTATAGACCAATGATCTATGTTATTAAAATAATAATTCTGTAAACAAAACCTTATAAAAACGGAGCAAATTATGTGTTGTGTGTACACCATATTATTCGATATTACACTTAAAATTATATTTTCCTCATTGAATCAGTACAACATACCTATTTGTGCCAAAACCAGCTCAAAATACATTGTTTTCACATATTTATCCTTGATTCCTTTTAGTGAACATGCAAACTGGGACTTGATATTTTTAGAACTATACCGTGTGACATATCAAATGAAATCAAATGAAAGGGCTTACTATGAGGGTCACAAATATATTTTTTTTATAATTTTAAAATAAATTGTTTTAAAGTTATTTAAGAAAATAGACAAAATTTTACCACCCCCCCCCCCCCTTATCTCCGAAACTACTGATCCTAAAATTATGAAAAAAATACAGTAAATAGATCTTTAGCTGTAGATTACAGGAAACCTATAAAAAGTCTGTGGTCTTAAAATAGCATGGTAAATCTATCAATATTGTGAGTACAAACTAACATTTACAGTTGGAATGTATGAGGGAACATGTTTTTCAACTACAATGTTAAGTTTGTTCTTGGGATAAATTCATCCCAACTACGGAACCCTTCATTGTGCGTGGTCAGACACGCACTTTGCCGGTTTTTTTTTTTAATTAAATAAGTTATTATCAACAGTTTCCCTTTGCCTAGCCCTCATCCATAAGTGGGCGTCTATCTGTCCGTTTTAATGCGATTAACTCGAGAACCACACATCCGTTTTAGGCAATCATCATCACGACTGAAGCACTAAAATAAATGAATTTTTATTTTGTAATACACCAAAGCGATTTATAAGATCTTCGGCCTGCGGGTAGTTGTGTAACACGCAGTAGGAATGGGCTCCATTTTGACAGCACAACCACAAAGTTGTTGAGCAGACGAACTGATTAAACCTATGAACCTAGTAATAAGATTACTATTATAAATGCGAAAAATTACGAATTCCCGTTCGTACCCTCGACTTCGTCCCCCTACGAGTACGAACGGGAATTCGTAATTTTTTTCCCGATCGTCCCCCGATTTTGTTGGTGGGGACGAAAGAAAAAAATTATTAAATTATTCCCGTTCGTCCCCACCAACAAAATCAGGGGAGGATCGGAAAAAAAATACCGAATTCCCGTTGGGGGATGAAGTTGATGGGACGAACGGGAATATACCGAAAGTTTGGATGGACGGATGGTTGGATGTTTGTTATTCAATCACGCCAGAACGCCTGAACGGATCTTAATGAAATTTAGCACAGAGATAGATTATAGTCTGGAATAGCACATAGCGTACTTTTTATCCCGGAAAAATGTACGGTGCCCGTGGGATAATTTCCGACACCCCGCGGGCGAAGCCGCGGGCAAAAGCTAGTTGATTATAAATTTCGTTGAAAATCCTTACGTATTATAGTGTGACGTCATTCGGGAGCAAATTTATCTGTAAAACTCCACTTGAAGTTGTCCTTGCTTCAGCCGACTTGATTTCGGAGTTATTTATTATTTATTTATTTATTTTATAAATTACAAGTTCCTTAACTAGGTGTAATAACAAAGCACACAATTAGATCTCTGGGGGCTGTCCTAGCGTGCCATGGCCTGAGACTGATCAACAGCACTACATCAACTCGACTACAACTCAGGGTTAAGGGGATAAATCGATAATTTTGTGTTTTTAAAATTCCTATAAAAGCAAATGTTGGTTATGGTTAAATCATTTGCATTTTCCGTATGTGTTAATTGACTATATTGTCTACTGCTGTACTAAAACCGAAACATGATTAGGTAGGTATGTACTTGAAATTTTTTGGATAGAAAAGAAATTCCAAAGTAGCACCCGTCTATTTTCTGTTTTATACGATACGTCAACAGTTCCTTATTGTGCAGGAAAATTAACTTTAAATCGAACGTATTTAAATATGTTAAGAACTTACAGTGCGCGAGGCCTAAGCTGTTTTGCATTTGTGCGAGTGATCACCAAAGAAGCGGAGTTGCGTCGCGCGAGGGACGCACCGCGCCTCAGGCCGATTGCCAGAAAGCAGTATAAACCGGCTTTACCGGTAAAAGCACGCTGGTATGAAACGTCAAAGTGCGGGCGGAATTCCCGCGGCGCAACGTATTCATGACCCTGCTCACAAAAAATGGTCCACTCATGATTCTATTGATTCTAGCCTCTAGGCACTTATTTGTAAACTGTTTTGGGTTCTTGAATAAACAGACCATAGTTTAAAATGTAAACACGACTCGTAAAACGAGAGTTGTATTCTATAAATAAATGAATGTTATCAGAGAATTGGATAAAAGTGTGTTTGTTCCCGTGATATAGCGATTTCTAATAAAACTACTATATCAATTTACACGAAATTGTGCAGGTCGCATTATGAATAGACAAGTAATGTAACTAAAATCAGCAATTCACCACAACACAAATTTTCGTTTAAACCAAAGACTTAAAAGCGTCGATTTTCAACTTATATTCTAGTGTTGCCTATCGATATTTTTCGTTGTGAATGACTTTTATGAGGAGAATATATACCGTACCATAGAATAAAACTATCCCTACAGGATAATAGCCCTTAGTTATAGACATAATTGAAAAATTAAAACTGCGTGAACAGGGCTGGTACACCGGTGTACCAGCGCGCCGTGACGGTCGGCACCGAGCGGTACACCGGTGTACCAGCGCGCATTTACCGGCGCACCCCGCGCGCGCGGCGCGTCGCGCTCTAGGCCGGACGTCACACCTACACTATCTATGTGCACTCACACAAATGCAAAGCTCAGTTTAGGCCTCGCGGATTGTACTAAGCTAAAAATTTATTTAAGTATAGCATTTTGTCATAAATCTACATTTAAATTCCGGTGCACGTGAGTCTTCTATTTCGCGCGTCAAACTACACAGCTATAACGCCATTTCACTTACACACCGAACTAAACCACGCATCGATATATCCTCTTAATTTAAAGACTTTTCAGTATAACTTAGCAGAATGTGTACAGGAAATGAGCCTCGGAATATGGAGCAAATACTAACATTACAAATACGAAGGTGTTTATTATCTTCCTCTTTCACGCTGCAATGGATTGACATGATTTTTTGCATAGTTAAGTTTTTTTTAGGGTTCCGTATCTCAAAAGGAAAAAACGGAACCCTTATAGGATCACCTCATTGCCCGTCTGTCAGTCTGTCAAGACTCTTTTTCTCAGGAACGCGTAGCGTTATCAAGTTGAAATTAATATCAAATACGTAGGTCTGTTCCCTTCATCCCTTGGAGTTCTAAAATAATCAAGCTTCTCAGTAAACGCAATAAAAAGATATGGCTGTATAAGCGACATATTTTGATACTCGCAAGTAAATCAAAACCTATAGGGTACTTTCCATTGACCTACAATAATAAAATTTGGTAAGAAGCAAGGTCTCACAGTACAAGTAAAGGAAAAAGTCCGAAAATTGATAATTTGTACTTTTATCGCATAAAAAAATTGTTTTTGGATTTCAATGTTAAGTTTGTTTAAGAATTTATCCCAAAAATAAATTCTTTTCAACTATGGAACCCTTCATTGTGCCTGGTTTTTTTATTATTGCTGACTGGGTCTGCTGTTCTCTTGACCCCGATCAGGCCTGATGGAAAACAATGGATGAGGTCTATGATGGAACGAGCGTGTCCAGAAGATGCCTGTTCACTCTCGTTTTGAAGGCAGACGAGTTACATGTAGAAGGGAACAGAGACGCTGCCAGTGAGTGCGACACTTTGGCTACACGCATAATAAATGTGCAGGAGTCCTACTCAGCGCTTCGTTGAGTACCTACTACTGGTCGGGATATCAACAAAGTATGCATACTTGGAGAAAAAGTTATCAGCTTCAATACCTACTCAACCCAAATGTATGGGACGGCTGATAAGTTTTTTTCGATTTCGATGTTGGTCCCACGGAGAAAGTTGTTCAGTTTGATGGTCTGTACCACACTCTTAACTTTAACCACACATATCTGACACACCTTGTATGTATCTCTTCTAGTGATACGGAACCTAAAATATTTTGTACATTGCTTGAGCAAGAAAATGGTATGTCATCTCTTCCTCGTCGACGGTGGGACCTTAATCCCGACAAACTCAAACTAGAAAGCATTTATATCAAACAAACCACTTTTGAATCGTCAAGTGGTCGATCAGTCAGAAAGATGAAGCTAGTTATGCCTATTCCAAAGCGTAATAGGTGCCTATGGAGAAGAACAGGCAAGAAACTCCACGGACACTCTTTCAAATCAAAGCATGGTTACAAAATATTGATTACATCATTCATGTTGGAATTATACATATGAGAACGATGCAGAACGTTAAAAGCGTCCGTAATAATACCATAAAAAAAAACAATTCAAAATTTTAATGGGGAAGAAAACGCAAAGCTATGAACAGGTGGCGCTGCCTTAGCTTGACTCATAACATCGTACTGTCATTATTACTTCTCAATGTTTTTCGGGTTTTAAATAATCATAACTTATACTAGCGTGCGTTTTTTGTTAATACAACGAACAATGTATTCAACGTGGACAGTACCTCAGATAAAAGCTTAACTGAAGAACTGAGGAGCTTCACTAAGAGGCCGAAAATCGGATCTGGTCAGCAGGTATTTACAGCCAATTTTCTTGTTAATAATTGAAGAAAATAACACCATTTTATAAATAGCAACATGTGTTCATTAATATCGTAGTAATTAGAAACTTGTACGTACTTACACAGTAGTTTTATAACATATTCGATGTTTCATGAGCTACGAACATAACCTAGAAATTAAATCTGAATTTTAATTAAATCTGTTACAGAATCGAATCATTTGATTGTAATTTGAACTGTGGGATACCTCAGCAGCATGAAACTGCTGATACCAAGATAGATATGAACATTAATCTTCGAATTTTCAGTTGCTGTAAAATTGCGTATCTTAGTCGCTCTTTCCCATATTCTTTTAATCGTAAGTGTTTAGGAAATGAATGATTTCCATTGTCATTACAACAGATTACGCGCAAACGCAGCATTTTTGTGTCAGATGCCAACCAAAGTTTTTTGTAAAAATGTTTTGTATGTAATTTGACAGCTAACGTCGTTTTCTATGAGTCAAGCTATACCAGCGACACCTTGCGGAAAAAGTTGTCAGTTTTCTTCCCCATTAAATTAACGTAAGCCGTGGCAGCTAAGATATGACCAGTCTCCAATGACAAAATACACGTTTACACGTTTCCTTCCGCAAAATACACGTTTACACGTTTCCTTCCGCAAAATACACGTTTACACGTTTCC